>CAVLGL010000013.1:11025473-11447973 GCA_963668995.1 Parnassius mnemosyne | reverse complement strand
CGTCGAAATCGGTGTAGCCGTTTCGGAGATTAGCCGTAACAAACAGACAGACAGACAGACAAAAATTTTAAAAATTGTGGTTTTTTTTTTTATAAGTAGCGTATATATACATTCATATGCATTTAGTAACAAGCTGTTATTTTGACATTACAAACAGACACTTCAATTTTATTTATTTGTATAGATTCAAAATATATATTTTTTTATTTATATTTTAAAGAAAAGAGATTGAAGAGTTAGCCGATTTTGATTGATATTTTCGAATTAGTTTCGAGAAAAAGAAATTCAATTTTTCTAATTCCGACATTTCTTCATGCCTGACATTCGAAGAGTGAGTTTGAGTCAGGACTCGTGCACATTTATTTTGAAATGTCTTGCTTTTTCCCAACCTTACTGTTCCCTATAACTCCGCCGTAATCGTTCAACGTGATTAATTTATTTTATTCCCATCATCTTGTGTTTTTTTTATAGAAGAGGGGACAAACGAGCATGCGGCTAACCTGATGGTAAGTGACTACCGCGCACCACCAGGGCAATTGCAGATGCGTTGCCGCCCTTTTAGAAAGGTGTAAGCTCTTTTCTTGAAGGTCCCTAAATCGTATCGGTTCGGAAAAATCGCCGGTGGTAAACAGTTCCACAGAGAAGTTGTACGAGGAAAAAAACTCCTAGTAAAACGCACAGTCGTGGACCGCCAAGCATCCCGATGGTGAGGTGAATATTTTCCAGTGAATTTTGACGCGATGTGCGTTCGTGAAATTCGGCGGCTGGGATTAATCCGAACAATAGGGTTATTACACCCATTTTCAAAGTGTTTTAAATGAATCCTAGAGTGATAATGAACCCTATACTATTAACTATAATTTTATATAATATTTTTAAAACCGAATAGTAAAATAAAAATTACTTTTAATCTATCGTTTTAAATTTTCGCGTGAAAACGCTAGCCGCCATACTGTTTAACTCGTGACGTCACTGTCCTAGAATTTTGACAATTTTGCAAAGAAATAAGATACTTTTGAATGTTTAATAATGAGCTAGCATCTATATTATTGGTGTGTTGTGCCTGATTGCAAAAATACGAGCATAAGAACGCCGGGGAAGGTATGGATTAAAGTGCCAACTGATTTAAATATGAGAAATACTTGGTTAAAACTGGCAAGAAGGCATTGTCTACAAAATGTAAACTATACTTCTGTGAAGATCACTTTGATGTAAGTATGACTTATATTTAACTATCGATTAAACAAAACAAAACATCATGACATGATAGGTACCTATTGCAAGTCAAATTTTGTAACAGATTAGGTTAACCGCTCGTCTGTCCAGCCCTTTGTGGGCCATTTTGATAGCCCTTGCAAGTGCAGTGCAGTGTTTTACTTAATTCCTGTTTTCTTCTATTATATGGGAATAAAGACATGGTTTGTACTCAGACCAAATAAAAAAGTGACTTTTTATTTCGTCTGAGAATTTGTACAAAAAAATATAACAAAAAGTTTTTCTCACCTAAGCTTATATTATTATATCTATTACATTAGTGCTAAAAGCGAAGAAATAAACTCGCTTTTACGAATCCGTCCTATATGTCGATACTATCTAATATGGCGGACATCGTTTTGCAGATTTGAGGCACAGATAAAAAAAAATTCTTTAAATTGAAATATACAATTTATAATGCATTTTTATAAATATTCTTTGATTTTTTTTACATGCTGTAAAATACCCTATTCCTCAGAGCACTCCCCGTGGTAAATTCGATAGAAAATGCAAAGGGATGCAACATCCCTACGCAGTACCAGTGTATCGAGCCGATCAGAAAGATCTCGGTCGTCGACGATTCGAACCGCTATGTGCTGGATGCGGTCAAGTGGAAGGAGCTGGCACTGGGGTGCCCCGGCCCAGAGATGAGAACAGTATTCCATGTGAGGCCGAACTTGCGCTTTGTAAAGTTGGAAGGTATGTGCCGGCATGAAATACTGTCTCGCTCTGCTGAGCACGCCAAGCTTTTTAGAGGCCAACTTGGCCTTCCCTTCCAAGTGACCACGAAAATGCATACTATTCGATATGTCGACGCCGAGGATTCCGATGCTAGCTGAGGCAGCAAGGGGAGTGACTTGAAACTGAGGAGATACGACAAAGGGGTTCTTTTTAGCGGTAAACGCGCAAACTTGTGTCTTCTGGGGATTGAACTGGACTAGATTTAGTCACCCCTAATCCGAGACTGTTCAGCAAAGACTCGACTTCAGACACAAGTTTGTCCCGGTACTCGGCGACGTTTTCCCGAGAAATATTGGCACGGCCGGTATATAAGGCATCACCAGTGCTGTCGTTTGCATAGCAATGAATGTTACCAGTTTGCAACATATCATTGATATGCAGGAGAAACAGTGTTGGTTGAAACAACGCTGGTGTTCCACGCAGTCTTGTGGAACACCAGCGTTGATAGGCTTGAAATCAGAACATGCACCGTCTACTACGACCTTGATGCTCCGATCATTAAGGAAACTGGTGATCCATTTGCAAAATTTCTCGGGAAGCCCATAGGAAGGAAGCTTCGAAAGAAGCGCTTTGTGCCAGGCCCGATCGAAGGCCTTTGCTATGTCCAAACTAACGGCCAACGCCTCCCCCTTAGACGCTACTGCCTCCGCCCGACTATGAGTCAGGTAGACCAGAAGATCACCGGCTAATCAACCCCGACGAAAAACGTACTGGCGGTCACTAATCAGTTGGTGATCCTCAAGGTACCCCATGAGCTGGCTGTTTATAATAGATTCCATTATTTTGGAGAACAAGGAGGTGATGGCGATAGGCCTGTAGTTGGACGGGTCTGAGCGGTCGCCTTTTTTTAGGGATCGGGTGGACCAAAGCTGTCTTCCATGAAGGGACTACACCTTGGGAGTAGAAGTACCGGAAAAGACGCGTTGAAACTTCAGCACAATGGGAGGGACTCCATCAGGCCCACTCGACTTGCTGACGTCCAGGGAGAAGAGTGCTTTGTGAACCGAGCGCTGTGTAAACCGTACATCCGATATGGAGCACTCATACCGCGGGATGGTCGGCGGTGTGTTCCCCCCGTCATCTAGAATCGAGTTGGACGCAAAGAGAGAGCTTTACAGATCGGCTTTCTCCTTTGCGGCACATGGGCCAGTGAGTCGTCCTCTCTGTGCAGAGATGGAAGAAATGGCTGACAGAAGTTCCCTTGGACAGCCTTGGCGAGAGACCAGAATGCATGGATTCCCGAAGGAAGGCGAACTAGCTTCTCGCCAATTCTGTCGATGTGCTCAGACCTTGCTTTGGCAATCGCGCTTTTGAAGGACCTGGAGGCGGTATTATACGTCTTTTTAAGAGCGCTGGTGTTGGCATTCCGAGATGTTGATGCGTCAGCCCAGGCCCGGTAGCACTCCTGCTTATAGTGTGATGCTATTTTACAGGAGCGACCAAACCATGGCTGAGATCTGCCTCCGATGGGCACACAGAGGATGGAATAAAATGTGTGTTGTATGGCCCCCGGGTTAGTATTAGGGTTTTCGCGTACCCGACTTTTTTAACTTTTTTTTACCCGAGTATCGGGTATTATTATTTCATATACCCGGGTATACCCAGGCAATTTTTGAAGAAAAAGAGTCAATTTTCTTATAATAATCATGTTTTATTTTATTACGAAAAATCTCCTTAACTTATAGTACAATCAGTCACACAATTAAACAGCCTCGTTCTCATTAACTAATTAGGAACTAGAATGACTTTTTACTACAATAAATTCTGTTATAAAATAAGAAAAATATAACTAAATAAACTTTCTTCTCTGACATAGCCGAATATTAAAAATCACACAGTTAAACAGTCTTATTTTCATAAACTGATTAAGAACTAAAAATACTTTTCATTACAAAAACTCTTTGGTATGTTATAAAATAAAAAATTATAACTCAATAATCTTTCTTCTAAGAATAAACAATTTTAAAATAAATCAACTTAACACAAACCACATAGTTCAAATTAAACATAATAATAATAATAATGTCCTCTAGACCGAATTTCGGCCACGGCGGCCAGTCTCAACGTAGACTAGCCATCGGCGCAGGACAGGATTATAGTGCTCAAGTGTATGCGCAAGCACAGGTGCACTCTCTATTCCCTCACTCTCATAGTCCAATGGGACAGTAAACCGACACGACCGGAGAGAGATCAGGCGTAGGACCAACGGCTTTACGTGCTTTTCGAATCACGAGGGTGAAACACCACGAACTTCCTGACTCCGGGCAGCTACTGAGAATTTCTTGATGGAAAAACTCAATAACTGATTTTTTTTGGCCCGACCCGGGATTCGAATCCGGGACCTCATAATCAGTAGTCGAACTAATACAACCACTAGATCAACGAGGCAGTCAGTAATTAAACATATTATAGATTTGATGTGAGGGACTCTTTTTCTTCTTGACAGAAAAGGGCTGTCAAGAACACTATTGTGTGCAATGAGCGGTCCGAAAATAGGTTTCTGCTTTCAATTTGAAAAAATTCAGCGTGGAAAAAGGTCTTTCAGTTGATGTTAGTCACCTCTAAACATTCAGTCCTTTTCTTTGTATTCTGATGAATTCTTCGATCAAAGTGGGTACCCGGGTACCCGGGTCTGACAGTAAAATAGTACCAGGGTACTAAAAATTTCATATACCCAGGTATACCCGGATCGAAAGAAAACCCTCGTTAGTATTATCTTTTCTGACTAATAACGAAAATCTCAAGAAGCGTTAAGGATCACTGCCGTGAGCGAGTATACGGATGATTCATGAGTCACCACTGTACGTCACTAGGAGAAGCGCGAGGACAAGGGCGGGGCCGGGTGCCGAAACCGCCTACTAGTCATGCGCCTAAAGTATGTTCTTGCAATACTCACCACTTGTATATGTGTGGGCTGCTGGTGTTCCTGCTGCTCGATCTCCAAGCTATTCTGGTGCTGTTGTTGTTGTTGTTGCTGCTGCTGCTGTTGTTGTTGGTGTTGCTGCTGCTGCTGGTGCTGCTGGACCTGCTGCTGCACTTGCTGCGCCACTTGCTGAGCAGCCTGCTGCGCGGCCTGCTGCGCCGCTTGCTGCTGCGCTTGCTGCTGCGCTTGCTGTTGTGCTTGCTGTTGCGCTTGTTGTGTCGTCTGCTGTTGCTGTACTTGGTTCTGTAATGTTAAAGACATGGTGACATTATCAACCATTTATAATAATTCACAAACTAAACCGAAGTTAGTGAGGATAATATGATGTACTGAGATATATTCTTTGTCTATGTTTATATCTAACCTATCTGCCATATACTTTTGTAACTGGAGAAAATGGCATCATTGGAAGACACTAACGTCCGAAGTACAGATTCGACGTAGTTTAGAAGCTAGAGTTCAAATAATCTGTAAGTTATGAGGACCATTTTTGCAGTTATAACAAAATATTGCTAGTTCTAACTTGCAATATTATTGTATGTATTTATAAATATTTTATGTATTTATTTATTAGCATTTTACTACCAGACTTAATCGCTTGCGTAAATAAAGGAGGGAGTCGTCGAAATATTAACACCTAACATATTACTACACACATTAAGATTGTCTGTTTCAAATAGTTAGCATAAAGTTTATACTTAATTTAAAGGGCGGTTATCGCTACTCGAGTGTAGATAACAAATCTAAGTCCTCAGAGACGACAGCATATTATATACATTTTGATTCTTAATTGATAATAGAAATGTATCTGTTTATGGACCACAGTATCCACCCACCATCAGATGATAGGGAGCTAAAATATTTCACTTAAAAACTTCCAAAACCATCTCATAAATAGAGACCTGTGCCCATGATCTGTGAATGTTTGAAATCTACTACCTCATATCAATCAACCCGTGGGTATTGTAAGAGGCGACAGAGCGAAATGAAAATGAGCAGCAGTATTTTCTTAAAAACAACTGCAAATAATTAAAAAAAAACTGTGGTTGCCAACCCGCCTCCTATACATGGCAACTATGGCAAAATCCCCTCACGAAGCAATCTATAGGGGAATTTCACCGTAGTTTATTTCTATCTATCTAATCTATGTTCTGTAAGTATCTAGCTATGTTCCGTAATAGGCTTGGGCTGTAACGAATGAATGAACTGCAAGTATCCCTAATATAAAAAGAAATTTAAATGTTTCAAAATGTGAATTTCAACTTACAGATCTGGGCGGGAGGTCCATATGTTGCCTCTGATGTAACATTAGATGGTTTTTCTGGAAGAATGCTTTTCCACATTGATCACAGACGTGAGTTCGTAATGTACAACTGCCGTCAGGGTGTCTGTAGAATAAAATAAGGTAAAGGTGATATTTTATGATTATGAGAGACATTTTCTAAAACATATTATGATAGATCGAGAGAGATCTTACTGGTAAGAACATAAAATATTAAAAAACTGAATTTGCTATCAAGCTTGACAGCTTTCGCAAATGAGCCTTAGGAGGCAATCTATGGGGTAGGCCTATGTTTAGCAGTGGACTTTTGATAGGTTATGATAAGTCCCAATTTTTTTACGATTCTTGTCTGTCGTCATATCTTTTCTACGTTGTCATTTACCCGCGTACAAAATAACAAATTTTAGTTGTCATATCTAAATCTCGCTGCTATTTACGGAGAATGGGCCAGCCAGCCGATAGTAATATCCTTCTTTTTGGGTGCGCCGCAGTGGAATAAATTTCTGTACATTTTATGTTTAATTTATGTTTAATTGTACAAAGATTGGTTTAATGCCACCCGATATGTGACCGTGTAAAACCCATCCAAGCTTGGTAAGCGATGCTACAGGTATGTTCTTACCTCCTGAAATTAATTCACGAGTAACTATGAGATGCCAATTGTCTTGACCAATTAATATGGTAGGTCTGGACCTCTCATAAATCAACTCGTCCTTAATCGGTGTTAAATGAGAACACCGTCGCAATAATTCTCGGCTTACAGACTGCGGAGAAAGGTTAAGTGACTTAATTATTTGTACACTTATCTCCTCCAAGTCTTTCGAGAAAATGCCTTTTATTTTAACGTTTAAGCGATACGAACTGTTGTCGTTAATTCGCTTACCTCCTACGGCTTCAATACGTAATTCTTCTTTGCGTTCGCGAGGCGCTAACTTCTGAGCCATCCACTCCTCCATGAGCGTCATGGTCGATCCTTCGTCCAGAAAAGCTGTGGTCTTGACTTTTCCTCTAGGTCCATACAACTCGACCGGTATAATTTTTAAATATGCTCATGCCAGTGCATTTACTGTACTAACAGTTGTAATTTGAGCCTCTTTACCCCCCTCGTCCCCTTGCGGCGAGGTATTCTTATTGGGGTATCGATGTAGCATTCTATGATGTGCCATTCTACATCCCTCTACACCACACTTTTTCGCCCTGCACTCTAACCTCCTATGGTTAGGTGACAAACATTGGAAACATATTTTCGCCTTTTTAACCGCTTCCCATTTTTCGCGATTATTCATATCCTTAAACTTGTAACAACTCACTATAGAGTGTTCCTTGTTGCATATAACATACTTATGTGTTACCCGACTTACAGGCTTATGTTTCTACGTGGTAGAGCCATGCTGCAGCTATATTATGGTTGTAGCACGAATGGGTCGGCTCGAACGGGGAAGGACCACGCTCTCACAGAAAACCAGCGTAAAATAGCAGGTTAACGCTGCTTTGTTTCGTAAGGTGAGTGTAGAGAACCGGAGACCCTTTTTACTGGCAAAGAGGCATTCCATCTTAGTCCTCACGGGTGAAAACGCATCTGCATCTTGAGTCTTTATTGAGGATAGATGTAGATGTCTATGGGTCACAGTAACCACTTACCATCAGGTGGACTGTGTGCTCGTTTGTCACCCGATCCTATAAAAAATAAAATGTTATACTGATATTCGTTCTGTAAGTCTGATATTTACAATCTGAATGATAAAATAGCAGGGTTCGAAATTATCAAGAGAAATATGAATATTTAAATATTATTTACAGCCTGTTTACTAAACATAGTAGAGCCAACCTGCAGATATATTATGGTTATAGCAAGAGTGGGCAGGCTCGACCGGGGAGGACGCTCTCACAGAATACAAGCGTAACATAGCAGTTTAATCATGCTGTTTTGTATGGTGAGTGTAGAGAACCAGAGACCTGTCTACTGATATCTAAGTCTTCAGATGTGAGATGACGCATCGGCATTTTGATTCTTAGGATAGATGTAGATGTATATGGGTATGTGTGCTTATTTGTCACCCTTATTCTATAAGAAATAAAGGTAGAACCATATTTATCTTACCTTCTGTGATGTGATAATAAACCGTGTTTAGCAGCGAAACCTTTACCACAGTCAGCACAAAAGTGAATTTTAGGTCTTGGCGGTGTCATATGATGATTCTAGAATAGAAAAAAAAAATTACTTACTTTTGTGATACATAATATTAACAACTTGAGAATAATTGTAACATACATATATAATTTAGTGTAAATTTGAGCTTCTGACAAAAAAGTATTACTTACTGCTGCTATAACTTGCGTATGTACAACATTGTTGGGGTTCGAAGAAATTATTTGGATTGGTTGATCTGAAAAGAACGGAACACTTATGAAGGACTAATATTGTTTCGATTATTATTACTAATATTATTGTATAGAGGTCGTTTCTGAGGGAATCAAATCAGAAAATGAGCAGTAACGTGTTTATGATAACAACTTAAAAATAAAGAAACTGTGGTTGCCAACCAGCCCGCAAAGCGTGGCAGCAGTGGCAATTGTTCCCTCTATGACGTCAATCAATGGGACAGCTTACGTCCAGCAGTAGGCTTTTATAGGCTGTAATGACGATGACGGTGATGAACATAAGAATGCGTCCAGTATATGGACACACATATTACTGCGGCCAACCAACCACATTCTCCTGTGTATTTGGTTGGTCTTAGGGTGCAGTTAAACAGCGGCGGTGCGTATGTGTGTGAATGTACGTGTATACAGGTACGTGTGACTGACTGTGCGAGGCGTGGTGCGCGGCGACGAGGCCGGGCTGCAGCGCGGCGGTGCGTGTGTGTGTGTGAGTGTACGTGTATACAGGTACGTGACTGACTGTGCGAGGCGTGGTGCGCGGCGACGAGGCCGGGCTGCAGCGCGGCGGTGCGTGTGTGTGTGTGAGTGTACGTGTATACAGGTACGTGTGACTGACTGTGCGAGGCGTGGTGCGCGGCGACGAGGCCGGGCTGCAGCGCGGCGGTGCGTGTGTGTGTGTGAGTGTACGTGTATACAGGTACGTGTGACTGACTGTGCGAGGCGTGGTGCGCGGCGACGAGGCCGGGCTGCAGCGCGGCGGTGCGTGTGTGTGTGTGAGTGTACGTGTATACAGGTACGTGTGACTGACTGTGCGAGGCGTGGTGCGCGGCGAAGAGGCCGGGCTGCAGCGCGGCGGTGCGTGTGTGTGTGAGTGTACGTGTATACAGGTACGTGTGACTGACTGTGCGAGGCGTGGTGCGCGGCAACGAGGCCGGGCTGCAGCGCGGCGGTGCGTGTGTGTGTGAGTGTACGCGTATACAGGTACGTGACTGACTGTGCGAGGCGTGGTGCGCGGCGACGAGGCCGGGCTGCAGCGCGGCGGTGCGTGTGTGTGTGTGAGTGTACGTGTATACAGGTACGTGTGACTGACTGTGCGAGGCGTGGTGCGCGGCGGCGAGGCCGGGCTGCAGCGCGGCGGTGCGTGTGTGTGAGTGTACGTGTATACAGGTACGTGTGACTGACTGTGCGAGGCGTGGTGCGCGGCGACGAGGCCGGGCTGCAGCGCGGCGGTACGTGTGTGTGTGTGAGTGTACGTGTATACAGGTACGTGTGACTGACTGTGCGAGGCGTGGTGCGCGGCGACGAGGCCGGGCTGTAGCGCGGCGGTGCGTGTGTGTGTGTGAGTGTACGTGTATACAGGTACGTGTGACTGACTGTGCGAGGCGTGGTGCGCGGCGACGAGGCCGGGCTGTAGCGCGGCGGTGCGTGTGTGTGTGTGAGTGTACGTGTATACAGGTACGTGTGACTGACTGTGCGAGGCGTGGTGCGCGGCGACGAGGCCGGGCTGCAGCGCGGCGGTGAGCGCGCACAGGTCGGTCACACACGTGCGGTCGCCCGCGTGCAGCCGCACGTGCAGCGATAGCGCCTCCTGCAACAATACATTAACGACTTCATGTCTGTACTCTCCTGCCTCACTGTAATCGAATACTGGTAGAGCAAGAGTTTACCCGGTATCATACTCCAATCACCCATGTAATTGCTGATTTACCACAGCACGGCAATGAGGCAAATGAACCAAAACAACGAGAGGAAACTTACACCCGTATTTATAAAGAAGTAATTACTCGTTGCTAAGTAATTCCTTCACTAAGTCGTTACTTAAGGTTAGAATTCTTAATAACAAAATCTCATTCTATAGTTCAGTAACACACTTTACTTACTTGAGCAAATGCCCAAGTAACACTCGACGCTTAGTGGTTGTTTCTGTGTGGCAACACTTCGTGACTGCGTTTATTTTCATGAAAAAGCAAACGTAAGCTAGATTATTTTTACAAAATCTTGCAATAATATCTTTGATATTATTACTTATTACTTTATTTGATATTTATAATAGCAATAATGTTATATAAATTATTTAATATTATAAAGTATATAATATCATTATTGTTATTTAATTGTGTCAGTACAAAAAAAAGAATGCTTGGAGAAACAAAACTTTTGACCCTTGTAAATTTAAATGTCAGTTTTACATATGGATTATGTACCGACACGTGATTTTTTACTTATAAAGATTATACATACAACGTGTAACAAAAACCCTGTGGTTCCCTTTAAGTACGTTATCAGAGTCAGTATTCAAACGTAAAGAAATATTTTTTTTTTTCAAAAAATTGAACATTTTAAAATTTTATTTTTGTTCAAAAAAATTATTTGCAAATTGTATGTGGTTTTATTACCTCTAACTGACACGAACATCGGTAAAGGGGGTTCTTTCACAATCCTCTTATTGTCCGGATAATGCAGAGGTAATAAAATTACATACAATTCGCAAATTATTTTTTTAATTAACATTTTTTTTAATGTTCAAGTTTTTTGAAATAAAAGTTATTTCTTTACGTTTGAATACTGATTCTGATAACGCATTTAACGGGAACCACAGGGTTTTTGTCACATGTTGTATAATCGTTGCTTCAATGATATCCAAAGTTTCTATTTTTTATGCAAAATAACCTTAAAGTAGTGCTTAAGTAAAGGAAATAGTGACAATTACTTGGCTGAGAATTCTAACTTTTGACAGTTCTAACTTGGAGCAAGTACTTAACTATAGAATACAAATCATTACTCAAGTAATTACTTTTACTCAAGTAATTACTTTTACTTGTATATAAATACGGGTGTTACAAGTGCAAGAAAACAAATATTTCGAATTCGATTCAGCGTCAAAATGCAGATGCAATATCTGCCCCAAGGAATAATATGAAATGCCGCCTCGTTACTGATAAAAAAGCCGCCAGTTCTCTACACCATGAAGCAAATACAAAGAGGAGACGTTATAATTAAATTTCACTATGTAACCAACGCATGACAATTTGCGGGGTGAGGGGATGCAAAGCCCCGCCCACTTTACACTATCTACATCTACCGATAAATAGTAAAAATACTCGAATCTGACCATATCGATGTTGCAATGTAGCTTAGCTATCTTGACGGTAGATGGCGGCATGTCCACAAAATTTTATAAACTAGCGGAAGAGACTTTATTTTATGGATAAAAGAAATATTTCTTGAAGGTTGACTTTCACGAAATGATAAACATATTTAAATTGTATTTAAGTGATTCTTTGCATATAGGATGTCACTTAAATATAACTTAAACATTTGGTGAAAATCAGCCTAAGTACAATTTCCTGCATTTAATATTAAAAGTTGGATTACTGGGAAAAATAATTTAATTCTAATTACGGCCCTGTCTTTTTGTCATTTTTATGAGGTTTACTTGACGAGAATATGGCCTGTTCACAAAATGATTATAAACTATAAAAATAATATTTTGCGATTAAAATTTCTTTATATCTGAATGCAAAACAAATTTCAGCACCTTCGTATGATTATTTTACCAATACTGAGCTCTACGGACCTTTATATTTTTAGTTCACATGACACAAAGTGTCGCCATATAGTGTCGAATATATTTAATTATATTTGAAAGCCGACGCAAAAAGATTTTTCTAGAACTATTCTAATAAATTAGGTGTAAAATTATTTACAAATGAAATGTGATGCCATCCATAACATCAGAGCGTCTATCTGAGTAGTTTTTACACAAAACACAACACTTCATCCTTTTCTTCTTAATACTACGAAACACCGATTTGCGATTTTTTAACACATAAGAGCACCGGACGAGTGCTGACAGTGTACTAACTACAGCCACGCCCACTATGATGACGTCAGGACCTACTTAGAATCACAGTGCACAGTTGCTTATGCCGTCTCCCCTTTGTATTAGCTTCATGCTCTACACTCACCACACGAAAGACAGGACTATGCTAAGGACAGCATTATGCTGCTATTTTAGGATGGTATACCGTGAGAAGAGCGTGGGTCTTTCGCCGATCGAGCCGAATTATTCGAAGTACGGCCATAATATAGTTGCAGCATGGCTCTATTCTATCACGCAAAACGATGTAGCTACATAGCTACAAAATTACATTGTAATACTATCATTCACTTTTTCATACATTCTTTTCAAACCATTTATCCTCTGGGCATTTAGAACATCAATGATATTTATGGCGTGTATACAGGGTTATTTTTCAAAAAGTAGCAAATTTTATATTTCAGTTCTTATATATATAAATAATTAAAGTTGTCCCCCGCATGCACTTTGAGATCTCTGTTCAGTTGCCTGTATGCTGTTAAATCTGCTGCAGACTGCAGCTTCCCGTTTAACAAAAAAGTGTGATCGGAGTTTTTGTGTTCTTCTGTTAGGGTTTTGCAGAACTTAGCTCTAATCGCATGGATAGTTTCCACGAGCTTGTCATTCATATCGTCCACTGCATTGCAATATTCTAGCTACTCAACCGTCCACGGTGACTACAGTCCCCAAAAACAATTATTGCCACACCTGTCCATGGTGACTATAGTAACCAAACGACATCTTTCGGTTTAAACGTGTACAGCGCAAAATATAGCTGTTATTAATACAGTAAAAAATTATAGATGGTGCTATATGAAATTTTTCATCTGTGAAAGTGAATTTTATCTGTATAATAGTAACAAAATATTTAGAAAAAAAAAGTTAAAATTAAATTTCGCCATTTTTGTTTGTCGAATGTTAAAGTGTGAGAAATTCGATCAAAAATGTGATAACTTTTGTTTTTATACGTTATTTCTAATATTATTGTACATCAAACTAATTTTGAAGATATTTTCTTTAGTAAATATGTATCATTATGACAATTCCAAAACGTTTACATATAATAATTTAGCTCGAAATTTTAATCACTATACGTGATCATCGTTTATTGATTATAATATGTTGTTTAAAATGTATTCTCATCAGTTTTTGTGTTAAATGAATGCTAAATATAAAAGAATGATTCACTAATAACACGTTTATAAATTGCTATCAAATTTATAAACGAAATATCTGTGGAGATGTGTCTAGAAATTATTAAAACTTATTTTTATTTATTTATTTACTTATTTAAAAATTTGTATTGGGCAAATATTATATACTTATGTATATTGAGTATATAAGACGTAAGATATTATTGATATTGGTATCATTTTAAAGGGAATATCATGTACTATTATAATATAAAATAATTGTCTCCAGTAAGTATTACACTTTTCTTGTAAAACTCGAAATAAAAAATAAATATAAATTAAGCTTCATTTTCAGTCTTTATTTTTAATTAGACTAATTTTCTTTTAACAAATTAAATTTTGAATGGGTCACACCAACATGTTCTAATTTGACAATAAAACCTACATAGCTTTAAAGCTATGTTTATGAAAATAACAATAGTTTTTGTTTCATCCAAATTGGTACAGAAATACGAAAGTTATAACGTTTTGAGGTTTCGCATATTTTTAAAAAATTTACCCGCTCGTTCTCTGTAACGTGACGTCACAATCCGACAGAGCGAACGCGCAGTAGGTACTTGCTAAGTTCAGTACTAACCGCGTGCTCGGAAGTATACGGTCGTTTACCTACATATTATATCGAATGTCAGAGTTAATGTCCGGTTGACATAATTATTAATAGTTATAATAAACCCAACGACTATATAATCATTTTGAACTAATACTCGTAATTTATGAATATAATAATATAATCTAATAATTTAATCTAACATGAATAATCTAATCCAATGTAATCAATATTATTTAAGATGAATAATTTAATCTAATAATCTAATCCATTATTCATCATCATCATCATTACAGCCCTTCACAAGTCCACTGCTGAACATAGGCCTCCCCCAAAGAATGCCACAAAATGTTCATTGATTACATTATTCATAATCCATTATTATGAATAATGTAATCAATGAACTAATAATAATATTTGACATTTGTATGCCCATAAGGCTGATCACATACCGAACTTTATTTGTGTTTAAATAAGACCTTTTTGTAAACTGTGAATCACAAATGAACTATTTGATTTGATTTATAAACTAAAGTATTGAACATTTAGCTTTTATATGATTATATTTATATGTATAGTCACGGTGTGTAGTGCTGTATAAAAAAGAAAATGGAAGCGGGCTTTGAAAAAAGACAGTCAGCTAATCTGCCAAAAGTGGATATTTTTATGGTTGCGCAGTATTTTTTAGAAAATTATGATTTTTTTTTCATCAGAAATACATGGAATAAAGCTCTAAAGGTAGGTTACTAATAAAAGATTACGAAAAGTATACAGCTTTACCATTGATTAGTAATTAGGCAGTAATACATAGGTAGGTATTAACTGACCGAACCATGATTTACAACGACATAAAATGAAAAAACTTACTTATGCAGTGAGTATTAATCAGCTCGTACTGTTATTTAGTACCTAGTGACACGTGAAGAAATTTTGTTGGTTACGTAGTTCGTCAGTGGTTGCAAACATAATATGGTCCTAGTTTTACTTTGACTTACTTTTGAATAAACTGATTGCGGTATTACGTTGGTAGTTGGTACCTATACTGTTTTGAAAATGCAATGGTCGCAAACATTCAATGCGTGTAATACTAAACTGATTTTGATGAAATTTTGCATCAAGGTATAACTTGATCTACAGGATTTTATCTTCTCATATCGGACTTTTATTCCCAAGAAGCGAGATATAACAGAAATTAAAAAAAAAAACAGAAAATAAAGGTTACTGATAAATAAATAACATGACAAGAAAAATATGGATTAATAAATATGGAAAATGAAAAAAATACTGATATTTAATGCGCGGACAGGTCAGGCGAGAATCACTCGCGCGGGGTGGACAGTTAAGTGGCTAGGCACTGAAAACGATTTTGTAACTCGAGCTTAGTTTTTTGGGACTTTGGATTAGCGCACGAGGAGGACGGAGCGTTGACTTCAGTAGATGTGACCTCTCCAACTTAACGTTTAGGTTCACTGTGCCTCTTACCATTTGGTGATCACCGTCAGTTTTCACACTCGCGATCACTGAGACATCAGTGAACAGTTGCGTCTGATCGTCACAATGAAGTCCAATCTCATTTTTTGTAAAACCGTCGAGGCTCGACCCGGTCCACTTTCTGTGGGGCCGCTTCTAGAAGAAAGAGTTCATCATAAAGAGTCCGTTTTTCTCCATGAAGTCAGCCAGCTACTGGCCCCTTGGATTCCGTTGCCCTATTCCAAATTTCCCTACCTTCAGCTCACCGTTCTCTCTTGTGCCTAGTTTTGCGTTGAAGTCTCCCAATAACACCGTATAGTGGGTTTTGGAGGAATGCATGGCTATAGATATATCCTCATACATTTCCTCCACCTCCTCATTGGAATGTGCAAAGGTTGGTGCGTAAACCAGTATATCTTCAGCGAAACCATTTGGTGATTCGGAGTATAAGGTACCCAACCCTCGTCAACATACTTCCAATCTTTACAACGTTATTAACGAGAGACTGCCAGAAATCTGTCTGCCAGAAAGAGCCAACTGTCGAAGTCGAAGACCGAGTGTCGTTGCCGGGACACCTGAGATTTTGAGTGAGATTGAAAGGTTCATCGTTCGTTCATCATCGTTGGAGTCACATGCAAGTGTGAGTAACGATCCGAGAGCAAGTCTTATCCGACACTATTCCGATGATATTCCGGACGTCAGTCACAGCGAGATTAGATTGGCCCTCCAGCACTTTAAAAACGGCAAGATCTAGGGTGCTAATGTAATTACAGCAAAGCTTCTGAAAGCGGGTGGAAAACCAATACTTGAAGTCCTTCAGAAGCTCTTTAATTCCGTCCTCCATGGTGACACTACATCGGAGACGTGGAGCAGAAGTGCAGTGGTCTTGTTCTTCAAGAAAGGCGACAACGCTCTCTTGAAGAACTACATACCAATTTCCCTTCTGAACCGCGTCTACGTGCTGTTTTCGAGAGTCACTACGAATCGTCTCGCATGCAGACTCGACGACTTCCAGCCTCCCGACTAAGCCGATTTCCGAAAAGGTTTTAGCACCATAGACCACATACATACGCTTACGATAATTGTACAGAAGTCCGAGGAGTACAATTTTCCACTATGTCTGGCGTATGTGGACTAAAGCCTTTGATTCCGACGAAATTTGGAATTGACTATTCAAGCTACTGGACTGGTATTAACATCAATGGCGAGTACATCACTCATCTTCGATTTGCCGACGATATAGTCTTTATGGCAGAATCGTTGGAGTACCTAAGCACTATGCTCAATGACCTCAGTAGTGCCTTCCAACGGATAGGTCTTAACCGGTTCAGTGCGGGTGACACGCCAGGCGTGCCATCGATTACTTTTGTGTGTGGCGTATGACACGCGAGTCGTGTCTTTTTTTAAATCGTTATAACTCGCTCAAATTGCTTTTTTGGAAAATTTATCCAGAACAAAATAGTCATTATTTTGCGAGTAGTTCATGCATGCAGCTTCGTTTCTGGATATTTTGAAAATTTGAAATTTTTAGGGGTTGACAACCTTTTTTTAACGTGCACATGGTACTATTTTTACTTTGTGGGTTTTAGATCATGTTATGGAAAAATTGTCTAATAAGTAACAAATAATAGCAATCATTGCGATAGCTCACAAACTCAAGTTGTAAATAAATTTCTGGAAAACGAGTCTCCTGTTAAAAAAAACAATGCGTTTGTCTTATTGTTTAATTTTGCTTAAAATGGTTGAACTGCCGTCTTATTACTATCATATGGCCGAATAAACCTACGAAGTACCATGTGCTCTTGTGATATGGTATAAGGTTTATTTTTGCTTGAAACAGTTCGAAACCGTTCATGCATAAAAAAAGTTCGCTAATAAATAGTCTTTTGTCAATCCACCGCCGTATAGCGCCGGCATTTTTTTCCTTTTGAAAACGCTATTCTTACTAATTAAACGTTTTCAGAACGACTTTACTTTTACATTTGTATAACATTAAATCATATTTAACGTTTGTAAATATCAATGAATTATATACTTTCTTTTTTTTCAAATTAAGGTTCTTCATTGTTTGATATTTACAAATGTTATTATTAGGTGAAAATTTAATTTAATGAAAACAAAGGTTTCCGGGGTGATTTAGCTGTACCTACTTATATAGATGATTTTTTATAACAACAAAAAATAGTACAAAAGGTTTGTAATCTCTTCATAAAAAAAGTTACCTTCTCTCAATTTCGAAGAAAACGCGTAAAAAAACACGTAGTTAACCACTAAAAACAAGTATCCTTCCATTTGTAACTTATGTTTGATGTCAAATAAACTTAATTAGGTCTAAACAAGTAAAAAAAGCATAAAAAAGAACATTACTTTTACACATGGCGGATGGCACAATAGGCGTGTCATTTTTGTGTGTGGCGCTTGAAACGCCCGGCGTGTCATGAAATATTTGTTCGCCGCCACAGCTAAAAGTTGTCGAAAATTGGTGCCGCAACGAATCGGTTAAGATGAACATGGACAAAACAAAGATCACGTGTAACGTGCATGTCACACCTATGCCGGCAGTTGTTGGGAGCACTAAGCTCGAAGTTGTTTACCTGGGACAAATAGTCCGACCAGATAAGTCCAACTTCGACCGAGAGGTCAATCGAGGGATTCAACTCGGCTGGGCGGCGTTCGGGAAATTACGACACATCTTCTCGTCAGGTATACCTCAAAACTTGAAAACGAGACTGTACAACTTGTGTGTTTTAGCCAGTGATGACTTATGGAACTGAGACGTGGTCCTTCACTGCTGCCCGTATGAGGAAGCTCAAGGTCGCTCAGCGAGCTATGGAGAGGGCTTGTAGTGTTATGTTACTTACATATCATTTTACACTATTTTAAATTCATTTTTCCATTCTGTTTTGATTTTCTGCATTCACCTCAAAACTGGATATTTTGTATCACCTTTATTTCCATAGGATCCTGTAACGTTTTTAAACCATAAGAACACAATAACAGATCATTTTCACTTCGTATTTTCACGCTATCAGCATTTTTTAATTTGGTGTCGATGGAGTCTACCTTTTTCGATCTTTTATTTAGTTCTCCGTAACTCTGCAATTTCGGGCTTTGTGCGCGCTGGTGAGCTACCTTTTTTCCTATAGCAATTATATCTCATTTTTCACTTAAATCTTGCCGTTTCTCTATTACGAGCCTAAAACCAAAATTTGACATGTTTTGACATCGTTGTTTATCTGGTTGTCATGGCAATTTTTATTCAAATTCGCTACCGGTCTGTAGTTTCTACTTCGATAATTCCACATAAATACTCTTTCCTCTTGGCCATTTACAAAAAATTTGCTTTCAATTAAAATAATTTTCCGTTCTCTCTAAAGGTATAAAAGCCGAACAATCGGTCAAGAAACTCTGTCTCGCTTCGGTTCTTAAACTTGAAGAATCTCCTAAAGACCTTATCCCGGGGCCGCACTGCCCCGGGATCCTGCAAGCCTCTGTCCTGCCTGAAGTCTCCAGGACCCTGCAAGCCTCTGCCCGGCCTGAAGTCGCCGGAACCTGCTAGCCTCTGTCCTGCCTGAAATCGCCCGATCCTGCTAGCCCCTGTCCTGCCTGAAGTCGCCGGATCCTGCAAGCCTCTGTCCTACCTGAATTCGCCGGATCCTACAAGCCTCTGTCCTGCCTGAAGTCGCCAGATCCTGCAGGCCTCTGTCCTGCCTGAAGTCGCTGGGATCCTGCAAGCCTCTGTCTTGCCTGAAGACGCCGGATCTTGCAAACCTCTGCATTCACCTGAAGTCGTCGCCTAGACACCCACGCCTTCACCTACGCTGTGCGTGCTCGTTCCAGGCGCTGTGGGCCTACCACCAGCACAGCCTGCGTATAATCTGTGGGCAGCGAAGAACACCACCAAAAGCGGTGTACCTCTTGGGTCTTCGGCCTCAGCTTCAATACCCATCATTTTTTATTATCTTTTTTTTTAGAAATAATTGTAAATCACCTCACCCATCTTCATCCTCATACATCATTTTTTTATATAAATCTGTAAACATCTTTTTTTTATATTTTAAATAGATTATTTGTTTTGCCCTATTTTTGTTGTTTTCTTGTCGCTAGGTTAGGTTCTTTTTTGTTTTCAATTGTCGCTTCACGACAGGCTATGGTCGGGGTTTCTCTAAATGATAAACTTAGAAATGGGGATATCCGCAGTAGAACCAGAGTGACCGATATAACCTAACGGATTAGTAAGCTCAAGTGGCAATGGGGCGGCCATATAGCTCGAAGAACCGACAATCGATGGGTAAAAAAAATGTTCTCTAGTGATAGCCTTGTACCGGTAGGCGAAGTGTAGAGAGATCAACTATATGGAGTGACAACCTGTGTTACCAGGTCACGAGACATGCAGGAAGTCGACGGGTGCAGGTGGCTCAGAACTGTGTTTTGTGGCATTTCTTGGGGGAGGTCTATGTTCAGCAGTGGACTTGTGAAAGGCTGTCAAGATGAATGATGATAATATAAATAATAATATACCGATATTACAGTTTTTAAAATACGAGTAAATAAGGCTCTACTTTTATTTGAAATTACCCCAAATTGAATGTGATTGATTGGTGTGATTTATGGGCAAAGACTACGTACGCGCGCTCTTGTGTATGCGATTCAATTCACGTTTTCGTTTTTCAAGTTATTGCCTACTGTTTACCTTATTAGTGACACGCTACTATTAATGCTTAAGTTAATAAGCTACACGACGCGAATTATGATTCTAATTTCCCTTCAGGCTTTTAACTGGCATACGATCGTCGTAACAAATAAAATTTAAAAAAATATATTCTTTCTTATCAACGACGTAACCGACGACTGTCATTATTAATAAAAAAATGGAATAAACTATTAACCTTTCGACCGCCACGCCAAAAACGCATTACCTTGTACTGTACGCCAAAGCGAAAACTGAACAAAAATACCTACGAAAGTAATAGTGTTGCCAAGAGTTGATATATCGACAACACAAAATAACTTGGTTTTGTTGGTTTTTTATGCAATAAATGACTATTTATAATCTGGTATGTTTTATTTAATTTTGCGCTGACTTCCACTCTTTATATATATATATATATATATATATATATATATATATATATACTTTGTACATAAATAAAAAGCAAACAATATCAATAAAATAGTAGTAAACCACAGCACAACTCTCCATCGTGATGACGTCACTGTCACGACTGGACGACAACAGCGTAACTGACCTTCCTTTTTGAAACTTTCTTAGAGATGTAGCCGTGCCGCACGTTGTGTATCGATTTCGAAATCGATCTAACCGAAATATACAGATATCGAATCAAAATATTTTGTGTCGGGGGAGGCGTAGGCCAAGTGAATCACAGAAGAAAAGCCTTAACGCTTTTATGACAATGGGGGTTTGATATGACGCTGATGCTGCCAGATGATTTTGAGATTGAGAAAGAAAATCGCACAACACAAAATGAAAAATTGCTCTTCATACCTTAAGTAAAAAAAAAACACATTTATTATTTGTAATTTTATATTATTAAAATAAAAAAGGTACATAATTATTCACCAATCAACAATTGTATATAATTATTCGCACTAAGTAAATCAGTCAGAATCATTCATGTTGCTCTGCACTACTTTTCCCGCTAATCACTTATGACGTCATCAGGGTGTCGTCTATCCTTGACTACGGCGCCCAGTGAAATGATTTTCGATGACGCGCTAAGGATGCGCCAGAGTTGAGATATTAGATTTATTATGCGAAGATGATTTGATATTTTTTTTTATTCATGTAGCTAATTATAGTTTTATGTTCGTAACCTTTTGTTTCATTCAAATATCAATAATAATAGTTAAAAAAATAACACGTTTGAGCTGAATTTCGGCTAGTTTTCAAGAAATCTATACCTCCCGCGCACGGCACTAGCGGTCAACTATAGACAAATTTGGCAAGCTGGACATAGTATTCGCTTAGATAAAAATCCATTTTTTTAGTTCAATGTTTCTTAGTACTTGTGGTTCTAGGAGACTTGTTTTTTATACTCACATGTTGCTGGGTTATTCTTTTTTGAGTGTGGAATTAAAATGCCAGTAATAATTTTCCAATATCTATATATCATATTTTTGTGGGCGGGGTTTTTCGTCAACTATAGACGTCGTTGGCGCTCAGGGCCCGCAGGTGCTGGTCAAGTATAGGCAACTTTGGCGGTCAAAAGGTTAACAACTAAATTACGCAAGTAGTCCCAATAACTAATATTGGTACCTCAAAGTGGAATCCGTTTCTCTCTGTGCATAGCCGGGCACGTTTTCTTAAATTATTTTTACACTTATTACCTGTGCTTGAGTACCCACTTTTAATTTCCGGGAACGTAATAATAATTTTACTGGGGCAGACTTCATGACTTTGGACCTCTTGGACGTAAATACGAGCCTTTATATCACCCCACACACTAAAGTCGGTGAAAGTTCCGACAAGTTTGCAGGCCATAGTTTATAGCCTCCGTGCACTGTAGTGACGTATAGTCCCTACGACAATAGGTATGATTAGAGTTAAGTTTACAATAAGGAGCAGTATAATTAAAGTCTTACACAGAGCAACACATCTCCTTTTCATTTAATACCTTCCGACATTACATTGCAACCCTGCCAGGCAGTGCACTGCTACAATGCAATCTTCATTGGTACACGGACATTAATTTCTAGCCTCATAAAGACTCACTTTCGTATAATATTTGCGCATCACGTCAACTTTCATTACTTAAAATGTAATACCGCACCATTCCGGTTTGAATATTTTCATCATTGGTAACAAAGCAATACTACTACAAAAATTTTTAAAAATAGCAGTAGCACACCTATACGTAATGAAGTCACGGTCAACAGCCAGCTGTCGGCCGGACGAGCAGACGAAGGTACCTAGCGGTATAACGGTTAACAGAAGGGAAGGTCACGGGAAGACACGCGACAAGGTACCGAATTTTGTAACTGAGCGAACCTAACGAATGTGTACGTGCGTAGTAAAATAGTAGGCGTTAGAAATGTATTCCCATCTGAATTTAAAAAATAAAAAGGATAGAATGTTTGAGATTTTTTTAATTAATATTTCTTCACCATTCGCCTATATTACTTATTCTGGAGCCTACTCAGCAAAATTGGCCGTATATTGCAAAATAACACTGTATAATGGGTTACTTAACAAAATTTACAAACCTTTGTATTGAAACATGACCCACACTCTGGACATGCATATCCTGGAGTCGTTTTTTCTGTTAGTATTTGACCATCAGCACCAATAACCTTAAACAAAAATTTTAAATAACGTAACTTAAATAACAAAAATTATTCAAAATTATAAAAAAATATTATGAAAAAAGCTTCTTATTAAAGTATACTATCTACTAGTTCATCTTGGAGTGATCTAAATGAACAATTAACTTTCAGCAATGAAATTCATATAAGTTCGATAAACTAGTTTTTGCAGGTTCGGGTCTAGAAACCTAATGTTCGAAGAGTTTCGTAAGGGCAACTAATGGGTGTGAAAAGTTCTAACGTCTTTTGGAGACTTAGCAGAATAGCAATTTTTAAATTACAAACGTATGGTAACTACACGATTGATTTTGAATACATAAACTATGCTACGTCTGTTACTGGTACTATGGGCCAGAAGTTGCTATAGGCCTAAGTTCTGAGTGTTTAAGTCCTTGATGCCTGAAATAAAGTTATTGTATTGTACTACACTTAACAAATCACCTGAACTATTTGTGGTTTGAAATCATCTTGCTTTATCACAGTAGTTTGTTGTTGCTGTTGCTGCTGCTGCTGTTGTTGCTGCTGCTGCTGTTGTTGTTGTTGTTGTTGTTGCTGTTGTTGTTGTACTTGTTGTTGTTGCTGTTGCTGCTGCTGTTGCTGCACCTGCTGCTGTTGCACCTGCTGCTGTTGCTGAGTTTGTTGTTGTTGCGTCTGCGGCGTGTTCAAACAGTGTCTTGTCATTTTACAATGTTGTTGAAGCTCTGATTTACTTTTGAACGCTTCGCCACATTCGAAGCACGCAACAACTCCTTCTCCCGTATGGATTCTGGAAAATAATAGTCTCTATTGAAGACAACGGTGGAAATCAATTCTACAACCTACGTGCACAAAACAACTATCCAATACTTGACAATATTCAATAAACATTTTGTTGCTCTTGGTCCTGCGCCTGGTCTCTTTTCGATCGTGGCAGGATAGTGATGGAATAGAGTGCATCTGTGCTTGTTGCATACACTCGGATACTATAATCTTGTCCTGCGCAGATGGCTAGTTTAAATGTGTGTACCGAAATTCAGTCTAAAGGACATTATTATTAACAACGAAATTAGAAAAATTGTGATGTTGAACTGAAAAAAAATAATTCTTATAAATACCCTCTCAATCAGACATTGGATAGGGCTGCGTTTTACACCGGCTTATCGAAAAGAATTTTGTCCAGAATAAAATCCGAAATAAAATTAGCACGAACCGATAAACAATTAAAATTGCCCACAAAACGGAAGGCAGGCCAAAAATTTTGTGTAGACAATTTTGATCGCACAGTGATTCATAACACTAAAACAGAATTTTATTTTCAAAAGTAAATCGTTCCGATTCGTCCGGATTTAAATTGGGTAAATTTCAAAAAACATGATTAGAAACTGGGAAAAGGATATATGAATGGAAAATGTAATGGAAGATTTTATCATAGAAGTCGGAGAAACTAGTGACGAAGAGTCACCAAGTGCTTGTAGCGATGACAGAATGAGTTCATTTGATATTGATTGTGATGAATATTATTATAAAATATGTTTTTCATTTTACTTATAATGAACCTTATTTAATTAATTTTACTCTTATTTACTTGCGTAGTAAAAAAGATTATAACTACCTGGTATGTGATACCACATCACTAGAAAATTGCTGTATAATAGGTAATAGGTAGTTATGATTACAATAATATAATAAAAAGCATGACATGGCGTGGTACGATATGGTGCAGTATAATTTGGTATTGGTATATGGTATGGTATGTTGGTACATGATGGTGGTGTGGTTGGGTACCAATACAATGTGTGATGCGGTATGGAGTAGTGTGATGTTGTATGGTGATGATGCGGTTGGGCAACAATACAATGTGTGTTGTGGTGTAGTGTGGTGGTGCGGTAGCAAGCGGTACCGACTTCATGTGCTGCACCAGCTGGAACTTGCGCGCGAACGTTGTGTGTCACTACATGTGCGATGTGGTGTGATGTGGTGTGACGGTACTGACTTCATGTGCGCGATGAGGGTGCGCTTCTGCAGGAACTCCTTGCCGCAGACGGGGCAGGCGTGCGGCACGCGGCCGTGCGCGCGCCCGTGCTGCACCAGCTGGAACTTGCGCGCGAACGTTGTGTGTCACTACATGTGCGATGTGGTGTGATGTGGTGTGACGGTACTGACTTCATGTGCGCGATGAGGGTGCGCTTCTGCAGGAACTCCTTGCCGCAGACGGGGCAGGCGTGCGGCACGCGGCCGTGCGCGCGCCCGTGCTGCACCAGCTGGAACTTGCGCGCGAACGTTGTGTGTCACTACATGTGCGATGTGGTGTGATGTGGTGTGACGGTACTGACTTCATGTGCGCGATGAGGGTGCGCTTCTGCAGGAACTCCTTGCCGCAGACGGGGCAGGCGTGCGGCACGCGGCCGTGCGCGCGCCCGTGCTGCACCAGCTGGAACTTGCGCGCGAACGCCGCACCGCAGTCCGGGCACACGAACGGCGACAGCGACCCGTGGAACCGGCTGTGCATCACCAGGTGATCCTGCCATACCATCATACATTAATCAGGAAGCTACATCATTATGATGTAAAAAAAACAAAACGGATAAACTTATTCATCATTTTACAAATCCACTGCTGAACATTGGCCGCCTTACTTGGTAGGGAATAACCATGATACAGTTTTATTAGATGATGATAGTTCGTTGATATTCCGACTTAAACGGTATTTATTAAAATATGACATAGTGAATAATGAGTGCTACATCAAAAATAACACTAGTAAACACTGGTTTAACATTAACAATTTATTTTTTAACATTAATAAAACTAAATTTATTAAATTTACAACACCAAATATTAAATCAGTGAATACATGTGTGCTTTTATATGGGGAGGGGCTGAGACATGTTGAATCCACTGTTTTTCTCGGAATTACAGTTGACGAAAAGCATCAATAGGGACCCATATATCTAAACAATTAGGTACTATTTTTTTTATTTTCCTTTTATAAAACGTTATCTCCACACTAGGATTTTCTCCTGTATCGTAGAGGCAATTTACAAACATAAACTGCACAAGGACAAACATCCAAACCCGGAACAAGTATTTGTAGGCCCTACAAATACTTGTTCTGTGCAAATACTTGTACTATACATTAGCATATGTTACTATTGTATAGTATTTACATGACATTTGGAGTCATGAATTTCATACATTTCGTTTTAATGTCATTTAAATGCAAATTATTAACACCAATTTACTAATTTCGATATAGCATTATTTACTTCATCATATTTTAGTAATTGTCGTTTTAATTTGAAAATTAAAGAAGTGTCATCAGCAAATAATATTATATCATGGTTATCCCCTACTATGTAAGGTAAGTCATTAATGTATACAAGAAACAGAAAGGGGCCGAAAATTGAGCCTTGAGGCACGCCCAATAGTACCATCGACTCGGAAGAGCTCATACTTTTAATGATAACTTTTTGCGTTCTGTTACTTAAATATGAAATAATTATTTTAAGAGCATCAGTTCTTACACCGTAGTGTTGAAGTTTCCTGATTAATGTTTCATGGTGAACACAATCCAAGGCCTTGGATAGGTCACAGAACATACCCAAAACATCCTGTAAATTCTCCCATGTTTTAAAGATATATTTAATCAGTTCAACACCGGCATCAGTTGTCGAGCGACCCCTTGTGAAACCAAATTGATTTTTATGAAGTAAATTATTTATATTAAAAAAAAATTACATTTGATCAAGAACAATTTTTTCAAAAATCTTACTAAGTGTTGCTAGTACAGAAATAGGTCTAAAATTGGCGGAGTCTAATGTACTACCAGATTTAAATAAAGGTATTACTTTACTATGCTTCATTAAATCAGCAAACACACCAGATTCGATACTAGTATTAAAAATAATAGCTAGTTGTGGCGCGATTGTACCTATTATAGACGCAATAACTTTAACGGAAATCTCCCACAGATCTGCAGTTTTTTTAATATCGATAGTTTTAAAATATTTTACATTATCTTTATATGACGTAAAATTATTTGTACACGCAATTACATTTTGTTTACGTAATGATTCGGCGACGGCAGGAGAAAAATTCAGTGACTTAGTGGTTAAGATCGGAATATCAGTAAAATATTTCACAAAAACCATTGCTACTTCCTGATCTCATTCAGTTAATTTGTTGTTAAAACTTAATTGGTAGTTTGAATTGCGAGAGTTGATCTTACCAGTTTTGCTATTAATTATACTCGTACTCCATGTCATTTTAATTTTATTTGAAGCTGTCTCAACTTTGTTGCTCAAATGCAAAGAGTGAGCACACTCTTTTAAATATTCCCTAAATTCGACGCTAGGATTATATGAACTTTCATGGCATAGATCATATAACCTTTGTCTGCGTAAAAGTATTATCAAATTCATTGCAAATAAGCTTTAACAATGTTCCATACAAAAAATTGGGATTATTATAGTATGAAAGTGATGGAAGTTTTTTCACTATGTTACTTCTAAACTTCTCCAAGCTACGTACACTTACTGGAGCAAAGACAACTTTCTCATCTACTTGCTTTTTGTGGCAATAAAACTAATTGTCCACAGTGATCAGAACTTAATTTTTGAATTATACATTTATGCAATTAACATTTGTAAAAATGCTATCTATACATGTTGCACTAGATTGATCAATACGTGTTGGCTTTAAAAATAAATTAAAAAGACCACATGATTTAAACAATTTAATATTGGTGGAAGAAGATTCTAGGAGATTGATATTAAAGTCTCCACATATTACAACAGATTTATTATGTTTATTAAGCTTAAAAAACTTCCTCCATAATTTTTTCACTGCCATATATAAAACATGAAAGTGTAGACGCTCACAACAATGAGATTGATTGTGAATGAGGCTCTGCATAATGCTCTGTAAATGAGGATTGTGAATGCTCACAACAATGAGTGAGGTTTAACGGTGGTAGAGCCACGCGGCAGTTTTTGCTGTTGTACGTATGGGCTGGCTCGAGCCAGGTTGGTACCACGACCTCACAGAACACCAGCGTGAAGTAGAAGCTCTGCTTCTGCGTTTCATCTGGTGAGTGCAGGTGGCCGGAGGCTCAATCCCCCCCCCCCATCAACATGGCAGCGGAATTATATCAAAGACTACCCCAGGAGGGTACCAGCACCCCTGGAGAATCCTTCGCTAAGCATCCACAACCATGTTATTCTACTCCTGAGCGTGGGTGCTCAGGCTGCCCCTCGTATTCGGGAGGGGGGGGGGGACCGAGACGCAGGTGTCTTCTCCGACTGATAATTCGTATCTCTCCTACCCGGGATACAAACTGCACTCCTTTGTGCCTCGGGCTGGAGTTTGCGCATATGTCAGAGAGGACATCAGTTCTCGACGCAGTCTTGAAGATTCGGACCTGTCCATCCTTTGGCTACGCGTAGACAGCGACGACCATCCGCGCGTCTACGGGTACCTCTATAGGTCCCATAACGGTAATGCCGAAACAGACCGACTCATCGACCACGTACAAATGGCTACACATTCCTTGCTACAACAGGTCCCATCCGCAGATATCGTGATCCTTGGCGATTATAACGCCCACCACGCCGAATGGCTCGGTTCAAGTTTAACCGATCATGCGGAGAGATCTGTTTATGACTTTGCCTTGGCGTATAGTCTGACACAACTGGTTACTTCGCCTACGCGAATTCCAGATGTGGAGGATCATACACCTTCCCTGTTGGACCTTCTGCTGACCTCTCATACGGACGGATATCAGATTTCCGTCGATGTCCCTCTCGGCTCTTCGGATCATTGTCTGATCCGGAGTGCATCCGGAGTTCTGCAGGTTGCCACCGTGTTTGGCATTACAGGTCGGCGGATTGGGATGGAATGCGGTCTTTCATTGCATCCTACGCATTGGGTGCGCGTTTGCTTCTCGCCGGATGATCCCAGCGCTGTTGCTGACTCTGTCACTGATGTGGTGCTACAGGGAATGGCACTATTTATTCCATCATCTGTGGTACCCATCGGAACCAGATCTCAGCCTTGGTTTAGTCACTCCTGTAAGACTGCATTACTCAGTAAGCAGGAGTGTTATCAAGCCTGGGCTGCGCCTTTGGGGACTCGAGATGTAAACACCAGCATGCTTAAAAAGAAGTATAACTTCGCCTCCAGGTCGTTCAAAAGAGTTATTGCCATGGCAAAGTCAGAGCACATAGGCAGAATTGGCGAGAAACTAGTTGAGAGCCAAGGCTGTCCAAGGGAATTTCTGTAAACCATTACTACCATCTCTGCACAGGAAGGACGACTCACTGACCCAAGCCGCAAAAGAGAAAGCCGTCGAGTGGGCCTGACGGAATCCCCCCAATTGTGCTGAGGACGTGTGCTCCGGAGTTGGCACCGGTCCTAACGCATCTTTTCCGGTACTCCTACTCCACAGGCGTAGTACCAAAATCATGGAAGACAGCTTTTGTCCACCCAATCCCTAAAAAAGGCGACCGCTCAGACCCGTCCAACTACAGGCCTATCGCCATCACCTTCTTCTCCAAAATAATGGAATCCATTATTAACTGCCAGCTCATGCGATACCTTGAGGATCACCAGCTGATTAGTGACCGCCAATACGGTTTTCAACAGAGTCGATCAGCTGGTGATCTTCTGGTCTATCTGACTCATAGATGGGCGGAGGCAGTAGAGTCTAAGGGGGAGGCGTTGGCCGTTAGTTTGGACATTATTCTATATAATAGATTCATTGGCACTGCGAAGAGATGTTGCATCCCTTTGCATTTTCTTTCGCATTTACCACGGGAAGTGCTCTGAGGAATTGTTCGGATTAATCCCAGCCGCCAAATTTCACGAACGCACATCGCGGGAGAACTCCCGATACCGTCCACATTGTCTGGCTGATTGGCGGTCCACCACTGTGCGATTTAGATGTTTTCTTCCTCGCACAACTTCCATGTGGAATCGATTACCATCAGCGATTTTTCCGGACCGATACGACTTAGGGACCTTCAGAAAAGAGCCTACTCCTTTTTAAAAGGCCGGCAACGCATCTGCAATTCCCCTGGTTCCCCTGGTGTTGCAGTTGTTCATGGGCGGCGGTAATCACTTACCATCAGGTGAGCCGCATGCTCGTTTGCACCCTCTCCTATAAAAAAAAAAGGTATTCAAACTCAACACGTGCTATTTGTACAGTTCGCTCAACATAGAGGCTCACAATATCTTTACGTTCTTTACATGATAATAATTTACTAGCTAATATTAACGAGCCACCTATTAAAACCGTACTCTATTGAACGAACTGATCACCTGGGCTTTTAATCAATGTTCATACATAAAATATGAATATTGTTGCTATTTAAGAAGAATTCAATTTCTAGCTCTTTGCCTATAATGCCTTGTATTATTTTGATGCACCAGGTGTAAACAATTTTTATTATCACTCTGTGGAGTCATACAATTAAGGATTTGTAAGCTACATTCTAAATTATTTAAATTATTACAACCGCTAGAGATTACCTCTATTGTCTCATTTTCTAATTTAAATTACTTGGAACTGATTCCAAATTACATATTAAGCCATTATACTGCTCAATAGAAGCAGATGTCTGTGTAGCCAAGTCTTTGGCTGAGTTAATAAATAAACAATAAAATAGCACATTTGCTAGCTGTCTTAAATTATATTTGGATAGGTAGTACCTATCTCCAGTCAAAAATGTCTTAATTAAACTATTTATGTCTATTAAAAGATATCTATTATTATAATTATAACAAATGATTCTATTCTAATACATTCATTTCTTACTTACCTACATACAGTATTATCTAAAGTCCACTGCCGAACATAGGCCTTCCCCATAGACTGCCTCATATGGTAGATTTTCCCATAGATGCCAAGCTTGGCAGGTGGGTTGGCTATCAAAGTTTTTATTTATAATTTTGAGTTGTTATCAAGAAGATACTGCTACCCATCTCCTGTTTCAATTTTCCTTACTAGCCTCTTTCAACTGTTGAACATAGGCCACCGTATGGGGCAGTCTTTCTCAAAATGGGCGATAACGCCCCTTGTGGGCGTTTGAGACCTAGAGGGGGGCGTTAAGGGCCTAGAAAAAATGGGAGGCGTTTGTGTGGTTTAGGAGAGCAATGTTTGATTTATAATTTCATTTAGATACTTAATATTTTAAAATGTACTAAAATTAAAACATACCTTCTTACTACTCAATATCGAATAATTAGTTTAAATTTCTGTCGTGTATGATGGTATAAAAACTAGAAATACTTAACATAGATTTCGTAGGATAGCCCGTACGCCGTACGCAATCGAGTTGTAACAAGTTTTTGTTAAATAACGCTATTGGTGCAATCCGGTAGGAATAGGCTGGTTTATCGATACTTGTCTTAACTTGCTCAGTGCGATTGAGCGTCAAAAGAGATAAACGAGTTTGTGCGTGTTTGTCTTATTCCTGTTGGTCAGTGCTGTATTTAAATCCTATATAAAAGCTCGTAATATTTTTTATATTTTCTTTATATTTTCATTTGTGGTTTCACACGCAATCTTTAAACAAGTATTTAAGTTCTTCACTTCATTTACATATTTGTAACAACAAAGCCATGTCGGATGCAAAAAGTAATATAGTACAGAATATATTAAATATAGATTCATAGAAAATTCGACAAATCCATCTTTGCCTTCTTTGTTTAAAAAATTTTCAAACGAGGCGATGAAGCCTTCAAGACGATCATTTGAATAAAATTCATCTGGATAAGAAGGACAAAAATGTAGCCTATTTTCAAGACCTGGAAAGAAGCACAATACTTGCTCAGCCAAGTGTATCAAAACTTTTTTCGGTGGCTGCTAAGCCAGACAATGACCGACTTCGAGTTTCATACAATATCTCTTTATTAATTGCTCAAACAGGTAAACCACACACCATCAGAGAAACGTTAATTTCGTTAATTTCCAGCAAGTGGGACATTTTTTTAAAAAGAATGCTACAATCACTACATAAAACAAATTAGAAATAACATGATAGCGATTGATCATTCCCAGGGGTTATTATCATCAATAAATTATATAATAACCCTTTATAAACAATCTTTGGCTAACAGTTATGTTTTTGAATTTGGCAGTGGACAAGTTTTGTATATTTTCGGGGATTTTCCTGTAAAAGCGTATACATTGCCCCGAGAATGAATTACTGACTCTGTGAATGTGTCTCTTCCTAGTATTTATAAAGTACTCGTAATTCCACTTATTTTTTAAACTACTTTTTTAAACTACTAAATGTATGTCCATGTGCAATTTATATATGTAAACCACTTACACAATATAAGAAAAAATTCTAGTGGCGAAAATGCTTAAAAAAAGTAATAGAATCAGGCGTCACTTTGCGGAAATTCAAAGTTGGTACCAACTTTAATTTATACTTATCTTCACGCACAATCCCTGACGGGGTAGCCAGAGAGAACATATCGCCAAGTGTCACGATCCTTACATACCTCTTTCGCTTCTTTCAGATTCATTATCTTCTTCATGCATGCACGTCTAGGTATCCGAGTACTCTTGACCCTACCCTCTTCGAGCAATTTGCTCACATGGTCTTCGAAAGTTAGTCTCGGTCTACCTCGACACCTTTTAATATTAACTTTCGCGCTATATATTTTCTTCACCATTCGGTCTTCACTCATTCGCTCAACGTGCCCAAACCACCGAAGCACGCCCTTATCAATTTTTGTAATAAGGTCATCTTTCAAACCTGCCATATTGCGAATCTCTTCGTTTCGCTTTCGGTCGGCCATGGTAACGCCGCACATTTTACGAAGAGATCGCATCTCCACTGCATTCAACTTACTTTTATGCTTCTTCTGGCATAACCAGGTTTCGCTGCCATATAACAAAGTCGGTACCAACACTGCGTTATGTATTGCAAGGCGTGCACTCTTCGCTATGCCTTGCCTTTTGACTAACGCAGCCAGGGCACCATTGACTTTGTTCCCGGCAGCGACACGCCTGTCCACATCTAAATCTAAATCCACATCTAAATTTGGGAGAATGTAAGAGAAGTTCTAGATTTGGCCAGGGGAAACGAAAGAATTGTTGTATGTGGTGATTTGAATGGATGGGTTGGTACCGCTCGACCAGGGTACGAGTCGGTACTTGGAAAGTTTGGCGATAAAAGGGTTAATGATGCTGGCAAGCTTATACTGGCGGTGTGCAAGGAAAAGGGTCTTCTTGTGACAAACACTATGTTTAATCACAAGAAAATCCATATGTATACTAGAGAACGAAAGAATGAGAGAAGTATGATCGATTTGTTCCTGGTGGATGACCGACTGCGAAAACAGGTGATGGATACGCGAGTGTTCAGGGGTGCTGACCTGGGAACGGATCACTATCTAGTGATTACTAGATTTAGGGGTCTGTTCGCGGGTTGGCGTTACCGGACGGCAGTAACAGAACCACAGTCGGTCTGTCGCATCCGAAGCTGGAAGCTTCAGGAAGCGGATACTAGGAACAAATATCATGCGAGGGTAGCCGAAAAGCTTGACACCATCGATGGCAGAAAAGAATGTGTAGAAAGAACATGGCAGAACCTTAGGGATGGAATGGTTAGTGCAGCGGAAGAAGTGTGTGGAACAATAAAAAGAGGCAGTAGTAAAAGAAGAGATGCATGGTGGAATGATGAAGTGAAAGAAGCTGTAAAGAAGAAGAAGAAAGCATGGTTAGACTACTTGGCCTCTAGTAATGATAAGGATATGAGAGAGAAGATGAAAGAAAGATATAGGCTGCAGAAAGTTCACACGAAAGCACTGATTGAGGAAGTGCGTGAAAGGTGTAGAATGGAAGCGGACGAAAGGTTGTCGCACAACTTTAAGGAGAACTCCAAACTCTTCTGGAAAGAGGTTGGAAGGGCCCGAAGTGGTGCGACGGCCTTAAGAATGAACAAAGTGCTTTCGAGAACTAATGACGTCCTCTCAGAAAAATCGGACGTCATGTAGCGATGGAGCGAATTTTATAGAGAAATGTATGCGTGTGATGATCTTAGTGAGGGATCCGGGGATGACGCCGTGACTGATACGCCAGACCCGGACCTCGATGACACTGAGGTCATCAGTATGAAAGAGATTGAACGTGCGATTCGAAGTTTGAAATGTGGTAAGGCTGCGGGACTAGACAGAGTTACTGCTGAAATGGTCAAGTATGCTGGGCCTCGCGTCTGGGACAGCTTTCGTCTGCTGTGCAATTTGTGCTGGCGGACGGGGGATGTCCCGGATGATTGGCGATCCGCAGTCATTGTGCCTTTATATAAAGGTAAAGGTTCACATTTTGACTGCAGGTGCTATCGGACGATCAGCTTGACCAGTTTAGCAAGTAAAGTTTACTCGAAGGTTTTGACATGTAGGATGCAAGAGAAATCAAGAGATTTCTATGGGAGGCACAATGCGGATTTAGACCTGGAAGAGGATGCACGGATCAAATGTTTTCTCTCCGCATGATCACGGAAAAGCTTCTGGCTGCTAACCAGAAGATTTTCTGTGGTTTTGTGGATCTTGAGAAAGCATTTGATAAGGTTGTAAGGAAGAAAATGTGGGAACTGTTGCCGGGGTATGGTGTGGATGGTCAATTGCTAAGGGCTGTGCAGTCTCTTTACTGTGACTGTAAAGCCTGTGTGCGGGTAGGGCATGACCTGTCACCCATGTTTAACGTCCAAACGGGCGTAAAGCAGGGTTGTGTCATGTCTTCCTGGCTGTTCATACTGCATCTCGACAGCTGTTTACAGAAGCTGAAAGATAGTTGTTTGGGTGTGAAATTGGGTGACATTAAAGTAAATTGTCTGCTGTATGCTGATGATGCAGTGCTTATTGCACCATCAGAGGCAGAACTGCAGGCATTAGTCACGTGTATGAAAGAGGAATGTGAAATTAAAGGTCTCCGTTTGAATGCTAATAAAACTAAGGTTCTGGTATTTGAAAGGGACGAAGAGAGAACGAAGTGTGAAATATGGGTAAATCAGGAATGTCTAGAACAGGTAAATGAAATTGTATACTTGGGGAGTGCTTTTAGCCGGGATGGAAGATGTGATTTATATGTGAACTTTAATTTAAAAAATAGAATTATTAAAAAAATATCCCTGTAACACTCCCAAGTAATCTTGAATGTGAATTCTGATTTCAAATGCTTCTATGGAATTTTGCGTATCAAGTGCCTGCAAATGTGATCTATTATGATAACTAAACATGAAAAATTCATACTTATTATTTAATTATTAAAATATTCAAGACATAGTAGGCACCACTTTACTTCTTCTAGCGTATAGTACTATGGTTGTGTTCCATTTTGAAATGAGTTACCTTCTGTGCGAAGTTCTCGCCACAATCGCTGCAGACATAGGGCCGTTCGCCGGCGTGGTACTTGCTGTGAGTGACGAGGTGTCGCTTCAGCGGGAAGCCGCGCCCGCACTCGCCGCACATGAACGGCCGCCCGCGACTGTGCACCTGCGGCCAACCAATATCATATATAACAAACATGACTCAAACCACAGATAACAATGACAATGATGACTGAAACAACAACAAATAGATTGTGTTGTTTTAGTATATTTTGGTTTTCCAACCTTGGCTATTTTAAGAAACCCTTTCCTATTTGATATGTCGCTTTGAAAAGCTCCTTAATGTTTTTACGTAACAATTGATTTTAATGGTAAAGATACACGACAGATAAGACACAACTTTTGCACCATTATTCATTTTATTTTTAAAGCATTTATCAATCTCTTTTCTAATATCATAACTACCTTTTGACTAAGGCTCCGCCTGTGTGGGTTTATAGGTAAAGTAAACCTTCAAGTTGTTTCGTGGTAAATAGTATTCTATAAGTTAATCTACGACATAGTCTATATATTTACTTATTTTCTTTTATTTTGTTTCTATGTTTTCAGAATACTAGCATTACTATTAACATTACTAACATTGCCGTAACTGAAGTGCTTGTGATGACAAATAGAACTCATCCATACCCATTAGGATACTGTCACTGATTCTGATTGCAAAATTTCATCCAAATCTGTTTATTCGTCTATTGAGTAACAAGTATCTAAACATCTTAACCGATTCGTTGCGGCACCGATTGCGGCACCGATTTTCGACAACTTTTAGCTGTGGCGGCGAACAAATATTTCATGATACGTCATGACATGGCGTGTCATCAACGCCACAGAAGTTGATGACACGCCTATTGTGCCATCAGCCATGTGTAAAAATAATTTTCTTTTTTATGCTTTTTTCACTAATTAAGTTTAGTTGACATCAAACATCAGTTACAAACGGAAGGATACTTGTTTTTAGTGGGTAACTACGTGTTTTTCTACGCGTTTTCTTTGAAATTGAGAGTAAGTGACTTTTTTTATGCAAACCTTTAGTACTATATATTGTTTTATAAAAAAAATCATTTATATAAGTTTTTTTTTTAAACGTTACCCCACACTAGGATTTTCTCCTGTGTCGTGGAGGCAGTTTACAAACATAAATTGCACAAGGACAAACATCCAGACCAGATTGCAGAGTAGCAACATATTGCGTAGATCGGAACAAAAATTAATAATTTTTAATCTGGAGGTAGCCGTGGTTAACTATGACATTGGGACGTTATACACCTCAGTCCCCCCGTGACCATGGGTGCTGTAAAGTGCTCGGAACGTTGGGAACATAAAATGAGCTAATATACGCGATAAAATCCGTAAACTTTGTTTTATTTAAATGTGTAGTGTTGGCGTAAATATAAGAAATCATTATACAGCCAAATCACCCTGGAAAACATTGGTTTTTATTAAATTTAACTTTCACCTAATAATAACATTTGTAAATATCAAACAATTAAGAACCTTAATTTGGAAAAAATAAGGTTTATGATTCATTGATATTTACAAATAATGTTAGATATCATTTCATGTTATACAAATGTAAAAGTAAAGTCAATCTGAAAACGTCTAATTAGTAAGAATAGCAAAACAAGTGTTTTCAAAAGGAAAAAAACGCCGGCACTATACGGCGGCGGATTGACAAAAGACTATTTATTAGCGAACTTTTTTATGCATGAACGGTTTCGAACTGTTTCAAGCAAAAATAAACCTTATACCATATCACAAGAACACATGGTACTTCGTAGCCTAATATCGTATGGCCGAATAGACATTCGGCCTTTTGATAACAATAAGATGGCAATTCAACCATTGTAAGCAAAATTAAACAATAAGACAATTTTTGCATTGTTTTTTTTTTAACAGGAGACTTGTTTTCCAGAAATTTATTTACAACTTGAGTTTGTGAGCGATCGCATTGAGTGCTATTATTTGTTACTTATTAGACTATTTTTCCACAACATGATTTAAAACCCACAAAGTGAAAAGAGTACCTTGTACAAGTTAAAAAAAGGTTGTCAACCCCTGAAAATTTCAAATTTTCAAAATATCCAGAAACGAAGCTGTAGGCATGAACTACTTGAAAAATAATGACTATTTTGTTCTGGGTAAATCTTTCAAAAACGCAATTTGAGCGAGTTATAACGATTTAAAAAAAAAAGACACGCCTCGCGTGTCATACGCCACACAAAAATACGCCTGGCGTGCCATCCACACTGAACCGGTTAAGCTTTTATAAATAGTTTTACAAACTACTAAATAGTGTTTTTACAATTACCCTCGAATGCGTAACAAGATGATGCTTCAGTGTAAACGCCATCTTACACTCATGACACTTGTAGGGACGGTCTGCAGAGTGAAGCAGCAAGTGCGTATTCAGACAGTGCTTGCGTGCGAACGCCTTGCCGCAATGTGCACACACGTGGGGGCGTTCACCTTTAACAAAGAGATAAATCATGTTAACATTTAATATACGAAACTGTTATTTTAATCTACAAATATCTGAATAGATTTCTAAAGAGTAACAACTGCTGTTTGTAGTCTGGTGGTTTTGTAGAAGAATCCATCTTTAAGGCAAATAAATATTAATCTAATCTTATCTTATCCAGGCATTAAAAATAAATAAAAATTACATCATAATAAAATCTGTAAAAATTATTTTCATTGAATTAGGTATTTCTTAATTAGAGAAACATATAGTACAAAAGGAAATAGTACATGTATGTATTATATACATTATATTTTCAAAAGTGCCCACAAACTGGGGCACATTTAGCCCCAGTTACATATATAATATATAGATTATATATATATATATATATATATATATATATATATATATATATATATATATATATATATATATATTTATTTATTTAATCTTTCATGTACAAAGTTGTACATATGGCGGACTTAATGCCATAAGGCATTCTCTCCCAGTCAACCATTAGGCTAAACAGAGATAAACAAACAAGAGAAACTAGCTGGCCAGGCAGACGTTGTTCTGCCCTTTTCGACGACCCTTCCTATGAAACAATCCTTAAATTCGCAATAAAAAAAATATTGAAGGTCACTTATTGGGATAAAAAGTATCCTAACTCTCAATTTGGACCAAACTGCACACAGTGTACAAAGTTTCATTGAAATCAGTTCAATAGTTTAGGGAGTTCATCGCGGACAAACAATGTGACACGTAATTTTTATATATAAAGATTATATATCTAAAATTTTTATTATTATATATCTAACATCCAGTGTTACTCGCTATTATCGCTTCCTGCATCTATAAACAGTACACACCTTGATGCTTTACTAATTTCTGAGTCATTTCTCATGCCATCGCTCCCTTCTACAAAGTTTGCCTTACCTGCTTTTTAATTGCTTTTATAATATTGATTGGATACCTATTGTTGACAATACTAACATTAATGACATAATTTTAAAGATATACAATAACCAGCCCCGCTCGAACGCGTAAAGATAAATCGTAACCCTACACCATGGATTACACGTGGTATAAGGGGGCTAATGAGTCAAAAGGACAAAACTAAGCGAAGGTATAAACGTCTCCTATCTGAAAATAATTAATATTTTAAAGTTTTACGAAACCGCTGCAGTTGTTCGTGTCGGGATGCTAAAAGACGCTACTTTTATGACTCTCTCCATAATATAAATTCTACTGAGATGTGGAAACTCTTACGTTCTGTTGGTGTCAGCAGGTCTTCGATCTTACAATGCAAAGACGTTAAAGTAAATGATCTAAATAAACATTTTGCTACTTCTCCTATGACTAGATCTCTACATCAAATCAAACACATGACTGACATTGTCGCGTACACCGAAACCACACGTTTTCCCTTTTCAACTTTCCCTTGTGATGGAGGAAGACGCCAAAAAATCCATCCAAGCCATCTGCTGTTGATAGTGACGGTCTATGCTCGAGGATGATTATGCCAGTTCTACCTCTACTTCTTCCAATTCTTACTCACATATCTAATTTCTCCATATCATCCCCATCTTTTTCTTCAGTTTGGAAACAAGCATATTTAATTCCTTTACCTAAGGTTGCTAATCCTTCTTCTCTATCTCACTTGCATCCCATATCTATTTTACCCTTTCTTTCTAAAGTTCTGGAACACATAATCTATAGATAACTCTCTCTTCTTATCCTCTCTTTGCTTTCTACATATCAGTCGGGCTTTCGTCCTGGTCACAGTACTGTCTCTGCTTTACTTAAAGTAACCGATAATATCTGTTGGGCCATGGACAACAAATCTCTTACACTTCTAGTTTTGCTTGACTTTAGCAGTGCTTTTACCTCAGTAGACATCGATATTCTTCTCCAGATCCTGAAATCTATTAACATTTCTCCATCTGCTATTGCGCAGTTTGGTTCGTATCTTCGAGGTCGCTCGCACTGTTTCCGTCTTAATGACACTCTTTCTGATTGGTCTGGTATCACTACGGGCGTGCCTCAGGGTGGCGTTCTTTCTCCTCTTTTATTTTCTATATTTAGTAAATCTATTACGAGAGTTATTACGTCCAATTTCTATCTTTACGCGAACGACTTACAGCTGTATCGTCCATTTTCCGGTGTATAATACAAATAATGCAATTGAAGCCATGAAGCCTGGCGTCCCACAGGGCTCCATTTTGGGTCCTCTCTTGTTTGTGATCTTTTCAAATGATGTTAATTGTTTTAAAAATAGTCGGTTCCTTTTATATGCTGATGATCTCAAAATATATCAATGCATCGATAGGATAGAGAATCACTATTTGCTTCAAGAAGACCTTGACAGATTTAACAATTACTGTGCTCTTAATAATTTACGACTCAATTAAAATAAATGTAAAGTAATCACTTTCACAAAAAAACGGAATATAAGCTACTTTAACTATTCTCTTAAAGGTACAGATATTGTAAGGGTGAATAATATAAGGGATTTGGGTGTGACTTTTGATAGCAAATTACATTTTGATATTCATATACAAAACATAATTGGTAAAGCTTTTAAAATGTACGGACTTGTTATGCGTTCCTCTACTAAAAGACAATGCCCATCTGTGCCCCAGAAATGCCCAGATAAAGTATATTACAAGATTGCTCTAATAAATAAAAACTAGAATTATGTTGTTAATTTTAAATCATATGAAGCACTGGATAAAAAATAAGAAAAAATAAGACGTTCTTGTTGACATTGCAGTACGTATCATTCATCGTTTCAATCATTAATTCATGCTTTATTAATTACGGTCTGGAATCACGTCCTTTGGCCCATGTAAAACTCAACATGATTGATATTAGTCATAAAAGTGATTAATAAATAATCGAATAATAGTATACTGCTTTACAATAAAAACAAATAAAAATATGATTTTATAATAAACGTCATCAGATGAAAAAAACATGACCCAGTTAAGCATTCATTTTTGTTATCAAAAGCCAGAGACAGACTAGTTTTTTACCAACGCCATTGATGGGACTATTTGTTTGTTCACCTATCCATCATTGACAGTCTCTTAAATTATAAAATCTTAGGCTTTGTTTAGTCCGGGGCTAAATAATTGGCATGATAAATAAAATCTTCGAAAAAGGAATCACTTTTTTGTTGATCAATTGATCTAAGTAATCGATTCCAATATCGATTATTATTTTACATTTTAATTATCAACGAGTTGAATAAAGATCTAAATGATGTCTCCAGACATTCAAAAGTAAAAAAGAAATTTGTGGTAGTGTTTAAGTATTTCTAGGCTTCAAATAAACAAATATAAATAAAGCAAAAACCTAATGAAGTAATGGCTCAAAAGACTTAGCTCCAAGTCAAAAACATTCCAAAAAAAACTAAAATAACTGTCACTCATTCTTTCACTGTATAAAAAACCAGTACGAAATTATCATGTTTAATGTCCAATATCTTTTGAACCGGTGCTTTATATGACATTAAATCTAGATATATAAATACTGTTAAAAAGTTATCATATGACATAAGGCTGCAATTTGGGCATTGCATGGCATTGCTGACTTTCAGCTCCATACTAATATGGGCACGGTCCTTTAGAAACCCCACCACTTTAATCTATCTTTTTAAATCTTTGGTCAGGCCTCAATTGGAGTACGGAGTACCTGTATGGAACCCACTTTATAAAAAATATAATCATAGCATTGAAATGGTACAAAAAAAGTTCTTGCGTCGCGTTAATTACAAATATCACCGTAAGCATTTATCGTATGTGCTCCTTTTAACAAAGTATAAGCTCTTAGACTTAAGGTCTAGACGCACTCAACTTGAGGCAATATTACTTTATGATCTGTGCAATAACAAGTATGATTGCATAGATATAATTAATTGTATTAGTTACTCCGTACCATCTCGCGCACGTATGCGTTCTTTGCGTCCTCACTCACTCTTTGCTGTGTCAAGATCTCGGACAAACGCCGGTATCCGATCGCCGCTTCATCGTATGGGTGACACATACAACAAAAAATTTAATTCGGTAGATTTATTTTCTTGCAGTACCAGATCATACAATAGACAGATAGTTAACTTGATGTTAAACACTTAATGTCTCTTTTAAAGTCTTGAACACATTAACTACTAACACATAAATTATCTAACCAATGACTATATATGTACATGCACAGACACACAAATACGCGCGCGCACGCACATGCGCGCACACACATCCTAACTCACAAAAACACACAAAACTTTAACCTCTAATACATGTTAAACAATATTTTAGAAATTAAGGTACTTTATTTTTACAAAAACTAGGTCCCTCACATAATTATTATTTGTTTTATACTCTACATGTGACCATCGTCGTTGAGTTTATGATAAGTAATAAATTGTAATAGAACATAAGCTTTAGCAAAGATATATTGTAAACTTGTTTGTGGTTCTCTAAATAAATTTAAAAAAAAATTAATGCGGATCTGAGCCGCATCTGTAAATGGTCTATATCCTTTGGACTATTAGACTAATCCCACGAAATCGCAGACCATCATAATAGGCCGCAGGCATTTGCGTAATAAATGAGAATTTACATCATTACCTCACGTCTGTTTTAACGGTATAACCTTTGCCGGGGTACTGTAAAACTTAGCCGTCATATTTGATTACTATTTATCATGGTCCACGCATATCGCCGATGTTAGTCGTAAGGCACATTTTATCTTGCATTCATTTAAATGTCTTCAAAATGTCTTACCCCTAAAATCTAATATATCACTCGTGCTCACTCTTATCGTACAACTGCTTAATGATGCTGACGCCTGTTATTTGGATGCTACAAAGGAGCTCCTTAACGAACTCGAGCACTTGTAAAATAAGTGTAACCGCTTCATATTTGGGCTCAAAAAATTTGACCGAATATCTCAGTTTCGCAAGCAACTCAAATGACTCTCAATTCGACTTCGTAGGAACACTCGATAGTTATGTCTCCTCTATAACATCCTGCACAATCCATCCTCTCCCTCATACCTCAGAAGCAGTTTCCTTCACCCATTCTCCGGATAAACCATGCAGATCCCTTGTTAAAACTCTACTTAACTTTCCCATCTATAATTCTGGTTTTTACTCCAAATCCTTTTCTGTCCATGGGATTAGGTTATATAACTCACTACCGCCTAACATAACAATTTCCGAAACATTATTGGTACTTAAAAAACGTGTTAGAGATAATTTCTTTGCATCCTATTAATTAATATGTTGGAGAATTCAACAGAGCATCGCAATTTTGATCTCGGAAATATATCAGGATAGCATTAAATGTTAAAAATAATAAAAATGTGAGAGCGGATGTTCAACTTGCTGTCTAGCTTACGCAAATAATCATCATCAGTAATAAGACAACGTAATGCACTATACATTCAGTATAGGGAAATTACAGTTCGACCATACCGTAACACGTCTTCGCCACAATCACACATCAGTGTAACGTGAGGTATGTTATTACATGATAACACCAAAATATGTAAACCAACAGCAACACTACTAAGAATTACAACAACGAACATCGAACAGAACCACGACACTATCTTAGCACTAGTAGAACGACCACACTCGTAGAATGACTTAAGCGGAATCTCTCGCGCACGGTGCCTACAGTGAACTTTATACTGCACAAACAAGTGGGGGTTTCTCGATATACCCTCAATTCCACCTCGATCCAACCTGTATTTTATAGACGCTCCGACAAATATATATTATTTTATTACATTAGTATAAGTTTATATATATATTATATGTAGCTATTGTATGTATTATTTTTATTTATTGTATTATTTTATTTTTATTTATAGTATTATTTAATATTGTTTATGTAGCATTTTGTATATTACTTATAGTAATTTTGTCTTTTTAATATATAATTTCCTCTGTGAGTCTACTGGAAGATATTTCAGAAAATTATGGAATAAGTAGAACCTTTGTACAAACTCACTATAAGACTGTTTCTGTATCTTGTTGTGTGTATATAAATAAATAAATAAGAAATCATACCAGTATGGACCCTTGCATGAGTAGTAAGATGGTGTTTCAACAGGAATGACTTGCCACACTCGTCGCACGAATACGGCCGCTCTTTAACGGCGGGCGGAGCGCTCGTCATCAATACCGCTGTGTTCAGCAGCTCTGTCTGTGAAAAGATTGCCTGCTATTCCATTACTATACAACATGGACTTTATGCCACAGTTTACTTTAATACAAAACACATTAAGTATTTTAGTGAATTAGATTTTGAAGTAATAACGGTAATCACAAATAATATATTTAACTGTGTAAGTAACAAGGAAACCAAGTTAGATCCCTGTCATTCAGAAATTGTTAATTGTAGTTTTAAGTGTAGATTCGCAAAACTTATGATAGAAGAGGCCGGTGACAAAAATATATAGGCTGTACATTCTTTTTTATTTCACATATAATAGGGATAATTGCAATGCTAATATAAAATATGCGAAGTGAAATTTTAACCTAAAATCCGCGCGTTTAGATTGAGATGCGACCATTTGGAACTGAGGCACGCACTGGCCACCCGCCAACTGTTGCGTCAACGAACTCGCGTCATAGGTCGCCAGACGTAGTTAGTTACGTAGTGGCTATTTGGCTGCCTCGTTGATCTAGTTGTTGTAAATGTGATTGCCGATCATATGGTCCTGGCTTCGAATCACGGGTGGGGGTCAGTGTTCTCCTCACCCCCATACCTCAGAAAACACGTACAGCCGTTAGCAGGTGTAGGAACTTGATATCTCTCCTGTCATGTCTTATTTCACTCACGGAATAGAGATATACACATTCGTGGACAATAATTATATCCCGCGTAGCTGACTAGTCTTCATTTAGATTGGCCATAGTGCCTAAAATTTGATCTAGAGGACATTATTATTATTATTATTATTAGACTACTACTTGACAGCAATTTATTAGGAAAAAGTCAGTGGTTACAAACCTATCGACATGCGTACAAGCTTGGATCAAAGAATTTGACAACAGGAACCCTGTGGACATTGTGTACCTAGACTTGGAATTCATCTTTGAAAAAGTTCCCCATGAGCGCCTAATGAAGCTGGAGGCAGTTTAAAATTCATGGAACACAACTAACATAAACAGAACTACCTGAAAGGCACAGTATTTCAAGTATGTAAAGGCAATTCTCTATTGCAAGTGATGCCAGTACCCCAGGGATTGGCACTTATTGTCCACCTTTTTGGAATTTATGTAACAGATTGCTTTGAACTTATAAACTTCTAAATTGGTGTTTCTGGCTAACAATGGAAAGTTACTTATTATAACTTATAAGCTCTGGACAGCTACAAAAAGATTTACTGTTTACAAAGACTGGACAGGATAAAGTGTGCAAATAAAAAAAGCAATGAAGATGCCGCAAACAATGTTGCAAGCCCTATGAGGATAGATTGTATGCATTGCCCTTACTTCACAGGCAGAAATGCGCCTACACGGCGACCTTATAGAAGCTTATAAGATAATAATGAACAAAACAAAATCTAAGACTGTCTTGTGGCCACTATCTCAAACTACAGTGTATTCTTGCTAATTTTCTCGCTATAAAAAATGAAGTGATAATTTTTTTTATAGAATAAGGGCGATAAACGTGCACACAGTCCACCTGATGGTACACTCACCATACGAAACAGCAGCGTTAAGCTGCTATTTTACGTTCGTATTCTGTGAGAGAGTGGTACTTCCCTGTATGAGCTGACCCATTCGTGATACAACTGTACTACTAATATAGCTACAGCATGACTCTACCATGTAAAAAACTTTGGGGTCAGCAGCCTCAAGGGAAGCTAGTCGACCAAGCTGGTTAATAAATGTTGGTTCTCAGCATGTCCATCAGCGGCGCTGCTTAAGTCCTTATTTCTTAGGCAACAGAATAAAGATATCATTTTTTCAACATCTATGAATGCTATTAAAAACAAATATGACAACTGGCTCAAACAACCATTCAAGACCATCAATTCTAGCACTGCGTGATAGGTGTAAATAAACAAATAAGTATTTGCTTGAATTAAGAATTACTATTTTCTTCATTACTTTTAAGATTTATGTTATTGTGTAGACTATTGTTGCGCGCCAATATTAATGTCTTGTACATGGCAACACTAGTTACCACTAGCGCCCTCTAATATCGAGTAGCAGAACTAGGAGAGTCAAGATCCTTCTAGAAATTTCGGGACCGATATGTACTCGAACATTCTAGATGTTTCTACTGTAGAAGGTTCTGGAAACTATCTGAGGCCCTATATAAGGCTGGTATAGACCATGACCGAGGCGGTATTGAATTGGCAATATAAGCGAATACTTCGAAGCGATACAACTGCGAAAACTAAAGTGATCAATAGTACAATTGTGTTTTATGATTAATGTGGTTTATGTTGTAATTAGTGATCTGTAATTAAAGTGTCGATTTTGGTAATTCAATCGGCAGTTTTTAATTATCTCGAACCCCAAGCTCGTAACACTATAATAAGTTGACAAAAGGTTAAAAGGAAAAATTTGGTACAAGAAAAATTATAACAGGAAATTTGGGTTACAAATTTATAAAACATTCTCAAAAGAACTTAATTCAACAACCAAATTTTGAAGCTTGGAGATATAAAATAATAACAAACATGAATTTCTTTGTTAAGCCTTCTTCTATTTCGAATTGTGTCATTTTCAATTAACTTTGAAAAGGTTTCATGACTTAATGCCACCGTGTAGTATGCAAAAAATTTGTTTACCTATTTTTATTCACAAGGATACAGGACTTCCATCATTTCTGAGTTCACTAGAACTACTACAAATATTGGCACATTACCTCAAAATAATTTATCAGATATCAGAGATAAAAGTTTCATTGTGATATTTTTCTTCACCAAACTAGTGTAATGTGATCAAAATAATGTAAACGAGAAGATGGTCCCATGGGCATGTAAAATACACCTTACGCAGCACTCCCTGCACTGCGTGTGAACTGTACGATTTCTCGTTTCTCTGAGAATATACCTTTGACCGTCTTACGTAAAACATGTCTTTTATTGAAACACAGCGAAACATATACCCGTTTATGCTGTGTTCACGAATGTGATCCTTGTTAACTTGTAAAGCATTTGATCTTGTTAACCATGACCAATTACTACATAAACTAGAAATGTATGGTGTAAGGAGGAACACATTGAAATTATTGGGATCATACCTTTCAAACAGAAAACAACGCACCCAAATAACCAAAATATCTCATAGAACGAAAACAAAGGAAACATTCTGCTCAAATTACAGAACTGTTGTTAAGGGAGTATCCTTGGGCCTTTTATGTTTCTTATAATACATTAATGATTTACCAAAGAACATAAGACATCCTTGTTTGCTGACAATAGTATGACACTAATAAAATGTACGGATAGAAATATTTACGAAAATGAAATAAATAATGCACTTGCTGACATTGTTCACTGGCTTACAGAAAATCATGTTACATATAAATTTGTTAAAAACTACCTACATGCAGTTCCACCAAAGTAGAACTAGCCTGCTTGAACTAAATATTAACTATAAGGGATCGCCTATTACAACTTCTAGGCATAGAAATAGATACCTACTAATATGAAATGGAAAGCACATGTTCAGACACTAAACAAACACTTAAATAGTCAAATTTGCTTTGGGAAGACTTTCAAAAGTATTATATTATAAAACTGCATTAACAGCTTATAACATGTTAATATTAAACTATGGTATATATTTTGGAGCAACTGTTCGGATAAAGATACTATATTTAAAACTCAGAAAAAATTTACTAGAGCAATGTTCAGGCTTAAGTCTACTGCAAGTTGTAAACCAAGCTTTAAAGAATATAAAATTTTAACACTTCCTAGCTTATATATAAATGAAGTAGCAACATTTGTGCATTCAAACCTGTCATTGTTACCTAAAGCAAAAAAAGAAAACTCAACGTTTAAAACATAAAATTGTTAGTGAACTAGGTAAAACAGCACTATTACGACATAGTATGTTATGGATGGCTCCTGTTATCTACAATCTTTTGCCTAACAATATTAAAGAAAATGAAATAGAAGACTTAAAAAAAAACTAAAAGCTCTATTAGTTGAAAAAGTTTACTACTCAATGCAAGAATTTATTCATAAAAAATTTTGAAGTGATTTTGATACTTTTGTGTTTTATTTACAAAATTGTTCTTTCTTTTTATTTTTTGACATTTACTAAAACTATACAATTATGATTTAATGATTAACCTAGTAATTGGTAATAGTTTTGACATTGCAATTAATCAGACAATTTATTTCTATTTAAATATTTATATACCAATTAATGGTATCCTTTAATGTATTACTTGTGATCAACAGCCGTGGTAGCTCAGATGGTTAGAGCTCACTGTAAATTTCACAGTATGCGAGCAACCCAGGTTCGATCTCCGCCGGCACCAATGAAATTGTTAATTGCAATTTTAAGTGCTGATTTACCATGTGCTCGGCGGTCAAGGAAAACATCATGAGGAAACCTACATGTCTGAGAAATAAGAAAAAAATTTCAAAGAAATGTGAAGTTCATCAACACACATTGGGGCAACGTGGCAGACATTTCTATGCCCTAAAACCTTCTCAGAAATGAGGGGAGGCCTGTGCCCAGCAATGGGACATATATAGACTGTACCTTTTTTCTAACTTTTGTGATCAACAAATAAACATATTATTATTATTTTAAGTTCCCTAAAACAATATCATACCTCATTGGTAAATCAGCATAATATAAGTTTGCGATTTAAAATTTTTGTGGTGTGGGTGGGGATCAAATATGGAGTTGCTCCCATAGTTTAAATCGAATGTGAGCATTCTGCCACCAAATTATGATTGTTCTGCAGAATGTAGTTATAAATGCTTGTTAAAGATAAAATAATACAATATAGCACCTATATATATATTCATATAAAAGATGATGAATAATACACACAATTCTGAAAGAATTTTTTACTGAATTCTTATTCAGTCTAATATAGTAAATAAATATGAGTAGATTCTACTCATATCTATCATATTACTTTTAAAAAACAAGCGTCAAAATACTAATTAAAAAAATTTGCCAATTAAAGTTTGTAATAGTATTATTTACTTCATCATCATCATCATCATTACAGCCCTTCAAAAAGTCCACTGCTGAACATAGGCCTCCCCCAAAGAATGCCACAAAGCACGGTCCTGAGCCACCTGCATCCATCGACTTCCTGCATGTCTTACCAGGTTATTTACTCAGCATGATGTAATATTTTGAGTTGAGTATGAAATAATAGAACTTACTTTGGGTGAATTATTTGCTGTCCCAGGCTCTTGCTTGGTATGCAACATATGTTGATGAATAGTTGATGTTTGAATTGTATCTGCTTGTGATTGAGCTACCTCTGTTATGGTCTTCAGACTGCCATTCAACAATGTATGGTTTAACTGTGATGCATCTATAACCGGTGTTGCTATGCCCTGAGCTTGTAGTGCTCGTTTCATTAAAATTTCATTACATTCTTCTGCAGTTAATTGGATAGGACCAATTGGTGTTAGAAATGGTTTTGATGCCAGATTTGTTGCTGCAAAAAAGAGATTATTTCTTAAAGTAATTGTAAATACATAAGTAAAATACAAGAATAGTAGAGTATTAGATAAGAGGAATCTAATCTCTTGTTTTAAATAATAAGCCTTAAAACCCTCTCAGAAAAGAGAGAGTTTAAGGCTTTTAAAACATCAGCTATTAAGTATCAGCTGTGCTTCCACAATGCATGTTGGTAATACTTTTATAATTTCTCAGACATGCAGACTTCTTCACAATGTTTTTTATCATCACCAAGCATGTAGTAAAACTATTTAAATTGTAATTAACAAGTTTATTAGTGTCGGCAGGAATGAACCCAAGTTGCACATACTTTGAAATTTATAGATAGTGTCATAGACTTAGAATATACTGGCGTATAGAACAACATAGTGCGCAAGGGAGAAGAAAATGCCTTATGGCTAAAATGCAAGATAGAAAAGGATACCAAATCACATGACTCTGTAACTGATTTTGAATGACACGTCGGCACAAGTTCCACGCAAGAAATAGTTCTTAGATATTTTGGAATTTTTTAGAGTGTAATAGTGGCTATTTTTAGTGTGTAACATTTTTCCAAAATGGTAACTTATTCTGTGAGTGACTGTGGTGTTAATAATAGACATAATCTTGATAATTGCACATTTCACAGGTAAATTCTCAAGATGTTGTCAACGTTATGATGCATTTATTTTTGGTTACAATTTATGTTATATACTGTTTGAAATATAGAATGTTTTCAATTATTTTGTTAATTTTGATATTTTGCAAAGAAAATTCACGGTGTTGACAATTTGCATGAATTTGGTAAAAACATTGTTATACAAAATATTTTACATGTACACTAGGGATTGTCTCAAGTATATCAAAATTAATGTCAATATTAATCTTGAATGTTTATAATGAATCGATAGACTTGCCCACACAACAAGAAAATAACTCCTCAGTTTGTGTTCTAAAATGTAATTTTATTTTGGCGTTTGTCAAACAAATTCCCTCCAGATTCTATAATAAGAAAAAATGATTAAGGTTATTTGGACGGGTTGGTTGGAATCCAAAAAGAACTTAACAATTTGCAGCAAATATCTTCTTGAGAAGTATAAAAGAAAAAGTAGAATAAAAACAATTTTATTAGAAGGAGTTATTTATACATTATTTGTACCAGTACTTATAATATTATTATAATAAAACTTAAAAAATTAAACGTTCTAAACTTTAGATAAAAATAGAGACAGATTTTTATACATTTTTATATAGGATAAGGGTGACAAAAGAGCCCACAGTCCACCTGATGGTAAGTGGTTACTGCAGTCCATAGACATCTACATCTATTCTCGATTACAAATCAAAATGCAGATGCGTTGTCACACGTGAAGACTAAGATGTAATGCCTCGTTTCCAGTAAAAAGGGGCTCTGGTTCTCTACCCTCACCATACAAAACACAGCAGCATTAAGCTGCTATTTTATGTTGGTATTGTGAGAATGTGTGTCCTTCCCCGGTCGAGCCGACCCATTCATGCTACAACTACACCTACTACTAATATAGCTGCAGAATGGCTCTACCATGTAAGAAATTTAAACATTATAAAACTGTAGTACATTAAAGAAAAAAAAATCTTGGAATTATCCTCTTTAAGCCATTATGAACCCAACTAAGTATCTATTTATCAACCAAAATAAACATATAACCTTACTTAACCAACTGCACAGCCTCACGGTCACACTAGTACAATATTCATAGCATCACACTATTTTCCCCAAGGGGTTGAGTGGAGCTTCAAATTATATTCCCAGGTCACAATGATAAAACTTTTAGGTAAAGGTAGGTAAAGACTGTAAAATGCTTTGTAAAACAGTGATTTCTTAACTAAACTATAATAATATAGTGGTATTTCTACTTTATTTAATATTTACTTTGTATTGTGGCAGTCTGGTTCTGCTGTGTAACCCTATTTAAGGTGTGTGCAGGTGCCTCATTTACAACAAACATTCTGCGTGCTGTGACTGGTGTTCCTGCTACTACCCTTGTAACTTGTGCTGCCGAATTTGACACTGCTACTGCGACAGTGCCAACTTTTTCCTGCACTTGTGGTGTCTTGTGTGACATGACAGTCAATGTGGTTTCTGGTGAAACCTGAAAATCACATTGTATGTTACAAATAGTTAGTTTGCAATTTTTAAAAAAAATAGATTCATTACTAACAGAACAATTATATGATTTTTATTTTATTTTTTTAATATCACTAAACCAATACAAATAAAACAAAAATAAATGTGAATGGCCCTTGAACATTATAAGTACTTTTGTATCTTTATGAAAAATTTCTTAGACTTAAATCCACTAAAGTAAATAACAAAATTTGCAGCCATGAACAAATATAAAAATAACATAGAACTTTAGTTTAAATTTTTAGATAATATTATAGGAACTTAAATTATAAAAAACAAAAACAAGTAGGTACATTCTAGCTATTCTAATTTGAATTTGTAGCTTAACAACACACATTTTATTTTTCTTACTTTGTCTATAAACACACAAAATGTAAATAAACTGAGTGAAGAAGTATTTTTTTAAAGTCATTGGCTACTTTGTAATCAAGCAATGAACTGTATAAAGTTATTCTTACCGTGTTTCCTAAAGTATAACTTAGACTGCTAGGAGTCTCCACCTCGCCCTTCGTGAGATCGGCGGAACTGGTAAAGCCCCATGAATAACCAAAGCCCGAGACATTACTTGGCGTTGGCATACACATCTTTGAAAATAATTCTTATACCGCGCCAAAAAACAAGCCAACAAAGACAAATGCACCATCCAAAAAGTAAACACGAATCCTCATGACAGTTCGTCCATTAGCGACATGTATGCTTTCACAACTACTAATGCAAAACGCACCCATCAAAATCACGACGCCGCATAAACACTTTCTTTTAGTTACAGTTAAACTTATATATAATAATTAACAAACTTAAATAAATATTCGCGAAAAATTATAACAAATACTAGAGAATTAGACAAATGAAGTCAGTAAAAAAGGCGGCATAGGACGCTACAAGCAAAATTGACACGCACGTAATTTATCATAAACATTATCATGTGTGCACTATTTAACGTACAGTGGTGCACCATTTTGTTATTTATTATTATAAATAGTTTACGGATAATGACATTCAACTGTAGAGCTCGATTTTATGAAAACAATAATTTTATCGCACACACAAAAAACCGGACGCCATTTTATTGTTTATGGCTTTCGGCAGAGAGTTGTTGTTGTTTTTTTTTTCAGTTGGGGCAGGCAAAGTTCTTAGACTATACAAACTTGTGTAATGTATTGTTCCCAAAACTTTTAGGGAAAATTTTAGGGTGTCTGGCATTTTTTCCACCACCGAAATGATCTGACTTGAGATTATTAATAGAAAATGTACTTGATACGCTATTAAATTTACAGCGTGGCTCAAAAATAAATATTTTCTTTTTTTTTAAATATCATTGAGGTGGTCTAGTTCCGTTCAAATGATCTGCAATCAATATACTATGCTTATTATCCATACAAATAAATAAAATTGAAGTGTCTGTTTGTAATGTCAAAATTACAGTTTTTTTACTAAATGCATATGAAAGTAAATACGATACCTATAACTAAAATACAATTTTTAAAATTTTTGTCTGTCTGTCTGTCTGTCTGTTTGTTCCGGGCAATCTCCGAAACGGGTGGACCAATTTTGACGGGACTTTCACTGACAGATAGCTGATTTCATAAGGAGTAACTTAGGCTACTTTTATTTTAGAATAAGAATCAGGGTTCCGCGCAGAAACATAAAAACCCTAACACGCGAACGAAGTCGCGGGGAACAGCTAGTTGATAATAAAACATAATTTGTATTATTTCATGCTGTGTCAATTATATTTTTAACACAAATAGTTATTTTACCTTACTTTTACCTTGCGCAGTACCTGTCCCACGTATACATGCCAGGCAGACTAGCCATTCCCTAAACAACTTTCATAAACGAGACTTTTGACTGTATAACTATATGGCTCAAATCCGGGCTTAAAATGTGTCGCCAGCTCTCCGGCTATTCGCAATATATTTGTAAGCACGTCTATAAAATACTGGCTGGATCTAGAGTAAAGGTTTCACTATAGCGAAGCATCGTATCTGTGATAACGTGGAAACCGTTGTTGCTTATGAAGTACACATAGTGCTCACAACTTAATCACGTTGTTGTTTATAGGATTTTTGAAAAAAAAAACATCATTGGGAAGCGTACCATATACTATTTGCGACGAATTGCTAACGATCTGCTCATTATATTTTCTTGTATTTTATGTTGTAACGCACGCATATTTGCGCCATCCATCATGAGAGCATCTGAGTGTCGCCTCATTCGCCTACATATTGGTGGGTCACATTGTAAAGTTTGTAGGAAATTTTAACGACAGTTTAACCTAGGCTGATCCAACTTTGCATGAAATCCAATAAAATTGCACATAATCATAATTTTGCCTATATTTGGGTTGGGAGTATAAAAATAAAGCGATAAAAAGATATAGCTTGGCTGTTACTTTTTTCCCGATGCTTCAGATTGCCATTTTAAAAATTACATACAAATATATATAATTGAAAGAAACTGAAAATGTTAATTCTGTGCTATTTTTTTTTTTTTGTTTGGTCTTCCATGAATCCGTCTTCCATGATGTCATTTCAATAAAATACAGAATAACAGTTAAGAATTATTGTGATGATAACTTGAAAAATTTCGAAATAACACACATCACATTAGCTTGTTTACTTAACCAGTGATGTCACGACGGTATCTATTATGGCGGACATCGTTTTGCAGATTTGAGGCACAGATAAAAAATATTCTTTAAATTGAAATATAAAATTTTCAATGCATTTTCATAAGTAGAAATCAATATTTCTCGTTTACTTTTTACAAAATCTATTATAAATATATATTTTTTGATTCTTTTACATGGTGTAAAATACCCTATTTCAGGGCACTCCACTTGCTGCCTCCGCTAGCATCGGAATCCTTGTCGTTGACATTTCAAGAGATGTACAGTACCGTATTCAACGGAGAGCGGCCCGCGTCGACGACCATGTCCTTTCCGATCGGTTTGATCCACTGGCCTTGCGAAGAGACGTTGCATCTCTATGCAACTTCTATACACCACACCAATTATTGTTCAGATTAATTCCAGCTCCGAATTCCACCATGTTTCTCTGCAACAGAATTACAGAACTCGAAATTCCATCTTTATCATCTCGATGGCTGGCGGTCCACTACTTTGCGATTTATGTGGAATTTTCTGCTTCGCACGACCATACTGTGGAATTTACTTCCCCGAACACCCCTTTGTAACCTTGCGCTCCTAGAAACGTGCCTAGTTTGCCTTTAGGAATTTAGGATAATCCACCAACCCAAACCGATACCAACATTATATTGTGAGGAATTTTGTGAACCAAAGAAAAAAAATCAAGTCATATTTAATCATAGATTATTTTGACATTTGATAATGATAGAATCGAACTGTCAGTCAGTGCTTAACTTGTTTATGGTCGGTGCAGTGCAAAAATAAAATAATAATTTTTAAAAGTTCTGTATTTCTTTTATCTAAACATAATAATAAAAGACTTAAAGTTTGTATTATTATTGGATATAGTGAAATTTTATATACAACGACACCATGAATCCTATGTCAATGGACAGGGATGAACCGTCATCTTTGTTATCATATTCCACAAATCATCCCCTAGAGCAGTTTGTACTTTTAGCTAAAGGTGCTAAAGGTTTTGCATGTGCGGAACTAATTAAACAAGTACTGGAAGCTCCAGGGGTTCACGTATTTGGAGAACTTCTTGAAATGCCAAATATTAAAGAGGTTATAAAGATTGATTGTTTATATTTAACGAAAAAATCTTACGTAAATATATTCACGTCATATGTTTTAAATTTTTATTTCTATATTTCTGATTCACAGTTAGAAAATGGGCCTTATGCTACACACTATAAGACACTGAATCTATTCGCTTATGGAACATACAAGGAATACTTAGAGAACAAGTCAGAATATTTAGAACTAACTCCAGTACAATGTAAAAAGCTTCAACACTTAACAATTGCAACTTTGGCAACTCAGGAAAAATGTATTCCCTACAGTGTACTTCTAAAGGAATTGGATATCAAAAATGTAAGGGACTTAGAAGATCTAATAATAGAAGCTATTTATGCAGGTTTGTCGCTTTTACTTTGCTTTGAAAGTAGAATGTGGGTGTTGTAGGAGGTGATAATGAAAACTGAAACAGGAGATCTAGCTGATAGCTAATCAAAACTATAAAAACTGTGGTTGCCAAGTAAATCAACTATGGTACATATACCCCCTATGAGGCAATCTACGAGGTAGGCTTATGTAATCTGATGATGATGATGATAGTAGTATACCACCATTTTTGGCTAAAAGTATAAATAATTAAATATACTTTTATGAATAAGAATTTGATGCTCAAGTTTTAAAAGTATCATTCTACTTCCTCACTATAAATTCTCTAAAGGCTTTCTGCCAACATGTCAGTCAAACCATGTTTTAATAAAGTCCAATCGTGAAGCACGAAGAATTTCGTACATTGAACTGTCATTACCTGTCTCTGTCACTCCCGCGTAAATACAATGAGTCTCGCTCGCACAGATGCAATGGCCGCCGTCCTCAGGGATTGTAAACCTTTTACTGGAGACTATAAGGTTTGTTCTTGTTTGCATAATGTGGTTTTGGTTGGCCTTGAGTCACGACAAAAAGTCCTTGGTTTGCTTGACCTTGACGTAATTAATAATGTTTAAATAACGAACGACATTCCATCTTGGGATGCGTTAGTGATCGCTCAGTTTTCGGACACAGTTATTTACCTATTCTTAGTTTGTTGTTGTTTGTTAGTTTTTGTTATCTTGTTTTAATTGTTAAGTAGTTTTGTTCATTTGTTAAGTTTTATTCACTCTTTTAAAATGGAACCAGCGCCGTCTACCTCGCGTCCATTCAAGGAGTTTGTTTCTCCGCGGAAGAAAAGAAAAATGTCACACTTTAGTGTATCTGAGAAGGTAATGATTATTAACGTGTTTAAATACTTTAAAGAATCTTGGCCTGCTGATAAATATCCTTCAAAAAAAAATATGAAGGACAAAACAGCCGATATCTTGGGCATTTCGAAATCGGCAATATATCGTATCTTAAAAGAATATACCGACACAGATACCGTCAAGCCAGCTGCTTCACTGAAAAAACGACTCTCATTAATTGAAAAGATTGATGGGTTCGATAAATCGTGCATTAGACGAATAGTGCACAGCTTTTATTTAAAAGGAGAGTTAGCTACAGCAAAAAAGGTGCTACATATCATAAACACAGACGAATCCTTACCAAACATGGGCTTGACATCGTTGAATAAATTACTGAAAGATTTGAAGTTTAAGTATGTCAAACGAAGGAGAAATAACGGGTTAATCGACAGAGATGACATAGCATTGTTGCGTATCAAATATTTCAAAAATATGAAAACTTACCGACAGCAACAACGACCAATATATTACTTGGATGAAACTTGGGTGAATGCGGGTAAGACTTATTTTTATTATTTTCTAACTGACTTAAATCTATACTAAAATTATGAATGTGAAAGTAACACTGTCTGTCACCTTTACACGCCTAAACGGCTATTAACTGTTTAAACCTTTGATTAGTTCATTCATTTACTTTTCAGGGCACACTGTTGGCAACGTGTGGGAAGACACTACAGTGCAGTCACGAAAGCAAGCATTTTTGGAGGGTTTGTCGACGGGTGCCAAGAATCCTACTTCCAAAGGCAACCGGCTAATTATTTTACATATAGGAGGTAAACAAGGATTGGTGCCAGAATCGGAATTGGTGTTTGAATGCAAAGGTACAGGCGATTATCACGAATCGATGAATGCAGCCAAGTTCGAACATTGGTTTCAAGCAATGCTACCGAGACTTGAGCCAAACGCAGTGGTTGTCATGGATAATGCCAGCTACCACTCAAGACGCCAGGAAAAAATCCCAGTTACTAGTTGGAAAAAAATAGATATTCAAGAATGGCTTTCATCAAAGCAAATTTCTTTTGAGGCAAAGGAAACAAAAGTCCAGCTCTTGAAAAAGGTGAAAGATGTCAAGATTCAGTACCAATCGTACGTGGTCGATGAGCTGGCAAAAGCAGTTGGTGTGGAGGTATTGAGATTACCTCCGTACCATTGCGAATTGAATCCCATCGAACTATAGTGGGCAGACGTCAAGGGGTATGTGGCCCGAAAAAATACAACATTTAAGATGGCAGATGTTAAAAAGCTGCTCCAGGAGGCTTTAGGCAACATTTCAGCAGAAAAATGGCAAAATTGCATCAGTCACGTAAAAAAGAGGAATCGAAATTAGCTAGACTAGATGATAATGTAGACAAAACTGTTGATTCTTTTGTGATAAATGTGACAGGCGCGACGTCTTCGGAAAGCAGTTACCCCGATACAGAGGAATCGGATTCTGATTTTTGATTTTTTTGATTTTTTTTCTGCCGAATTAGTATATACTTGTCTAGATTTTTATTACTTGTAATATAAAATCTAAATAAATAATTTATATAATAATAATAACTATATTTCATAAGTTGGTAAATTTTCTTTCTCCTTCAAATATTTCATGTAAACCGCACTAAATACAAAAATGTTTGTGACCACTGTCAGTAGGTAAAGAGGTCATTGTACGAAATTCTTCGTGCTCCGCGACTGGACTTTAGCTGTCACCTTATCTTAACATATAAGTTTATATTTGATATTAACTGTACAGATCAAATCTCACAGAACTTACAAGGGGAGTGAAAACAAATGATAACAGGCGTTGTCACATTAATATATTCCCTTATATATTATATATTAGCCCTTCACAAATCCACTGTTGAACATAGGCCTCCCCTAAGGAATGTATATATAATAAGTAAATTAATGATATATATAAATAAGGGATGTCAGAAATATGAAACGAATATGCTAATTTAGAAGAATAGAATATATCATACTATGATGTTGTCATCAAGCCCACATTCTTAAATAGAATTGTTCCTGATCCTCAGCTTTGTATGAAAAAAGTGCAAGATCTTAAATGGAAATGGTGGATCAAAATGAATGTGCCATTGGAAAATAATTGTACACAAATATAGAACTAGTGTAGTAACGGTGTAAGAATATCCACTACCCTATATCATCCTGTGGGTGTCATAAGTGGTGACAGAGGGAAATAAATCAGAATATGGGCAGCGTTTTCCTAATAATGACTAAAAACAAAAAACTGCAGTTGCCAATCCACTTGCCAAGCATGGCAACTATGGCATATATCCCCTAATAAAGTAATCTAAGGGAGAGGGCTATATTCAACAGTAGAGTTTAAAAAGCTGTAATGGTAAGAGAAATAGAAATAGACTTTTATACATATTATCCTAGAATTATGGATGAATGTAATTTATCACTTGTTAAAAAACTCTGGTTTCCTTAAAAACAATTCATTATAATAATTGAAATCAAATGAGAAAAATCGGTATTATTCCCATTTATATTTTTATTGAAATTGAAAAACCATATATAAATAAACCTAGCAAGCTAACAGCATAGCAAAGTGGCGAAGCAATCAGCTTTGTAGCGGTTTCTAACGGTTGCCGTTGAGCAATCAGTTTCAAAATAGGAGGTTCAGATGCCTGGGTGATCAGTAATCGATTGCTGAAAACAGAATTTGAAAATTCGAAACCGTTCTCGAGATAATCGTGGAACAGACGGACAGACATCGTGAAATCAATAAGTGACTTCGCAAGCTTCACCACTTAATAACTGTACTATAGACAATTTTTTTAACCTGTATGAAATTTAGTATCTGATAGATTTAATTCCTTTTGTAAAAAAGAATAGACCATTAATTACTCTTTATATTAGTACTTCTCTGTTGATAATATCACAATTAAATTGCCTTTGAAGTTTGAAAATTTCGTGAGGATCTTATGGATTTAATTCATTCACCATTTATTCATTCATTTATTGATTACAGACTAACGAAAGTCCACAGCTGAACATAGTTCACCTCCAAAGATTGTTAGATAGAGGGGATATATACCATAGTTTTCACACTTTCATAGCAAAAGTGTGAAATAATTTGCCATCTGTCTTTTCATCCAACTACTATGTAGGTTTCATCAAGGTGAGAGTGAATAGGTTTATGCTAAGCCAAGTCAGCGTGCTGTAGCGATAGCTCGTCGACGTATTTGTCGTTAACGAAACCAGACATTCTATTTTCGTACATCGACTAGTCGATCAACTAGTTAAATTTATCAACTAGTTTACGCATTGACTTGGTTTTGCAGACATATAAACTCCGCAACGTCGTCTATGGCTCGACATAGTTGACATACATAGTATGTAGACTAGTGCAACGGCATGATGTATTAAGTCGTATATAATTAAGTCGCCCTTCTCTTTTGTACACACAATGATACCATGACGGCATCCTTTTCTACACCTAACACAATATAACAAACTTGTTAGATCCAATAAAACACCGTAATTTAGGTTGTGCTAGGTAGCAAAACTAATGACAAACTGGTTGACTGAACTAACATTATTTCTTAACAAAGTTATGCAAGTACCCAGCTTCATAACTATTTATGACAATCTATGATATAACAAAACTGCTACTTATACTTTTACGCTATCTATATTTAGAGTTCTAATTTGTTTGTGTAATTATGTCTTTTTATCATAATATGAACTAATACTATCTGACCACATTCTCACGTCGGTCGTCATGTTGCTAGTCAAAATGACTAAGGCAGTAAATGATAATGCAGCCATCTTTGGCTGCATTATCATTTACTGTCAAATGTTATAGTAATCAAAACACTACACACAAGCTTTAGAATGAGATTATTTTGAGTACAATAAAGAATTTTCTATTTATCTATCCATAATATGTACATAAATATATTATTTTTTCAATTAGACTTTATATATTAGAATTAGACTAATTTCTAAAGAAAGCTATCATAAAATATGTACTTTGATTTTTAGGCATTTGTGTGGAATTACATAATAATGTACTCATTTTAACACTTCTTAAGGGATACAAAATGTTGGAGCTTCTTGCGCCATAGATGATTCTCTATAAAACTGAAGTAAACCAATTATCTGTTCTTAAAGCTTGATGTTACTTACTATATCTTAACTTTAACTAGTTATAAATGAAAAGGTACTTATTTGTTTTTCTCAGAAACGGATATTAAATGAGTATGCTAAAAATAACATTTTATAACATACGTAATTTCCTTCCTATTGTGTCAAAGTACCATGCATATGAATGAAAGAATGATATGTTTGAAATTTTTTTATAAAACATTTCTTTATTGTAACATTACAGATATAATTCATGGCAAATTGGATCAAGAATGCAAGCGCGTGGAAGTTGATGTTGCACTTGGAAGAGATGCAAGACTCGAAGATGCTTCTGCTATAGCAGATGTTCTAGCTGACTGGTGTAATGCTTGTGAAGCTGTTCTAAATTCAGTCGACCGCCATATACAACGCGCTAATCATCACAAACAAAAAGCCTTGAGACATCAACAGGGTATTGAGCAAGAGGTCTGTATCATCATCATCATTACATCCCTTCAAAGAATCACAACATAGGCCTACCACAGATAATGCCACAAAGCATGGTCCTGAGCCTTCCTACATATCTTACCAGATCGTCACTCCATCTAGGAGGGGAGGTGGCTCTACACTTCATTACCAGTACAATGCTGCCATCGAGATCCTCTCTTCCTCATCTGTTGTTGGTTCTTTGAGCCAACAACTGATGGGGAAGCCAATGGCCAGATCATTGCTACTTTAAGCTTACTGATTCATGGGGCTATGCTGATTATTCTTGTTCTACTACTGATATCCTCATTATGAAGTCCATCACAAAATGAAGTGTTACATTTAATGTTAATATAGTTCTTGCTTTTAATTGATCGGTATACTTCTTTGCCACTAGGTACTAACGAAACTACGGTACTACATGACTAGCTGTGGTAGCTTAGGGCTTAGCACTCTTTGTAAAAAATATAGCACTGAAAATTATTATTTCATATCTAAATAATAGAGCACAAACAGTTGTTATTAATGGAAGCAGTTCTTCCATATTGGTAGTATCTATGGGTGTTCCTCAGGGCTCAGTTCTTGGTCTCTTCCTGTTCTTAGTTTATATTAATAACTTACCATACTTGGTAGGGAATAACCATGAAGCAAATACAAAGAGGAGACGTTGTAATTCAATTTCACTATGAAACAACTCGTGACAATTTGCGGGGTGAGGGGATGCAAAGCCCCGCCCACTACACTATCTACATCTACCGATAAATAGTAAAACTACTCGAATCTGTCCATATCAATGTTGCAATGTAGCTTAGCTACCTTGACGGTAGATGGCAGCATATCCACAAAATGTTATAAACTAAAAAATAATATTTTGGCGATTAAAATTTCTTTATGTCTGAATGCAAAACAAATTTTAGCACCTTCGTATGATTATTTTATCGTTACTGAGCTCTACGTACCTTTATATTTTTAGTTCACAGGACATAAAGTGTCGCCATCTAGTGTGGAATATATTTAGTTGTATTTGAAAGCCAACGCAAAGATTTTTCTAGAACTATTTTAATAAATTAGATGTAAAATTACTTACAAATGAAATGTGATGCCATCCATAGCATCGGAGCGTCTATCTCATGAAGCAAATACATTCAGACAAAGAAATTTTAATCGCCAAAATAATGTTTTTATAGTTTTCATAATAATTTTGGGAATAGGCCGCCATCTATTGTCAAGTAAACCTCATAAAAAATTACAAAACGACAGGGCCGCAATTAGAATTCAATTATTTTACCCAGTAACCCAACATTCAATATTAAAATGAAGGAAATTGTACTTGGCTGATTTTTACGAAATGTTTAAGTTATATTTAACTGACATTCTATATGCAAAGTATTACTTAAATACAATTTAAATATTTTATTATTTCGTGAAAGTCTACCTTCAAAAAATATTTATTTTATCCATAAAATAAAGTCTCTTTGAAACTAATTATTCTATGTTCAATATTAAGTAGGATATTTAATTTGGAACTAAATATCCTATTTATCTCACTAATATTATAAAGGAGAAATTTTGTGTGTTCTTTCCGTCTCCTTGAGCTTATTCCACACTAAGTAAGTACTGTGTATGTGTAATTTTTTCACGCAAAAACGGCTGGACTATTATTTATCTGTGGGTTATACTACTTAATATCTCTGAGGGAGAACAAATAATAGACAAATTATTATAATTAATATAATTTTATTTACAAATCAATTAAAATATAAATATTTTATTCCAAATTAGGCATCCGAATGCACTTTTTGAATGCCAATCTAAGAACATTAAATTGTATTTAAGTGATTCTTTGCATATAGAATGTCACTTAAATATAACTTAAACATTTCGTGAAAATCAGCCTAAGTACAATTTCCTACATTTTAATATTGAAAGTTGGATTACTGATTAAAATAATTGAATTCTAATTACGGCACTGTCTTTTTGTTATCTTTATGAGGTTTACTTGACTATAGAATACGGCCTGTTCACATAATGATTATAAACTATAAAAATAATATTTTGCGATTAAAATTATTTTATATCTGAATGCAAAACAAATTTCAGCACCTTCGTATGTTTATTTTACCAATACTGAGCTCTACGGACCTTTATATTTTTAGTTCACATGACACAAAGTGTCGCCATCTAGTGTCGAATATATTTAATTATATTTGAAAGCCAACGCAAAGAGATTTTTCTAGAACTATTTTAATAAATTAGGTGTAAAATTATTTACAAATGAAATGTGATGCCATCCATAACATCAGAGCGTCTATCTGAGTAGTTTTTACACAATAAAACACAACACTTCATCCTTTTCTTCTTAATACTACTAAAATACATCGATTTGCGATTTTTTCAACACATGAGCGCACAGGACGAATGCTGACAGTATACTAACTAAAGCCACGCCCACTATGATGACGTCAGGACCTACTTAGAATCACAGTGAACAGTTGCTTATGCCGTCTCCCCTTTGTATTAGCTTCATGGGAATAACCATGATATAGTATTATTCGCTGATGCTACTTCGTTCATTTTCCGACTAAAAATGCAGCTATTGAAATATGACGAAGTGAATAATGCTATATCAAAAGTAGTAAACTGGTTTAACGCCAATAATTTACTTTTGAACGGTAATAAAACGAAATGTATTAAATTCACCACACCTAATGTTAAACAGGTGAATACCGGTGTACTTTTAAATGGAGAGGAACTGAGTCTTATTGAATCCACTGTTTTTCTCGGAATTACAGTTGACGCGAAGCTTCAATGGGGCCCTCATATATCTAAACTAGCTAGCAAACTTAGTTCTGCAGCAAATGCTGTAAAATATAATAGATGCCTTACATGTGTTGAAACAGCTAGATTAGTTTATTTTAGTTATTTCCATAGCAGAATGTCACATGGAATCTTGCTATGGGGTAAAGAGCCATAAGAGCAATTTATAACCTAGGTTCAAAGGAATCCCTTATAGAAAATTTTATAGAAATAAATATATTAGCCTTGGCCTCTCAATATATTTATATATTTACGAGAACTTATTGTATGTACACAAAAACAAAAATAGTTTTATTAAAAATAGTGATATACATTCTATAAATACTAGAAACAAGCACAAGTTAGTTATACCAGTTACTCAACTCCCAAAGAGTCAGTAACTCCCTTCACGGGGCAAAATGTATACACTTTTACAACATAGTCCTAGAAAATATGCAGACCTTATCTATCAAAAGGTTTAAATTATTTATTAAGCAGAAATTGTCTAGTAAGGTTTATTATACTACTAAAGACTGATAATAACCCCTGGGAATGAGGTGATCACTACCATGCTGTGTCTAAAGATTTTCAAAACAATTGTATAAAATATTATATTGTAAATTGTGCTGTATAAAAAAAAGTCCCGCTGGAAGCAAGAATGCTGGTTGCTTGCTTGCAGGACGGAGGTTTTTTTGCGAACAAGTGGTAAAAGTAAAAGAAAAATGACTTTCAATAAGTATTATGTACTGTAATCTTATCTTCTATATTAAATAAAAATGATTCTATTCTATTCTAAATACCACAGCAAGGGAACAACCCGGTTCCGGTTTCCGGCATCAATGAAATTGCTAATTGCAATTTAAATTGATTATTTTCTAGATGTTAAACGGTGAAGAATAACACCGTAAGGAAACCTGCATGTGTCAGATATTAAAAAAAAATATTTTGAATTCAGCCAACATACGAATACATGCAACCAGCGTGGCGGACATTCCTAGCCTTAATTAAAACCTTCTCAGAAATGAGAGTAGGCCTATGCCCAGCAGAAGGAGGTATAGGTACAGGCTTCCTGTACATTGAGCCCTAGCCGCGCCGCAATTTAGAGCGAGTACACATTAAGCGCTTTGAAGCGCACGTTTTGGTAACGCGTGTTTTAAAAACCGGATTTGTCGGATACATTCGTTCACATTCCAACACACACTTCTATTCTAGCGCGTGTCAGACGCGCGCTGTCATATTTTGGTTACAACGCTCGTTGCAAGGGCGTTAAGCTTCGTATCGATTATGCGCTCCAAGAGGTCGAACATTGGCGCGGGTCCCATCCGCTTGAAATTGATACCACCTTGAAAAGCGCGCCAAATTGTTCGTTGGAACGCTTAAACCTGGAGCAGACCGTTCCATCTGGTGTCGGTTTTTTACCGCGTATCAAAGTAGTTTTGGCACGCCGGTTGGGACCGTTGTTTTCATCATTCGTGTGTTCGTTGCGTTCCGAGCTATGGATAACCAAAGTTGTCGTAAATTGATAAAATTATATGGTTTAAAATAACTGCTGTGGAATAGCAAAAGTTGTTGTTATCATAATAAAGCGCTCAGAGAAGATGCTTGGAGAAAACTATGAAAGCGACAGTTGCTCGTACACGACCGACGTCCATGTTGAACGTTCAGCGGTCACATACTGGAACAGCTGCCGCCGTGCTTAGCCACACGCTTTTAAGCCGCCTCCACATGCTTGGCAAAAACAACGGCAAACAGCGAACACCAAATAACAAACACGAACGTGTGGTGTGGTGGTGTTTCCCTTTTTTTGTTTGTCTTTGCCAGTGATCGGTGTCGGTGTTTTTGTGCAAAAATCAAAGGGTGTTAGACAAACATGCTTGCGATGTATCCAAACGCTTGGCAATCAGTTGCCAAGTTTCGTCCGCCGTGTTTGCCCATTCGGAATATACTAGCACGTTTGCCAAGCATGTGTATGCCGTGTTTGTGTTGGATGATTGTAGTCGGTGTATGACACGTGTTTGATGATTCTTGGTGTTTGTGGCAAACACCAAGCATATGGAGGCGGCTTTAGATACATTCGCCGCCATTTTCTTGTATATTTGATCGCGCTCTTTCGTGTACAGTGGACGCATGTTCAAAAATGGATATAGAACATTTTGATACGGATTTCTTTGTCGATGAAATTCAAAAGCGATCAGCTAGCACTCGCTCTGATACTATCTCAGCAAACGCTCGTCGAACGCTATGCTGAGCGCCCAATGTGTACTAGCTCAATTAATGTAAGCTAGCACAATTCGCGTTAACGCAGCTGCGGTTATACCATATGCCTTATGCGTTTTTTTTTTCTTGTACTAACTTGCTAAACGTGCGGCTAAAGCTGTACTGTACATGTACTGGAAGCCTAACTTGCCAATAAAAAACTAAATTACACACTTTGGGCTAGCGTGACGGATACTTAATCGCCCTAAAACCCTGTAGAAATGACAGAAGGTCTGTGCCCATTTGTGGGACACAAATAAGCTGTAACGTTGCTTTTATTTTATAAAGTAATAGCAACGTTACAGCAGTAGAGCAATACGATATAACTTTTATTTCGACACACCGCTTGCAACTTTATAAGGCGCAGGTTCGGCCTCACATGGGTATTCCATGTTAGCATCTCTGGGCTAGGGCACCTCAGTGCCAGCTCCTCCCACTTGCCCGTATTCAGCAAAGAGCGGCTGGAATCATTGACGACTGAGTTCTTTCTGATCGGCTCGATCTACTAGCGCTGCGAATAGATCCATCTATTTATATTTTCTATCGCATTTATCGGAAATGTTCAGAGGAATTGTTTAGATAAATTCCAGCTGCCAAATTCTACCAAAACACATCGTGACAAAACTCACGATACCAACCACACCATTAAGATGCTTGATGCGGTCCACTACTGTGCGATTTACTATAAGTTTTCTTCCACGTACGAAATCTTTGTGAAGTTGTTTACCAACGGCGATTTTTTTGGACCGATATGACTTATGGACTTTCAAGAAACGAGTTTTTAAAAGGCAGGCAATGCACCTGCAATTCCCCTGGTGTTGCAATTGGTCATGGGCGGTGTTCGACACTTACCAACAATTGAGCCGCATGATTGTTTGCCACTGTTATACGTTTCCAATTACTTACGGCTATTAATAGTTTATTGTAATTCTTCTTCGTGGGATCTTGACAGAGTGGAATAAGATCCTCCACATTCTCACCGAGTTTGTCGTAAGAGGCGACTGAATTATATATACAGACACTCCACCAGCATCCAGAAAAGGAAAACTATGTATGCAACCTAATCCCGGACTGGTGCCTTTGTTAGGCGCAAGGCAGGTCCTGCAGTAGAATCGGCTTTGCATGTAGTAACTTGTTCCTTGTTCTTGTGAGTTCAGCCGGTGAGTCCGAGGGGTCCCAAAGTCTATACAGTGTGCAAACCGGCATTACTTAAGTTGCGTCCCAGGCGACGCAGTGTATGTAGATAGTTATACTTTATTTAGAGGTAAATAAACTGTTATTTTAGCCGAGGGCGGCTTTAAAAAAGCAGGAGTCTCATTCAGACTGCATGTTCTTGTTTGTTGTATTTTACGCGAAATCTTCGACAATTGTGAACAGATTTTAATTATTTCTATTTGATTAAATACCTATAGGTTATACATTAAGGATGATACCATTGAAATTAAAAAAAATCCTCAAGGGTGGGAAAAATAGGAAATAAAGTTTAAATGCGCGCAACATTACATAATAGCGTGCGACATTCTAGATGTTAATTTGAGCTTATCATATTCCTTAGTCCACTAAAAAGGGTAAAAAAATTAAACTTAAAATAAAATATACGTGGTAGAGCCATGCTGCTACTATATTAGTAGTATAGTTGTAGCACGAATGGGTCGGCTCGACTGAGGAAGGACCACGCTCTCACAGAATAGCAGCGTAAAATAGCAGTTTAACACTGCTGTGTTTCGTATGGTGAGTGTAGAGAACCGAAGACCCTTTTTACTGGAAAAGAGGCATTCCATCTTAGTCCTCACGGGTGACAACGCATCTGCATTTTGATTCTTTATTGGGGATAGATGTAGATATTTATGGGTCACAGCAACCACTTACCATCAGGTGGACTGTGTGCTCGTTTGTTACCCTATCCTATAAAAAAATTAAAAGTAAAAACCAACTTCAGAGAACTAAATAGAATAAAATAATTTCCACATAATAAGTGGGCGCTTTAATTAATAATTATATCTATGCCTTAGCCTGCCTCAGAAGCTATTATCTCGAAATTATTTATTTGAAGACGGTTTTAATTTTTTTTTTATTCTATTTTTATAATATTATGTAATCTGCTTTGCACACAGGCAAACTCGTCTTCCTTATTTCCGTTTATCTAGTAAATCAAACGTAAAATGACAGTCAATGTACGTCTTGTTTCTGGGCACTGGCCTCCTCTTATTATTGAAAGGGTTAGAATGTTTACGCACTGCATCTGATCGGAATCCCAGTAAATACAAAAGAAGAATAAAGAACACGAAGTTTTAATAATATTTTTGTATTTATTTTAGTTTCGTTTTTTGCCGCAATGTTTAATTGTCGCACAAACTCTATAGGCCAATTTTATCATGGTACTTATTGATCCACGCCCCATCCCAATTCTGATGAAACAGTTGCATGTAGAATCTAAGACCTAATGACCCTTCATTTGGAAATTAACTATATTAGAAATTGTACCAATATTGGATATTGTTTCAGATAATGTACATCAAGAAAACTCTGAAAACCCAAGCAGAAAACGACGAATCTGCTTCTGGTGGCGGCACAGAAACACATTCAGCGCCAAAGAAGAACTCTGGCAAGGGAAAAACCCCGCGAAATGCTGCGAAGTTCTGGCAGAAGAACACATAAAATTTATGAACTCTATGTATATTGTGATATATAATAATAAAGATAAGGATGGCTTGCTTAAATTTGATTTTTACTTCATCACGTTTTATATTGTTATACATAAATGAATTCAATTCATGCTATGATAACAAATGCATAATTTTTTTTCCTGTTAGGAGCTGTTTTGGTATAAGGCTATTAAGGTATGCTATTATTATTATTATTATTTGGGGCATCTATATAGTTTACTCATCTGGTTGGGCTGTATAAATATATAATTGTAAATGAAAATGATAAACATACATAAATATCAACAAAATAAAATAAATGCATAAAAAATACATAAATAAATAAAAACCCAACCAGATGGAAGCCCTCGGCAGGGGAGACCAGACGGCCGAGGGTTAGGGGGAAAGGGAAAGAAACCGGCGGACGATGCGGGCGGTATCGAGGAGCACCGCCTTCTGCATTTGAGCCTGGAGCGGTCCGTCACGGAGTCCCAGTCGCCTCAGATGACCCGGGAGGCTGACTGGGATTAACCCGTTCGCAGAAACGACCACAGGAATAATTTCGGTCGGCAGACCACCCCACATGCCGGTAACCTCGTGAGCCAGGTCCAGATATTTTGTCACCTTATCTGTTTCGGCTTTCACGAGGTTCTCGTCATAAGGAATGGTAATGTCGACCAAAAAGATCCTTGACTGTGCCCGGTCCATCAGCACAATATCAGGCTTATTCGCAAGAATAGTCCTGTCTGTGATGATGGCCCGGTCCCAGTAGAGCCTGGCGCGGTCATTTTCGAGCACGGCTTCCGGCAAGTACTTATAATACGGCAGTTTCAGTTTTTTTTTATTATTATTATTAGGCTGACATCCCAACAAACTAGTGAACCTATGGAAATAGTTTATGATGTTGAGGATACTCATTGATGTTTATAAAATATTGTTGGCAAGTATTCCAAGTAGCGGTAGTCGCATACCAACACGTGAGCCGCATCCTCTCTCCTGTAAAGAGTTAAATACTCCACAAAAATTTGTAAGTATATCTATTCTATATACAAATAAATAAAATTGAAGTGTTTGTTTGTAATGTCAAAATTACAGCTTTTTACTAAATGCATATGAAAGTATATACGGTACTAATAACAAAAATACAATTTTTAAAGTTTTTGTCTGTCTGTACTTTTGTTCCGGCTAATCTCCGAAACGGCTGGACCGATTTTGACAGGATTTTCACTGGCAGATTGCTGATGTAAACAAGGAGTAACTTGGCTTCTTTTATTTTAGAAAAAGAATTAGGGTTCCGCGCAAAAAAAATTAAAAACCCAAATAACACGCGGGCAAAGTCGCGAGGAACCTAGTTATAGAATACACGTGTACAGCATGAGTGGAAATATGCTCCGGTCCTTTACTCAATTAATGCAGAATATAGGTAAAACACCCAGATCAGTGTTGAGATACGGGAATCAGTGCAGCATCTCCGCGCATCTTCTATCGCATATTCTTACGTGGTAGAGCCATGCTGCAGCTATATTAATAGAATAGTTGTAGCACGAATGAGTCGACTCGACCAGGGAAGGACCACGCTCTAGCAGAATACCAGCGTAAAATAGCAACTTAATGCTGCTCTGTTTCGTATGGTGAGTGTAGAGAGCCGGAGACACTTTTTACTGGAAACGAGGCATTCCATCTCAGTCCTCAAGGGTGACAACGCATCTGCATTTTGATTCGTAATGGAGGATAGATGTAATCGTATATGTCTATGGGCCACAGCAACCACTTACCGTCAGGTGAACTGTGTGCTCGTGTGTCACCCTTATCCTATAAAAAAAATTGGAAAGACTGACACAGATATAAGGAAAGAGTGACACAGAAATAAAGAAAGATTATTTTCCATATTTCTGTGTTACTCTTTCCTTATTTCTGTGGCATTCTTTCCTTATTTCGGTGTCACTCTTTTCTTATCCATTCTATCTATTCTTCTTTCTATGCGTCTAAACCACCGAAGCATTTCTTACTTAATCCTAATAAAAAAATAGAGATGAAGCGTATATACTAGAACAGATCTAGGCACTAGGTATTGAACGAGACTAGGTTGCACCTGTTCGAACTTTCAAAATACTCGATCTACCTAGCCTCACTGTGCCCCCTACGCGTCGCACGGCACCGGCGCGGCGGCCCGCTCGAATCGAAGAATTACCGGCGCGTCAAAGCGAGATACATAGCATTTTGTTGCCGTAGTTACTAGTCTGCTTTGCCGCTCACTCATGTTTGCCTAAATCATTCATGTGTCAGTCATTTGAATTTGAACTATATTATAATATGTATAAAAGTAACACGACGCATACTCGTGTTGTGCACAGTCTTTCTATCTTTTTCTGTCAATATTCGAGACTATCGGAACTAGTCCTGGGGACTTCAACCAAATACTAGGCAGATTTTATACACTAGGTACTTGTAAATATTCGATGCGGACGGAGACCATATGATACAGTCGTCTGGTCTAGTACGGACTCATGCGAATGTGATCTCGGCACCGTATGATACCTACTCGATTTATTTAGCAATAGGTTTTCATAACGAAGTTTTGTTATGTGTTTAAAGAACTTTCGATCTATTTTTTATTTGGACATTAAAGTGTTTATTGTTTAAAAAAATTGTAGCAGTGTCGCTTGGGATCCTTTTACGGACAAAGGACAGCAAATGGTTGAGTGTAACATTTGTCAAATATAATTTGGTTTTAAAAATTTTTTAAGACTGATTTTTTGCGCGTATATAAAAACAATGATTGTAGATAGATAATTAAAAAAAACGTAACAAAAATAATAAAAAAATAAACGAAAAAAAGACAAAAATCGGATTACTCTTAATTAAAAAATGAATTTAAATATTTTAAACACGCTAACAATCTAGAATGTAGATAAATCTTAACGTATGAATGGATGTTCAATCGATTACTATTCATTACCTTCACGTATGGGCTTTACATAAAGACTAAGCATACATAGGTACTTTAAAGTGTAAGCTATTCCAACTATACCAATCTCTATGCGTACTTCATGGACTAGGTGGAACAGGTATTTGGATCGAGTATTTGTACGGAATTTGTATGTGCACCTAGTACATAATTTACTTAATACGACGCATCACTAGTAAAAAACATCTTGCAAACCACAGTTTTCTCTTATCACACAATTTTCTTCTATCATTCAGAGTGTCAACCCTAACATAATATAACTTAATGACTGCATTTCTTCTGTCACACCCAATTTTCCCTAACACACATTAAGTTAGGGACTAACTCGTGGTAATTGTATAAACGCGTAGTGTTTCTATATAGTTTGTGATTGTATATAATTAAAGAGACATAAAAACTAACAAAGCATTGTGTGTTGCCATACTATACGTCCCTTTATGTCATGTCATGTGTAAAAGATCCACAAAAGTGTAGAGCCCCATTTACACATGTGCCTGCCTGTGCCACATAGTGTCATGCATTCATGTTTCATGCGTGCTAGGAGTTTTCTCTTATTACATAAATGCAATAATAACTTGAAAACACGTAACGTAAGTAGTATACTATGTCTAAAATTAAATATAATACACAGAACTAACCACATTTCTCTTTGTTAATTTTATATCTTCGTAGTTTAGAAAAAAATGGTAATAGAACGATAGTCTTTAATAGTTGTTATCGGTATATATACTCCGGCAACACTTATTATTAAACGTCATAAATGCTAGAGAGAGAAAAAATAGGCTCGTACTAGGCTAGAGAATGAGACAAAAAACCCGGTACCTACAACGAGACGTGACGAGCGGCAGACGACCGAACTGCGAGTTGGGTCGTTCTCTGGCCGTTTGTTTTTGACGCAGCAGCGCAAACAAATTGCGCAGGCAATGCAACGATTATTACGTTCGCAGGCCGCTGTAAAGTGATGTAAATAATACATAAAAATCCGTAACATTGTAAATAAAGACTATATTTTGTAGTTTTAAACACTAAATTATTGTAAAAACTTATATTGTGGTATTTTTCAGTACCATAGCAACCGTAAAGTGAATATACGTCGCAAGTGAGATTGACATTTTTGCAATGGATCCGTGATTATTCCAAATAGGATTTGTAGACGCTTTTTGTTATAAAGACTATCGTTTTCCATAGTGCTACATTTCGAGAGCGCGCGTGTATTGGATGAACAGAAAGGCAAGTATGCCCTTTGTTAGGTTCATGCCAATCACCTTTCACATCACTTCATAATTCACTTTATAATTATATACCTAGCTAATTGGAGATAAAACATTGTATTTATTCTGTAATCTGAATTTAAACAATTAAACTAATCAATAAAGAAATAAGCAGTGTGTATGTTGATCAATATCGCGTAATATAAAATATTGCGTTCCTTGTTTGTGTGGGTCGGATTGATATTCTTTGTTGTCGGAGCTCGGAGCAGTCAGCTGTTCGCGATGCGGGTGGCGGGAGACGGGGACACGCGGACTATAAACTCGTTTGACTGGTGCGGCGCGGTTTCTATTATCGTGTGCATACAATGCATTAGCACACTCCTTACATCCTGGGAGATCATAGCAATATTGCGGCACGTGCTGGCGCGGCGTCATTGCGTCTATTGCTATCTACTTCTTTGATTGTTTGCGTGTATGTTAACAGGTACTTACTGAATACTGCTAATTGCCTGGTAGCATAAAACATAACTTGATTAGAGTTCACTTGTTGTCAAATTAAATGTAATAATTTATTGGAAGTAATTGGAAGTAAAGACTAGAAATGAATTGGGACTCTAACTTTAGGCCTAGTCAGTTTGAATAGCCTATCATGTAGATGTCATGGGGGTCATGGTTGAATAGGGGAAAAATTTCTCATTCACTCATAGGCGTCAAAATGGCCTTATTACGGCTATAAATCCGCCTCATTGGGAGGTTCTTATACAGTCTTTATTTCCCGCATCCCACTTGTTTTTAACATAGAAATAGAATTATGTGACCTTTGTCATGCATCTCGGCAAATTATCTATAGTTAATATGAAAGTTTATGCTTCTTTGATTTAATTAAGCAAGATTCGCTATCGTGCTTAAATAATAATAATAATGATTTTATTTTCATTTCATATATTTTATTTCAAACTCCATAAATTGTTAGTAAGAATAAACCTAAAATTAATGTTAGACTATACCTATATATAATAATAGTTACATATATAAATAAACACACCAATACTTTTTTATATTAAGCATAATAGCTCTGGACCCCCAATACAGTACATAGGAGTCAGTTGGCACAGTCTCGCACGCGTCGCATCAGAGAGACCACTCTCTTCCGTACTATTATGAAAGCTGTTCGTGTTAGCCTCAGCAAACATACTTGATGCGCTGTAATAGCGAAACAGTCCCATCAGCATTGTTCTGAACATGTGGAGCACTTACAGATCCGCGAGTATACTTGACCCACAGGCTACAGGTGTAAAACGTTTGGTAGTACGCCTTAAAAGGAGTTGACGACGGCTTTTGTACACCTTGCACACCTGCAAACCAGCATCTTGCACCTCACTGCTAACGCTCTACGTTCTCGTTCAATGTCCAAGTCATCAGAGAGATAATCGGTAACCCAGCGCCACAGGTATTTAAATTTGGCGACTCTACTTAAAGGTACTCCTCCAAGCCCGATCAGGATCGCCTTGGGTTCTTTGTTCCCTGCTTTAAAAACAAGTAGTTCACTCTTTTTGGAGTTATACCTGAGGCCATGGGCTTCTGCATATCTCTCGCATATATTTATTAATGTCTCGAGTGCCCTGATAGATGGGCTCAGCAGCACCATGTCGTCCTCGTAACTGAAGCTGTCTACGAAGTTACCATCTGTTGAGCATCCGACGACATTTCTACTGAGCTCATCGATCAATTCATTTATATAAAGTTTTTTTTTAAAGGAGAGGGGCAAACGAGCATGCGGCTCACCTGATGTTAAGTGACTACCGCCGCCAATGAACAACTGCAACTGGATCTTTTCTTGAAGGTCTCCAAGTCGTATCAGTCCGGAAAAATCGCTAGTGGTAAACTATTCCACAAGGAAGTTGTACGAGGAAGAAAACATCTTCTAAATCACACAGTGGTGGACCGCCAATCATCCAGATGGTGTGGATGGTATCGGGAGTTTTGCCGCGATGTGCGTTCGTGAAATTTGGCGGCTGGGATTAATCCGAACAATTCCTCAGAGCACTTCCCGTGGTAAATGCGAAAGAAAATGCAAATCTTTCATTTGTCTTTAAAAAAACGTTACCCCCACACTAGGATTTTCTCCTGTATCGTGGAGCTGCCAAGAAGTGCAACATCTCTTCGCAGCGCCAATGAATCGAGCCGATCGGAAAGGACTCGGTCGTCGACGATTCGAGCCGCTCTGCGCTGGATGCGGTCAAGTGGAAGGAGCTGGCACTGGGGAGCCCCAGCCCAGAGATGGGAACAGTATTCCATGTGATTCCGAACCTGCGCCTTGTAAAGTTGCAGGCGTTGTGCCGGCATGAAATACTGTCCCGCTGTGCTGAGCGCGCCAAGCTTTTTAGAGGCCAATTTGGCCTTCTCTTCCAAGTGACCACGAAACTGCACGTCACTCGATATGTCGACGCCGAGGATTCCGATACTAAAGAGAAAGTTAAAGATACTAAAGTTAAAGAGCCTCGGTGAAGTCAAGACTCCCTGTCTTACTCCGCACTCCAACCTATATTCGCTTGAATATGAGTGTACCCATCTTGCGTTATTTGATTGGTTGTGGTACCGATTTTTACTACCACTTTAATATATTGACTATCTACTTAGGCGTGCTGGTTTCTCGCAGGAGCTTATCCCATAATATGTTGTACGAGACCAGGGTAAAATGCCTTCGGCAAATCCAAAAAACACGCATAGACTGGGGTTTTTCTCGTGACATAATTCTGGACGGTATGCTTGAGTCGTAGGATTGCAGTTTCAGTGGACAGTCCAGGTCTAAACCTCAAGCCTCATGTACATGCTTTACTTAGTTGATGATCAAACAAACCATCCAATACTTTCGCTGTCACAGTGGCTACCGAGATCGGTCTATAATTATTCTTTTCGGCAGCATCCCCGATCTTATTCTTTACAACTGGTACAACTATGGTCTTCATAAGTATTCATGCCCTATATACATATTAAACAGCATAGTCAATACCCTGGGCAGATGAAGAAGTTCTCTACACTCACCATACGAAACACAGCAGTGTTACGCTGCTATTTTACGCTGGTATTATCTGTATGTGGCCCATAGACAATACATTTATCCTCGATTAAGAATCAAAAAGCAGATGCTTTGTCGCCCCTGAGGACTAAGATGGAATGCGTCGTTTCCAATAAAAATGGGAGACTTTTTACTTTCACTATACTCACCATGCGAAACACAGCAGCATCTGTTATTTTACGTTTGTATCTTGTGAGAGCGTGGTCCTACCCGGGTCGAGCAGACCCATTGGTTCTACAACCATAATATACATAAGCGTGGCTTTGCCAAGTACAAATAACGTAATATTTTATAGTAATATTTCATATATTTTTATGTAATATTTTATATATATCCGTGTCGCTATCAATAATATGGCATATTCATTAGGTGAAATTACCGTGTTTGTAATGAAGTGGACCTTCAGCTCCATTAATAATACGTTATAGATCTTATTTTTTTTGACAAGACCATATATTTATCCTATAATTTTTTTATGTCATCGTTTAAGTTGGGAATTTCAATGCCCATAATTTACAAACTCAGCGAATGATTATAAAGAATTTTTATAAAATTTTTGCAGATTGTCGTAGATTCTTCTACGGTAATGCTTTCCTGTCGTAGATTTGTAATCCAACTAACAAAAACTGAACTATCATAATACTAATACAAAACACAATACAAAACATTAAAAACTTCTTCAGCATACGGCAATTACCGATCGTAGCAATGTCAGTACTGTCTTCTAAGACCTTCATTGTTTTTTTTTTTTAATATTTTAGGTTTCTGTACTAAGGACGTTCAATAAAAAATGAGAATGAGTTAACTGTCTAGTAGCGGTGTAAAAATATCCACACTGCCCTTTGTCGTCCCGTGGGTGTCGTAAGAGGCGACAGTGGGAAAAGACAAGGAGATGAGCATCGACATATTTCTTAAAACAACTAAAAAATATAAAACTGCAGTTGTCAATCCGCCCGCCAATCGAGGCAATTATGGAAAATATTCCTCCTATGACCACAATACAAACGACGGAGGCCTTTATTGATATTTCTTTTTATTGAATTTAATTAGAATGATATTAAGAACGTGAGATTGAGAATAAGCCGCCGTGTAGAGGCGGTGTAATAAAATTCAACTACCCCATATCCTGTGAGTGTTGTTAGAGACGACAGAGTGAAATAAAACAGGAAAAGGGTAGCAGCATCTTCCTGATAACTACTAAAAATAATGAGCTTAGTAACTACGGCAAATATAAAGTAAACAGCAGTGGACTTTTGACCAGCTGTAATGAATTAATGTAATGTATGTATGTAACTGTAATGTAGAACCAGTGCGTGTTGCCAGTGATAACCTATGGAACTGAGACGTGGTCCTTCACTGCTGGCCGTATGAGGTCAAAGTCGCTCAGCGAGCTATGGAGGGCGCTATGCTTGGCGTTTCTCTGCGTGATAGACTTAAAAACGAGGATATACGCAGTAGAACCAGAGTATCTGACGTAGCCCAAAGAATTAGTATGCTGAAGTGGCAATGGGCCGGCCATATAGCTAAAGAACCGACAACCGATGGGCAAGAAGGGTTCTCGAGTAGCAGCCTCGTACCGGCAGGTGAAATGAAGGGCGTCCTTCCACTAGATGGAGTGACGATCTGGTAAGACATGCAGGAAGTCAATGGATGCAGGTGGCTCGGGACCGTGCTTTGTGGCATTCCTTGGGGGAGGCCTATGTTCAGCAGTGGACTTGTGAAGGGTTGTAATGATGATGATGATGATGATGTATGTAACAGGCAACTTTTGTTAAATGTTTTATTCACGTAGTACCCTTTTAGGGCAATACACTTGAAATGTCTTTTTTATAAGCTAATTTCCCTTCCCAAAGAAATCTTTTCCATTATGAGCACATGAAAATTCATATACTGCAGCGACTATTGCTTCATTGTCTTCAAATCTCTGTCCTCTCAGACACTCCTTCAATCTTGGAAATAGATGAAAATAACTGGATGCTCGTGTATTTCATAGCCAACATCTCGGATTGCAGCTATCGTAAGCGCGGACTAGTGAGGCGGCGTTTTGCTTGGTGAAAAAAAAAAAACAATCTGCAAGTTTGCCTCGCCGTTTCCAGCGGATATCATTTCGATTTTTTTTTATCTATTTCGCTTACAAAATGCTCGTAACGGAAGCTCTATGATCGAAATATTCAATAATTACCATTCTTTGGCTATTCCAGAAAAGAGAGCCTGTGATATTACCAGCGGAAGAACTGGCCTTGAATTTTTTAGGAGTTGAGAATGATTTTTTTTTATAGGATAAGGGTCACAAACGAGCACACAGTCCACCCGCGATGGTAAGTGTTTACTGTGGCCCATAGACATCTACATTTACATCTATCTTCGATTACGAATCAAAATGCAGATGCGTTGTAACCCGTGAGGACTAAGATGGAATGCCTCGTTTCCAGTAAAAAGGATCTCCGGTTCTCTACACTCACCATACGAAACAGGAGCGTTAAGCTGCTATTTTACGTTGGTATTCTGTGAGAGCGTGGTCCTTCCCCGGTCGAGCCAACCCATTCGTGTTACCACGTATAAATGTATGATGGTGTGATGGTCTTTTCCAAGTAATAGACTGTAATTTAGTTTCGAGATGGTAATGGTAAAGCAAAGTTTCGTGCATTGTTATAAATCGAGCGAAAAACGAATCTTGTTGCAACATTTCCAAAAAACCTCGGAAAATATTTGGTCTGGTTTGTTTCTGCGCATCGATAAGCAACCTGGGTACCGACTGCGTGCATTTTTTCATCTCTAAGCGTTTATGTAAAATGTTATGTACACTACCAGTCGAAATCTTTGTATCTTTAGCAATTAAACTTACCGTGACACGACGAGAGGCATCATGAGTGTGGGTCTCGGATTTATGCTGCAACTATTAAATACGATGGAGTATGTACCTCTAATATATCCCGTAAATCTTGGTTGACTCGTTGCGTAGTAAAAATTTCACTGTCGCCCGATGCGTTAAACGATTCAGAAGATCAGCCCGGACAGACAAACTGACAGAAAGGCAGACAAAAGCATGCAAATAACCTTCTTAGCACACATTTAACATTGACGCCCAGTCTGACAGTACATTTTTTGTTGGAAAATTGGTCCTAAACATTTAAGTCCTTCCAAAAATGGCAAAGTTGTCAGGTTTCACGGAATCATTAATCTAAAAACTCCTACTTTTTTAGGCATAGCAATATGAGAGTGAGGGACAGAGAGAGAGAGAGAGAGAGAGAGAGAGAGACAGACATCTAAAGCGTTTTATCTTCTAAGTATTCCTTGACTATACGAGTATAATAAGGTTTATTTGAAGCAACTCCTTCAATAATTTAATAAATTTGCTAAGACAATTTTCTTTTATATTTCAAGGCAGTTTGCACTTTATAAATTGAATATGAGCCGGAGCTATGAAGTACTAAGTTAGATTTGAAATGTAGCAGGTTGTTTCTTTTTTATAATAATAACATCGATTCCTACCAAGGATGATATGTGAGGCTATTGAAATTAAAAAAAAATCCTCATTTCAATATAGAAGGAGTCTGGGTACTACCATAAATAACAAAATACCACCACAAACACAAAAACAAAATAGCTTTGCTTGCACAATAATTTCTCATAAGCGAAGCCACGCGCGAAGCTAGCACTATGTACGTGGAAATAGAAAAGCTACAGTTGCCAGCAAACCCCGTAGCTAATTGCAAGCCGTGCGCTGAGAACGGACGAATGGACTTTAATGAAATAGATTGTAAAGTGGATAACGTAGCCAATCGCAAATTATTGGTGGCGTTGAATTATAGAATATATTGTTCATAGAACCGAGCGTGTTGTTTTATTGCTTTAATACTCGTCATCCTCCATCATTTAGTTGACTGATTGACATATGAATAACTTTTTTATGTTTTGTTTTTTATTGGTCTGCATTTCTTATTGCAAATCATGTATAGAAACTTTATAGATAGATTGTAGAGCTACGCTGCACCTATACCCTTTTTTGACATGGGGAAATGCCTACGCATTAAGTCGGACTCGCAACGATTAAAACCCCATGGTATTCCACCTTCGCCGCATATTGGCAGGGCGATGGGAACGCTTTCGCACACATCCGCGGCCCCGCCAGCGCCGGCCGCTCCATGGCAGCCCCTTCTCGGGGGAGGACCTCTCCTCCCCATTCTCCTTCTTAGGCAAGGCGCACAAGGAACACAAGGCACGCCCCCCTCCACGGCCTCCAACTCCACCTGCGTATCGGACCCCGCCCCCCCCCCCGAGTACGATACGTGGAGGCCATAGGGCCAGGAATATCGAGCGCTTAGTAGCACCTGCTTTCCCGACCCCAGCGGCGGATCTGGTCTCTTGATCCGCCGCCAACTAAATTTCGGCCGCGGAGGTTAAGGAGACCGGTGCCTCGCAATACCGACACTCCTCTCCCCCCGCGGCCCCACCACTACCGCATTAACGGTGCGGCCCCGTCAGAGTCGCGGTGATAGCGCGAGTGGCGCATCGCCATACCAACACTCCTCTTTCTCCGCGACTCCACCTCGGCTGCAGCGGTAGGGGGAGAGTACACCTCTCTCATCGCAGCCCACCGACACATATCCGAAGTGGGCTCGCCAAGCCCACTCGGAGTGACCACCTCGGGCCGGCCCTACACCACGGGCCAGCCAAGGGGTTCCTCATTGTTCACCGCGGGTGACCAAGCCACGGCTACTGAGCCCCCCCGCCACGACAAGGCGCGAACCTGTTCGGGTTCCCGCCCGAAGCAGGTCACCTTTTAATGGTAATGAGGCATGCCATTTTAGTGCTCAGGTGTGACAACACCTCTCCATTTTGATTCTCAATCGAGGATAGATTGTTTTTATATAGTTTTTATATAGTTTAACAAACGAGCACACAGTCCACCAGATGGTGAGTGGTTGCTGCGACCCATTGACATCTACATCTATCTTCGTTTGCGAATTAAAATGCAGATGCGTTGTCAACCGTGAGGACTAAGATAGAATGCCTCTTTTCCAGTAAAATAGGTCTCTGGTTCTCTACACTCAGCATACGAAACACAGCAGCATTAAGCTGCAATTCTACTTTGGTATTCTGTGAGAGCGTGGTCCTTCCTTGGTCGAGCCGACCCATTTGTGCTACAACTATACTATTAATATAGCTGCAGAATGGCTCTACCATGTTCAAAATAGATATTTTTATTGCTCGTTTGTCACCATTATGTTATAAAAATGTAGAGTAGCTATCGAGTAAGAATGGCATCATCATTCATCATTACAATCTCTCAAAAGTCCACTTCTGAACATTTTTCACCCACACCCACCTTATGTTTCGTTTCCCTCTGTCGCCTCTTACGACACCCGCGGGATGATATGATATGTTTAGCCTTAATTACACAAGTGTTAAGTACACTGTGCATAATCGCCTTAGGCCCTACATATGTAAGGTTTCCGCGCTGCCCCATAATGCGATATGCACATTGGGCATTTTGTTTGACGTCAGAGCGTTCTTTGTAAAGCCAGTATATCACTTAGACTTATCCTTTGTTTGATACAATGTTTTTCAACGTGTGGAGGGTAAATGTTTAGCTGCAATGATCGAAATAATAAATAAAATAGTTAATTAATGAAAACATTAAAAATAAATTCTTAACAAAAAAAAAAATTAAATATCGGAGGTCAAGTAGGATGCGAGATAATGTTATGATTTCTTATATTTTCGTTAACACAATATATAGAATGGAAACGAGTATTTTTAAAGGATTTTATTTTTTATTTAACGTCACGAGTACCATGCAGCATCCACGGGCATGGGGAAAATAACGTGCTCCTGCCACCCGCAGCGTCTTGCATGCGCAAACAGTACAATTTTTTCGCAAAGAACAAAGAACACGTGTGGCGTCCACGTCCGATTCGTTGTGGCACCAATTTTCGACAACTTTTAGCTGTGGCGGCGAACAAATAGTTCATGACACGCCGGGCGTGTCAAGCGCCACGCCTATTGTGCCATCCGCCATGTGTAAAAGTAATGTTCTTTTTTATGCTTTTTTACTTGTTTAGACCTAATTAAGTTTATTTGACATCAAACATAAGTTACAAATGGAAGGATACTTGTTTTTAGTGGGTAACTACGTTTTTTTTTACGCGTTTTCTTTGAAATTGAGAGAAAATGACTTTTTATATGAAGAGATTACAAACCTTTTGTACTATTTTTTGTTGTTATAAAAAATATTTATATAAGTAGGTACAGCTAAATCACCCTGGAAACCTTGGTTTTTATTAAATTAAATTTTCACCTAATAACATTTGTAAATATCAAACAATGAAGAACCTTAATTTGAAAAAAAAAAGGTATATATCATTCATTGATATTTACAAATGTTAAATATTATTTAATGTTATACAAATGTAAAAGTAAAGTCGATCTGAAAACGTCTAATTAGTAAGAATACCAAAACAAGTGTTTTCAAAAGGAAAAGAACGCCGGCGCTATACGGCGGCGGATTGACAAAAGACTATTTATTAGCGAACGTTTTTTATGCATGAACGGTTTCGAACTGTTTTAAGCAAAAATAAACCTTATACCATATCGCAAGAGCACATGGTACTTCGTAGGTCTATTCGGCCATATGATAGTAGTAAGACGACAGTTCAACCATTTTAAGCAAAATTAAACAATAAGACAAACGCATTGTTTTTTTTAACAGGAGACTTGTTTTCCAGAAATTTATTTACAACTTGAGTTTGTGAGCGATCGCAATGAGTGTTATTATTTGTTACTTATTAGACAATTTTTCCATAACATGATTTAAAACCCACAAAGTAAAAATAGTACCATGTACACGTTAAAAAAAAAGGTTGTCAACCCCTAAAAATTTCAAATTTTCAAAATATCCAGAAACGAAGCTGCGTGCATGAACTACTCGCAAAATAATGAATATTTTGTTCTGGATAAATTTTCCAAAAAAGCAATTTGAGCGAGTTATAACGATTTAAAAAAATACACGACTCGCGTGTCATACGCCACACACAAATATGCTTGCTTGTGCAATTTTAGTTTGAGCGAATTAAGCATTTATGCAAGCTATTTGCATGGTATATCGTTTTGCCGGCTCAACGTAAATGCTTGCTTGTGCAAATTAGAATTTGTGCAAGTACTACGTATAAAATATTTAAGAAAGATTAAACGTATTACGTTCACATTACATTAGTACTTACATATTCGAGTTCATTAAAGCAGTTTATTATTCTTGTTTACAGACGGAATGTTGCGTTCATATCTTATTATAAAGCGTTTATGAGATGAAAGCTCTAGTAACAAAACGTGTTGCTTTATTGCATCGTTAAATTAGCATAATGAGGAAAGTATACACGCGTATTATTAATGGGCATGTTGCATTCATTGCAGCAGTTCCCTGTTAGTTTGTGTCGGGAATGAAAATCCTTTTTATGTCTTCGCGCACACATTCACATCGGTCTTCTTTCTTTCTTTATCAGCCCGTAAAACACACACATAGACACCTAAAGCCATGTTGGATGCATGCCTGTTGTTACAATAAGATGAACATGTTTTCAGTATCAATTGAAATGTACGTAGTTTCTGTCTAATTTCCTTTAGTCTGAATCGAAAAAAACTAAGCCATAATTTCACAGACTGGCAAGGAGAATAATTGATATTTATATTTTAAAAACTTGTATTTAGAAAAAGCTTTCAAGATAGATTGCCATTCAAGATAATATGTAAAACCTAGCTGTTCGCCTGCGTAGAATTTACTACGATTTCAAGGGTTTTAATTTTTTTGCGCGGAACCCTAATTCTTTTTCTAAAATAAAAGTATCCTAAGTTACTCCTTATAATATCAGCTATCTGCCAGTGAAAGTTCGGTCAAAATCGGTCCAGCCGTTTCGGAGATTAGCCGGAACAAACAGACAGACAGACAGAAAGACAGACAGACAAAATCTTAAAAATCGTGTTTTTGTCATTGAGTTATATGTACTACGTACTAGAGAAGCCATTCCGAACATTAACTATGTTCAACTGAACTGTAGTGCAATCCATACAAACTAAATATTGCGTAAATTGAAGATTTGTGAATTCCATAAAATAATAATTATTACATTTTATTTAGAAATATGTTTGTTTAGATTAAATTAAGATATTTTACATTAAATTCTTATGTTTATTTTATATTAATATCTTATTTTATATTAAATTAAAGCCTTCGCGCATGCGCGACTACTACTCCCGCGCATGCGCGAAGGCATAGAGTAGGACACAATTTTTGTTTGGAATGGCTTCTCTAGTACGTAGTACATATAACTCAATGGTTTTTGTTATAAGTACCGTATACACTTTCATATGCATATAGTAAAAAGCTGCTATTTCGACATTACAAACAGACACTTCAATTTTATTTACTTGTATAGATATAGATATAGATGTGGCATTCTATTTCACTTACTTTATTGTATTTTATATATTTTCAGCCGACCAAATTCAACTGCAATTACTTTCAAAATCAGTGTAAACAACGGTATCAATTTGTCCCATGGAACCATGCACTTATATGAGGGCGGCACTGAAAATTTCGGGAATCAAGGAAGTGACACAACATTACTATTTAAAAATGTATTTATTGCTTTTCGAAGTATTCTCCGCGAAATTTGACATATTTTTCCATACGATGGAACCAATCATTGAAGCAACAATGAATTGTATTATCAATTTGTAAAATTAAGAATCCTAAATCTGCCCTCATTGTACATATACCAAGCCTGCTTATTCGTCAAAAGTAATTTACATTATTTTAACTCGCACATTGCTAAGCACCCGAGGCAAACAAAGAATAATGTTACTATTATACCGTTTCACACATCTAGGACAGCCTCTTTCTCAAAAAGTTTTTATGCATTAGGACCAAAAATATATAATCATTTACATGACAAATTAAAAGATTTAGAAATAAAAAAAATTAAGAATAAATTATTAGAATTATTGACTGAAGGATGTTTTTACCTACTCCTTAAAAGATTATTTGAGCTACAAACTTACATTCTAAATTAATTGACATTTGAAATATTTTCTGAATTATGTTTTAAGCAAAGAATATTAAAATCACTACGTTTTAGTTATAAGCTTACATGTATTTTGACATAGCAATATTCCATTCATAGACTTAGCTTATACTGGCATAATTCCATTGTACTTTTGACATTATTATTTATTATCCACGTTTGTTGAAATATTTCATTGTATGACATTATGCTTTATTATCAGTGTTATTTGATTTGATTTAATGAATAATGATATAATGTTTTAATAAATGATTTTAATAATATTGTAAGCCTTATCTAGGCAGGTTGTAAAAGTAAAGTTAAAGTTGCAGCCTATTTACGTCCCACTGCTGGGCACCGGCCTCCTCTCATTTCTGAGAGGGTTGGGCAAGGAAATGTCCGCCGCGCTGCCCCAGTGCGTATTGGCGAACTTCACATGTCTTCGAAATATTTTTTTTTTTTTTTTTTTTTAGGCAGGTTGTGGTGATACTTAATTACTTTTATACTTTTATAGTGTTAAATCTCTTAAACCTACAACTAACACAATAAATGACTTATTCTATTCTATTCTATTCTAACCATTCCATTCGGCAGTTGGGGTCTCCAAAATGGCCGTTTTGTAGGCGTTCACAGCTTCTTCAGGTGATGAAAATCTCTGTCCACGCAATTTATTCTTTATTTTAGGGAAAGTATAGAAATCATTAGGGTTTAGGTCGGGGCTGTACGGCGGGTGGTCTAATAATTCTATGTTTTCTTGCTCTAAAAACTCTTTTGTTCTGTGTGCGGTGTGAGAACTCGCATTGTCGTGATGGAGGATAATGCGGCGGTTGCAGTTCTCTTTACGGAGTTCAGAAACGACCTGTGGCAAACAAATGCTAGCATACCATTCTGTGTTAACCGTTCTTTGTCCCTCAAGAGGAATAGTCGTAACATGGCCGGTTTTGGAGACAAACGTGGCCACCATTTTTTTTGCAACGCTCCGTGAACGAACAATTTTTGTTGGCTTTAACTCATTTTCGAACACCCAAACTCGTGACTGGTTTTTTGTTTCGGGTTCGTACGCGTATATCCAGGATTCGTCACCTGATACGATGTTGTATACAGCATTTGAGGATCCTGCGTGGAATCTTTCGAGAGTTCTGACGCACCAAGTAACGCGAGCCGCTTTTTCCTCTTCACAGAGCGAATGCGGTATCCATCGGGAAAACAACTTTTTTACACCTAATTGTTCATGCAAGATTATTTGTATTTGACTCATGCCAATGTCTAAAGTTGCCTGAATTTCGCGGTATGACACATGTCGATCTTCCTCAATCAGCTTACGCACAGCATCAACGTTTTCTTGGGTGACTGCAGTTTTTGGACGACCTTGACGGGGATCACCACTGAGCTTGACACGTCCACGTTGAAATTCAGCAAACCAGCGATAAATTGTGGTTTTGGATGGGGCTTCATTACCAAATGCAGAAATCATCCGGTCAACACACTGTTTTTGTGTTAAACCACTTCGAAAGTCATAATAAATCATCGCTCTTGAATTTTCTCGAGTCAATTCCATTTTCTCAACGACTAAACAAGTTTGATAAAACCTTGTAGCAAAACCAAGAATCTTTTTTTAAATAAATAAACGGTATTCGATTTTTAAAACCAAGGAGTTTTCAATTAAAAAGATTTTAATATGACAGGAACAGTGGAAATATTCTATTCCCGATACTTTTAGTGCAGCCCTCGTATGATTAATACAATTGAAGATAATCGCGCAAGAAAAAAAAGAAAGCCTAAATAATTTTCGGCGTCTATGCGTCAATAACTTCTAAAATTATATTACTCATACATTTATTATGATAACTTGCTGAAGCTTACTTTACCATTAGCCTTTTATTTCCAAAATAATAAATTACAATTAAGTAGTTACCTTATTCAATTAGTACTACCATTAATATCATTATCAATTATGAACATTATTAAAATATTATAATATAACACATTATGACCATTAAAAATTAACTATACCACGATTTTATTAAGTCACTTTCTTATTTTCCTGTCTGTCTGTCGTTCCGGGTGAAATCTTGCAACTTTTTCGAGTAACGAGTACTTGCTGACGAGCTAAAGACCTGAAATTTTGAATATAGCTCAGAATCAGATGAATATGAAATAAAAACGCACTTCTGTACTCGTAATAACAATAATAGCTTAATAATAGCACATTGTATCAACATTTTACGTGATAGAGTCATGCTGTAGATATATTAGTAGTATAGTTGTAGCACGAATGGGTCGGCTCGACCGGGGAAGGACCACGTTCTCAATGTGTTTCCACCAACAAAAAGTCGAGTGTAAATGACAACGAGGGCGAAAAGAGTAAAAATGAGCTGCGGTCTCGGACCGGAGTCATTAATGAGTCCTTTCAACTCGCAATTTAATTTTCAAAATAGTGTTTCCACGGAAAAAGAGTTGAGCGGAGCGGACCAAACGAGTAACATGTGTCCGCTGCGTCGCGGTCTCGCCGACTAGTTTGAAACGGACTCGCTCGACACTGCTGTTTCCTGTAGTTAGTATTTTGTTTTAAAATCTCGGCCTTTACAAATGACAAAAGTTCTTGAAATTGTTCTCTGGTAACCCTGTAATAGATCTTAAATTTTTCGTCGTCCAAATCATTGAATAGCCTATAATATTCCCCTTTCAACGTTCTTTCTCGAATGTGCCGACATAACCAAAATCTCCGTTTTGCAAGTTTTTTTCTGTGCTTAAGATATACAATGTAAAGCTACAGGAAAAGGCTTTAATCCCACCTCTGATGTAAGAAACTATTCAACTTCTGATGTTAGAAATTATTCTCAAAGTATTTAAATAAAAGAACACTACTCGGCAACAAACCCTGCTTACTATCAGGACCCCAATTACATGATAACACCAAAGTATGCAGACCAACAACATGACTACCCATCTCAATGTAACACAGGGCAGCCTCTCAGCAACACAACCTTCCTTGCCTACACTAGTAGAATACCCAACGGGCATAGTAACGATAGAGAGACTCGTAGAATTACAGACTGTTGCCTCTTAGTCGCCTGTGCGATACTACTACTAAAACAAGTGGGAGATTACCATTCTACCTTCATTTGTTCATATTTTCTTCTATTTTTTACCCTCATTCCCAACAATATATACTTTTTCTTTCGGTACCATACATAATCACTGTCCTCACTTGATTCAGTGTCACTCGATAACATCGCGAATTCACCCAACAAAACAATACCACACGTAACCAGTTCAAAACTCCAACTGAACTGGCTCTCGGTGGAAATTGATTATTCATTTCCCATTTCTCATATTCCGTTCAGCTCGCGCCGCTGATTCCTCTCTGTCGTTATCCGTTTGCAGTGGAAATCAACGGGCAAAAGTGTTTGTTGGTGGGAATGCAAACCTATTTTGTTTAAAAGGAGTCCGTTCCGCTTACCATTTCCCACTCATTACCCTTCCGCGGTGGAAACCGGGCTTTAAATAGCAGCTTAACGTTGCTGTGTTTCGTATGGTGAGTGTAGAGAACCGGAGACCCTTTTTACTGGAAAAGAGGCATTCAATCTTAGTGTTCAAGGGTGACAACGCGTCTGCATTTTGATTCTTTATTGAGGATAGATGTTATGGGTCACAGCAACCACTTACCATCAGGTGGACTGTGTGCTCGTTTGTCACTCTATCCTATAAAAAAATCATCGGTAAGTAACGATTTAGTTTTATTTTAGTACCTTCTTATTATCCCCACGGGACGAGATAGGGAGATAGAATCTCTTGATATAATCCACGCACACCTACGCACAGAAGAATAATTGGTGCTTGAGGACTAATTTTTAATCGTCAGATAAAAGTTTTTACTAAAATACAAACGAGCTGCAGAAATAACTATTTTATAATGTAACATTCAGTTTCAGTTATTTAATACTAACTTCTTGCCTGTAGTTTTCTAGGTTTCCGTCTAATCCCTCGGGCGTTATCCATTTCAGTCCCATAGATAAACATAATGTGACGTACCTAAACTTAATACCTATAAAATAAATGGATTATCTCTTCTACTTTTATGTCATAATATAGCTTAAATAATTTATATTTGTATGTCCTTATTTTTATTTAATTAATATTATAAAAAAAAATTGTGATAATTACCGTCAGATCAGACCGAATTTCGTTCACGAAACCCAGTCTCAACCAGGACAATATTATAGTGCACGCGTGTGTGCGTGCAAGCACACAAGCACAACAGGTGCACTCTCTATCTCTTTAATCTCATTGTCCGATGGGACAAGTCCGACAGTACGGAGGGAGATTAATCGCAGGGCCAACTTTGCTTTACGTGCTTTCCAAGGCACGGTGTAAAACACCGCTAATTTCCTGATTGGCCTGCTACCGAAAATTTCATGATAGAAAAACTCACAATAACTGATAATCTATACAAATAAATAAAATTGAGGTGTCTGTTTGTAATGTCAAAATAACAAACTTTTTACCAAATACATATTATGGTCATCATCATTACAGCCCTTCATAAGTCCACTGCTGAACGTAGGCCTCCCCCAAATGAATGCCACAAAGCACGGTCCTGAGCCACCTGCATCCATCGACTTCCTGCATGTTTTACCAGGTCGTCACTCCATCTAGTGGGGGCACTACCTACACTTTGTCTACCGATACGAGGCTGCCACTCGAGAACCTTTCTTCCCCATCGGTTGTCGGTTCTTCGAGCTATATGGCCGGCCCACTGCCACTTCAGCTTACTAATCCGTTATATTATGATGTATATATATATATATATATATATATATATATATATACATAATTTTTTGTCTGGTCTGTCTGTCTGTCTGTTTGTTCCGGCTAATCTCCGAAACGGTTGGACCGATTTTGACGGGACTTTCACTAACAGATAGCTGATTTTACTGATTTTATAAGGAGTAACTTAAGCTACTTTTATTTTAGAAAAAGAATTAGGGTTCCGCGCAAATAAATTAAAACCCTTGAAATCCAATCGTAATAAATTTCACGCCAGCGAAGTCGCGGGGAACAGCTAGTAAGCCCATATAACTACGGCCGCCTGGCAAACGTGCCATTCTATGGCGGAGGCCTATACATAAGGAGTAGACATTTATAGCCTGTATTGCATGGATGGAACTTTGATTCTGATTTTATAATATAGAAATATGCTACAAACAATATGTGTCTTTTGGATTTATAGGCTAATAAAGATATTAATTTAAATTTATTTTTATTGTTGCTATGGTTAAAAAGTATTTAACTCGAGTTGGTCCGGACCTTGTGCTTGTACTTAGGCTTGTATGGTCCGGGTTTAATATAAAATTATAGAGCCCAGTTTGTTTTTCTTTAGATTATTATCCTCAACTAAGGTTATAAACATGGAGTTCATTGGCGTTGACAGATTAGTTAATTAATTTCTGCCTTTGAATATTCAAGCATAGCTTGCTTGTTATACTCTAAGATTTCTGTTTACTTTTTTTTTCGTTGTACGTTAGTGAACCTGTTATAGGCTTCTAAGAGTTCTAGAATTTAAATTTTTATTTAAATCTATAAATACTTGTTTGTATATATAGCCGACCTTCGTCATCGTCGGGTTAGCGGGAACCCTCGTCGAATCTTATATTCCGGTTCAGAATAATTTGCGGGAAAAATGCTGTTTTATTTATCTTCTATCGCATATCGAATGCTGTCCTTGTAAAGTACATAATGTACGAATATAAATGTTTAGTAAAATATTTATTTATTTTTTATTATTTAAACTTTTATACACAAAAAATAAAATCGTACATATGGCGGACTTAATGCCTTAAGGCATTCTCTCCCAGTCAACCATTAGGCTAAGCAGAGATAAACATGTGGCAGGTAGTGCAGCAAAAGTAAACTAGTAATGAGAAAAAAGCTAACGAAGTTCGTAAACATCCCAAGGGATCCCAAGCATACGTCTTTTTTGCGTGGTAGAGCCACGCTGCACCTAAGTTAGTTATATATGGCTGAAGCACGAATGGGTCAGCTAGAGTTGGGTAGGACTACATATTTACAGAATACTGGCGTAAAACAGAATAATTAATTTAAAAAAATCTTAAACATTCTGTCCTTTTTATCTTTTAAATTCAAAATGCGTGCTAATGCATTATTTTTAACTGATTTTACTGCACACGCACACATTCGTATGGGTCGATCGGGCAAAACCGTTGTTGCCCATAAATCACTTTCAATTTGCGATAATTTCAAATAAAAGTAGAAGCCTTATTTACTCGTATTTTCAAAAGCTGCAATAACGGTATATCATTATTTATATATTTGTACTTAAGTTTATAATTTGGCTACTCTTTGAAAAATAACCCTTTATATATATCAATATCCAATGTAAATTTTATGAGTGTATTGATGCTAACAAACATATTATGTCTATGTCTATTCTAGATGCCAGCAGCTCGTCGTATAGTTCAGCTAAACAAATAAATTTTAATGATTCATTTTAATGGTACGTCGGTGGCATTCTGCTCTTTTCTTGTATAGGATCCACATGAATACCCACCGTGAGGAGGAGTTATGTCGACTTATACCCATTAAGTTCTCGCGTTGTCATTTGTCTCTAGCCTTTGGCACACTAAAGAGCCGTGGAGGTCTTATGTTTAGCGCTCGCTGTAAATTTCACAGTACGCGAGCGACCCGGGTCGATCCTCGCTGGCACCAATGAAATTGTTAATTGCACTTTTAAGTGCTGATTTACATTTAAGGAAAACATCTTGAGGAAACCTGCATGTCTGAGAAATAAGAAAATAAAATTCGAAGACATGTGAAGTTCGCCAACACGCATTGAGGCAGCGTGGCGGACACTTCCTTGCCCTAAAACCCTCTCAGAAATGAGGGGAAGCCTGTGCACAGCAGTGGGACGTATATAGGCTGTAACTTGTATCTGTTTTGGCACACAATTGCAATATATTTTTAACGTCCTCCACTAGACATGTCTCATGTATAGTTGATGCGTTTTACAGACCTGTAGACCTCTTATTCATGTGAAACATGTATAGCGGTGGGTCAGACCTGACCAACGCTACGACGCGTCGCCGCGGCATGCATCGCCGTTATTAATACTGTCAGAGGTGAAACAGTGGTAGAGCCACGCGGCAGCGTTTGCTGTCGCACGGATGGGCCGGCTCGAACCGGGGTGGTACCACGACCTCACAGAAAACCAGCGTGAAGTAGAGGTTTACCTCTGCGTTTCGCTTGGTGAGTGTAGGTGGCCGGAGGCCCTTTTTACTGGAAATGAGGCATTCCATCTTAGTCCTCACGGGTGACAACGCATCTACATTTTGATTTGTAATAGAGGATAGATGTAGATGTCTATGGGCCGCAACAATCACTTACCATCAGGTGGACTGTGTGCTCGTTTGTCACCCTTATCCTATAAAAAAAAAGGTAACATCGAATATAACTATTATAGAAGTCACTGACTAAAAGAATTGAGTTGTCCCATTTAAAAAAAATATGTTGAATTTTTAATTTTTGTATTTAATGAATATAAATATTTATTAAATAAACAGTCTTTTTCTTGAAAAAAATGTTTAATATTTTATTTGTCATTATGCTATGCATATTTACTGTACAAAATAATTTCTATGTTTTACATCTGCCAGGCGTCCGACGGCTCACAACTTTTTTGTAGGCGAAACCGCAGCCAAATGCGAAGCTACTGCCTCACAGAGAGCGTTTATAGTAGTGTGCATGGATATAGCAGTGAGATGGTGCTCTCAACCCATTCTTCAAGTACTTACTTTAGTGGCTTACGAATACGCCAGCACAGATGACTCCCATTTATGCCACTGAGGCAGTATTTATAGGACTCCGGCCCTACAGCTGCGGAGGAAAAGATTGGTCGATTATTCTCTTTCTCTGCGATTATTGACATATTATCTATGCCAATGAAAATAAGTTTAACTTACAATACAATTACCTACATTATAAGAAATTGACAACGGCTCTGTGGCGCAGTGTCTTATCATAAAGTTGCAGCTCTGAGGGCCGCGGATTTAAATCCCGCATGGAACTAGTATTTCTATGGCCTACAATGGGGGCTAATAATTTTCTGCTCACGAGATGTCGCTAGTTGACAGTGAGGTAAAGTTTTTTGTTACACAATGTAATTTAACTGAGAAGTTGGTTTTTAATAAAAGTTTACCAGTTTCAAGAGTATTATATTAATACACAAAACAATGCCTCAATGGTTTGCTCTTTAATTCTTTGCACATTTTTAACTTTTTTTTAATTTTTCTACTTTTATGAATATCTGTAGTTTAGTTTGTAATTTTGTAATTTTTAATCGTATTAATATAAAATATAGCTAATAGTACAAAAAGAAACTGTAACCTTTACATTTTTCGAACAAATTAACTTCCCACTATGAAATCTGTTAAATATTGTACCTCACTTTTAATTGGCGCCTCCCTGGTGGCAGAAAAAGTCATGGATGCCCTCATTGATTGTCCTGGGTCTGGTTCTTTGTTCTTGTACAATTTATGCATATAAACTGCCTCTACAATACGGGAGCAAGTTCTAGTGTGGGGGGTAACGTTTAGAAAAATGTAACAATAATTATTTTATGCCGTGTTGTGGCGGTTAAGAATATCCACTACCCAAATCTTCCTGTGGGTGCCGTAAAAGGCGACAAAGGAAACAGGCAGGAGATGGGCAGCAGCACCTTCCTGATAACAGCAAAATTACAATAAAAAAACTGCGGTTGTCAACCCGCTCGCCAAGCGTGGCAACTATAACAAATACCCCCCTATGATGAGAGTAACAAAGAGACGACCCCCAGTCCCCGGCGGTCCCGCTATTCCTGGCTACGGTGGCGACCATGGTAACGGCGGGGCAGGGGGTGCTAAGAATCTCCGGTGGAGGTTCGGTTGCCACCTAAGACGACTCGACCTGGCAACATACAACGCACGCACCCTAAGGACTGACGAGAAGATCGTGGAGCTGGAAGAAGAGATAGACAAGTTACGCTGTCATATTATAGGATTATCCGAGGTCCGAAGAGAGGGGGAGGACACGGTAATCCTCGAATCCGGCAACTTGCTCTATCACCGAGAGGGCGACCATCTGTCCCAAGGAGGTGTCGGATTTATCGTCCACAAGTCTCTCGTTAACAACGTTGTAAAGATTGAGAGTGTGTCGACGAGGGTTCCGTACCTTATACTCAGAATCACCAAACGGTATTCACTGAAGGTCATACAGGTTTACGCACCAACCTCGGCACACCCCGACGAGGACGTGGAGGAAATGTATGAGGATATCTCTAGAGCCATGCCTTCCTCCAAAACCCACTATACGGTGTTAATGGGAGACTTCAATGCAAAACTAGGCACAAGAGAGAAGGGTGAGCTGAAAGTAGGGAAATTTGGAATAGGGTAATGGAACCCAAGGGGCCAGCAGCTGGCTGACTTCATGGAGAAAGAGGGACTCTTTATGATGAACTCTTTCTTCCAGAAGCGGCCCCACAGGAAGTGGACCTGGTCGAGCCCCGACGGTTCGACAAAAAATAACATTGACTTCATTATGACGACCAGACGACAACTGTTCAGTAATATCTCCGTGATCGCGAGGGTGAAAACTGGTAGCGATCATCGAATGGTTAGAGGCACACTGAACCTAAACGTTAAGTTGGAGAGGTGTCGTCTAATGAATCCCAAAAAATCCCAAAAAATGTCCCCATCGTGCTCTGTTCCAAAGTCCCGAAACCTTTCAGCTCGAGCTATGAAACCGCTTTCAGTGCCTAGAAGACTGCAATGAAGTGGACAATATGAATGACAAGCTCGTGGAAACTGTCCATGCGGTCGGAGCTAAGTTCTGCCATACCCGCCGCAGAAGAACACAAAAACTTTCTGATCACACTCTCAATCTCATGGCTGTTAGACGGGAGATGAAGCTACATTCATCAACATATTTGACAGCCTACTGGCAACTGAACAGACAGATCTCCAAATGCATGCGGCGGGACTTACGCAACTTTAATACAGCTTGTATTGAAGAAGCGATCGAGCGGAACCAAGGCTCCAAAGTCTTTGCCAGAGATCTGTCTGCCAGAAAGAGCCAACTGTCAAAGCTGAAGAACGAGTGTGGTAGCATCGTTTCCGGGACACCTGAGATTTTGAGTGAGATTGAGAGGTTCTATGGGCAGCTGTACCGGTACTCGAAGTCCTTCAGAAGCTCTTTAATTCCGTCCTCCATGGTGGCACTACTCCGAAGGCGTGGAGCAGAAGTGCGGTGGTCTTGTTCTTCAAGAAAGGCGACAACGCTCTCTTGAAGAACTACAGACTGATTTCCCTTCTGAGCCGCGTCTACGTGTTGTTTTCGAGAGTCATTACGAATCGTCTCGCACGCAGACTGACGACTTCCAGCCTCCCGAACAAGCCGGTTTCCAAAAAGGTTTTAGTACCGTAGACCACATACATACCCTGCGGCAGATTGTACAGAAGACAGAGGAGTATAATCTGCCACTTTGCCTTGCGTATGTGGACTATGAGAAAGCCTTTGATTCCGTCGAAATTTGGGCGGTGCTGCAGTCGCTTCAGCGGTGCCAAATTGACTGTCGGTATATCGAAGTGCTGAAGAGTTTGTACAATAGAGTACAGAACCAGAGTACGAAACCTATCCAACGGCAGAGAGGTGTAAGACAGGGTGACGTTATATCCCCGAAACTCTTCACCGCTGCATTGGAAGACGTTTTCAAGCTGCTGGACTGTACAACCAGTGCGTGTTGTCAGTGATGACTTACAGATCTGAGACGTGGTCCTTGACTGCGGGCCGTATGAGGAAGCTCAAGGTCGCTCAGCGAGCTATGGAGAGGGCTATGCTCGGGGTTTCTCTGCGTGATAAACTTAGAAATGAGGATATCCGCAGTAGAACCAGACTAACCGACATAGCCCAACGGATTAATAAGCTGAAGTGGCAGTGGGCCGGTCATGTAACTCGAAGAACCGACAACAGATGGGGAAGAAGGGTTCTCGAGTGGCAGCTCGTACCGGTAGGCGAAGTGTAGGGCGACCCCCCACGAGATGGAGTGACGACCTGGTAAGACATGCAGGAAGTAGATGGATGCAGGTGGCTCAGGACCGTGCTTTGTGGCATTCCTTAGGGGAGGCCTATGTTCAGCAGTGGATTTACGGTCTGACGGTAATGATGATGATGATGATGATGAATTATTTTATTAAATAAGTTTCAAAATTTTTGATAGATATTCGCATAACAAAAACTTCGAATTTCGTTGGGCTAAATTATTGATAAATAGAATTTGCTTATGTTTGTATCTTCAATCTCCGATGTGTTACTGTCCCATATTGAAATCGGTTCGGGTGGAAATAAATAACAATTGAAGTGATTCCGTTCAGCATCCGCCATTCGCCACTTTCGCCTTGAGAACGTCAATTGTTTGATTATCTTTGTTTCTATAGTTTTTTTAGAAGTTAATAATCGTTAGTAATGTCTAATGTATTTCATGTACAAATAAATTATATAGCCATTTGTCACATTTTTTCAACATTTAAATTAGTATAGGTAATGTATGCTACATATAACTCGAAGAAACGACAACCGACGGGGAGGAAAGGTTCTCGAATGGCAGCCTCATACCGGTAGGCGAAGTGTAGAGCGGCTACCCACTAGATGGAGTGACGACTTGGTAGAAAATGCAGGAAGTCGATGGATGTAGGTGGCTCATGGCTCGTGGACCGTGCTTTTTGGCATTCCTTGGGGAGGACTAGTGAAGGGCTGTAATTAATGAATTAATGAAATGTATGCTACGCCTAATCTTAATGTAAAATAAACTTAGATTAGCCGGTTAAACTTAGGTTTTATTTTAGTTCGTAGCCTGAGGTTCAATTTGAAATAATGTTCATTTGCAAAACTTTTTAATTTTTATATTGAAATAAATGTTTAGAATACACTTAATGAAGTGTACCTACCCAAATAGTGTGTGTGTTATAGTATTTTTTTTAATTAAATACAATAGATAATTTCTTTTATTTTTATATGCTTCTAAATTTTAAACCGAAAGATGTGATTAAACTTAAATTTAGCCTTATATTAAAATTAGCCTATGCTCAAAACTAAATCTAAGTTCAGCCTTAAGTTTATTATTAACACTAACATTAGCCCTATTATGTACATATGTCGTAGCCAACTAGCTTAATCATCCTTTCAGTTAACGGCCTAGCCTTTTTACTAAACGGCGCCATTGCATTGGAATAGCGGCCCGAATGATAATCGTCGCGACTAATACAACATTGCAACTATCTTGTAACGTCAGCGACAGTAGGATGTGGTGCGGCTGATGTGGCCCTTTGGCCACCCTAAAGTCGCTTATAATTATATATAATAGTACATAATTAGACATGAAATGTATTAGACGCATCGGCTGAAATGCATTTACGCATTTACGCTTTAGTAAAAATGCCAGCCTGAATTAAACTAGTTGGCTGCGAACTGCGATATATATGTTGCCATCGGCGCGTACAGGTATCGGCAAAGACCACATAGTTTTGAAACTGTGTTATCATCCTGATAAATATTTTCTAAAATCTTTTTTCAAAAAACTTAAGAAATGACGCATTTCTTAAAAGGATTACCCGTATTTTTGAGTCGGTCGAAGCTGATGATTCAATCTAATTATTAAAATTTCTTTGGTCGGCACCCCCGCACTAGTAAAACTGTGTAGTTATCGTTAGACGTTTTTAGATGACATCAAAAAAGGTATTTTTTTTGTATTTATAGTATGTATGCAAATCGATTTAAATTATTATTATTTTTTATCAAATAGAATATACCTCAATTGTGTTCCCTTTTAAATTCGAGGAAAAAAATCTTTAAGGGGTGAAAAAAATTAGACAACATTGTAACATTTTTTTTATAGAATAAGGGTTACAAATGAGCACATAGTCCACCTGATGGTAAGTGGATGTTGTAGCCTATAGACATATACATTTATCCTCAATTAAGAATCAAAATGAAGATGCGTTGTCACCTCTGAGGACGGAGATGGAATGCCTCGTTTCCAGTAAAAAGGGTCTCCAGTTCTCTACACTCATCATACGAAACACAGCAGCGTTAAGCTGCAATTTTACGCTGGTATTCTGTTAGTGTGGTCCTTCCCCGGTCGAGCCGACCCATTCGTGCTAACAATTATTATTATGTCGGTAAATTGTAGTTGTGTTATTATTTATTACACTGAAAAAAAGAGTCAAAACTGACTTAAAAATTTTAAGGTATAAAATAATTTCCTTATATTTTAAAAGCTGAAGTCGAAACTCTTAATTCTTCTATATCGATGTTTTATCTAATTATCTAACAGAAACAACTATCTACTCGTATGAGTTAGAATATTTTTCCCCTTTAAGTTCTTTGAAGCCGTATGGTACTGTTTTAAAGTTTAAGTTTTTGAAGGAATTTTCAATAATATTAAAGTGACGAACGAGGTCATCAATTTTATAATATTAAAATGATAAACCGAGCCGTGGTAGCTCAGATGGTTAGCGTTCGCTGTAAATTTCAGAGTACGCGAGCAACCCGGCACCAATGAAATTTTTAATTGCAATTTTAAGTGCTGATTTACCACGTGCTCGTCGGTGAAGGAAAACATCGCGAGGAAACCTGCATGTCTGAGAAATAAGAAAAAAATTTCGAAGACGTGAAGTTCGCCAACACGCATTGGGGCAACGCGGCGGATATTTCCTTGCTCTAAAACCCCCTCAGAAATGAGAGGAGGCCTGTGCCCAGCAGTGGGACGTATATAGGATGTAACTTTAACTTTTAAAGTGACAAACCGTGTAGTGGCGGTGTAAAAATATCCACTTCCTCATATCGTCCCGTGGGGGTCGTAAGAAGCTATAGAGGGAAACAAATCAGGAGATGGGCAGCAGCGTCTCCCTAATAATGACTAAAATAAAAAAATGCGGCTGCTAAACCGCTTGCCAAGCGAGGCAACTATGGAAAATATCCCCCATATGAGGCAATCTATGAGGGAGGCCAATGTTCAGCAGTGGACTTTAATAGGCTGATGGATGGATGTATAGAAGATAATATACCAGGAGCACATGACCCACTGAGAGTTGAAATTTTCAAATCAACAGTAACATTACAACTATGGCAAATATCCCCCTATGAGGCAATCTATGTGGGGGGCCTATGTTCAGCAGTGGCCTTTAATAGGCTGATGGATGAATGTATAGAAGATAATCTACCAGGAGCACATGACCCACTGAGAGGTGAAATTTTCAAATCAGCAGCCTATGAGGCAATCTATGGAAAGGCCTATGTTCAGCAGTGGACTTTATTAGGATGTAACGGTAAGGTAAACTAGATCACATATAAGCCTTATTTTATTAATATAGGGTCGGGAAAAGGTTTCTTCGTATTTTATAAACAAATATAAGATTTTTTTTCATAGTTTAATTACATTTAATTATTAAATATATGTGCCATTTTGTTCGCTAAGTTGTTGCCGTCTTGGATGTAGTGACATAATCCCGTTGCTGTAGATATCTTGGGATTTTTGTTCACAAAAATGAGACAAGTAATTTTGACAGTCCGCTCTTGATGTTAACCTAACACTATCCAAATAATTCTGAAGACATCGAAACAGATGAAAATCTAAGAGTGCAATGTCAGGACTATATTGTGGATGCATTAACACTTCCTAACCAAGCTCTCTCAATTTTTGCTGAGTGGCCAAATATGTGTCTGCTCTGGCGTTATTATGATGAAAGACCTAATACTATATCTATTTATGTTTATTTTATTTAGTTGTTTAAGTCTCTTGCCACTAATCTTTCACCGCGCCTTGGTTTGACTGTCAGAGAATGCTAACTGGTGTTAAGTCCGCCCGTTGTATCCTTTATCGATAGAGCAATAAAGTTATTAAATAAATAAATAAAATATTTGCCTGTTAGTAAACTACTGTAGCCCATGAACTCCTGGAACCAAGCTCAAAAGTACAAGGAAGGATTTTCATGTCATCGTTACAGGGATTATTCTGGTTCTCATATTCTTCAAGTAAAACCACAGGTGTAGTTACAATGCGTCCTGACAGCAGAAATAGGTGAGAGGGTATTACTTACCCTGACGGACTCCTTATCATAAAAGGAGGGAGGTTTGTTGTTCGTCTCTTCCTCGTTCGTTAGAAGAATGCAACACCTACAATTTGGTATAGTATTTGGAGAAGTTGATTTTCCAACCCTCATGTTTGGAGATTTGTCTGTCCAAAAATAAATACTGAAAAAAAACTTCCCTCCCTCTGTTTTTAAAAAGTACATCCTGCAATTAAATTAAGCTAAATGACATGCAAAGTCAATGATATTATATGCAAAGCTAAATTAAATGAAAATCATTTAGAAAATTCACAACTAAAAGAAGTTAAAAGTTGAAACTTAATGTTTGACTATGAAAAAAGCTTTAATTAAAACTTGCATTACATTTTTTTTATTTTGAATTTATAGCAACGTATAAATACGTAGCAGCGAATTTTATTTAAACGCTGAATATAAACTTGGTATTAATTAAATGACATCTCATTCGTGAAAATGAGTTAAGTAATTCAGGAGCTATGAGGGAGAAATTAATCGACTATATTTAAGTTAATTTCTCCTGTAATCGAATTCGACGACGACGACCCTGGCCATTATGTATTATGTTTTTCATTTTGTTTTTTTTTAAAGTGATAAGATTCCTTTATCGTCTAGAATTCCATCTGGGTATGTACCACACTCTTATGTATTTACAACTCTTATGTAAATAGCAGCAAATCTGTGTTCTGTAGAGTATAGTGTCAAAATAATTATAGGCTTATTATTAGCCGTGGTAGAGCGATGCTGCAGCTATATTAGTAGTATAGTTGTAGCACGAATGGGTCGGCTCGACCGGGGAAGGACCACGCCCTCAGAGAATACCAGCGTAAAATAACACCTCAACGCTGCTGTGTTTATTAGGGTGAGTGTGGAGAACCGGAGACCCTTTTTACTGGAAAAGAGGCATTCCATCTTAGTCCTCACGGGTGACGACCCATCTGCATTTTCATTTTTTTTATAGGATAAGGGTGGCATACGAGCACACAGTCCACCTGATGGTAAGTGGTTGCTGTGGCCCATAGACATCTACATCTATCTTCGATTAAGAATCAAAATGCAGATGCGTCGTCACCCGTGAGGACTAAGATGGAATGCCTCGTTTCCAGTAAAAAGGGTCTCCGGTTCTCTACACTCACCATACGAAACACAGCAGCGTTAAGCTACAACCATAATATAGCTGCAGCATGGCTCTACCACGTAGAAATCGAGGATAGATGTATATGTCTATGGGCCACAGCGACCACTTACCATCAGGTGGACTGTGTGTTCGTTTGTCACCCTATCCTATAAAAGAAATGCTGTGAGGTATTCCATCTTAGTCCTCAGAGTTGACAACGCATCTGTAGTCTTCTTTGTTTGAAGTTGGCTACAGGTGTTTATTGGCTGCTATAGGCAGTTAACATGAGTGGACTGTAAGGTCGTTTGTTACTTTAATTTTATTAAAAAAAATGTTATTAGGTAGAACGTCGTTTTTATACACTAATTTTAAATAACACGTGTTATTGAAGTAATTTAGGGCGATGTATTTCAATCGAAATCTATGACTGCTGTTGGTGGGCTATTAGATCGTCAAATGGCAATTGTCATATTATTGAAGTCTACTGTTGTAATTTAGCAATTTAGGTTTACGACATGCGCGCTATTTGAATACCGCACTGCATGTGTACATGCGATAGGTATTTTATAATAACTAGTTCAACTTCAAAACAACTACCAATTTAAAAATAATAATAGTATAGAATCTTTTTAGGGTTCCGTACCTCAAAAGCAAAAACGGAACCCTTATAGGATCACTTTGTTGTCCGTCTATCTATCTGTCTGTCTGTCTGTCTGTCAAGACCCTTTTTCTCAGGAACGCGTGAAGGTATCAAGCTGAAATTCATATCAAATACATAAGTCTACTGTCCCTTAGAGCTGTGAAAAAATCAAACTTCTAAGCCAACGCAATCAAAAGATACAGCCGTTTATGCCGTAAATTTTCGACATTCGCAAGGGAATCAAAACCTACAGGGTACTTCCCGTGAACTCAGAATCTTGAAATTTGGTACGAATCAACGTTTTATAGCACAGATAAAGGAAAAATTGCGAAAAGTATAAATTTTTAGTTACATCGTATAATAAAAATATTTTTAATAATTTTAAACTTATATACCTACAGATATTTTCGGAACCCTCGGTGAGCGAGTCCGACTTGCACTTTGCCGGTTTTTTATTTCTGAGATAGCTATGGATCAATGCCCATCGTGTTGCTCCTGTGTGAAATGTCGGACTTCATATGTTTGAATAAATATTTTATTTTCTACACTGGCCAGCACGTGGTTAATGAGTCCTTGATTTTTCAACTGCTACTGGATTCCCCATACCACGTACTGGCAACCCTAGCTATCCATCCGATTCAGCCAATAAAAGTCCACTGCTGGACATAGGCCTTTCCCATAGACTGCCGCGTTGGGTGGTTTGGCTTAGTTGTCACGCTTGGCAGCGGATTGGCTACCGCAGTTTTTAGCAGTTATATATAGTTTTATACGTGGTAGGGCCCTGCTGCAGTTATATTAGTAGTAAAGTCGTAGCACGAATGGGTCGGTTCGACCGGCGAAAGACCACGCTCTCACAATACCTGCGTAAAATAGTAGCTTAATGCTGCTGTGTTTCGTATGGTGAGTGTAGAGAACCGGAGACCCTCAGTCCCTGCAGCCTCCCCCACTAGTCCTCACGGGTGACAACGCATCTGCATTTTGATTCGTAATCGAGGATATGTATAGATGTCTATGGGCCACAGCAACCACTTACCATCAGGTGGACTGTGTGCTCGTTTGTCACCCTTATCCTATAAAAAAATCCTAAGGAGTCGTTAAACATCTACGGGCCACAGCATTCACTTATCAGCAGGTGGACTGTGTGCTCGTTTGTGTCTCCCTTATTCTACAAAAATGAGAAGACCTCAAATACGAAAGACTCATCTTTCCAACTTTCTAAATTAATTATTAATCATTAGCTCGACTTTATTTAGTAACAAAGACCTTTAATTAAAAAAAGGTCGGTTTGAATAAACATTGTTTTATCAGCAGAGTCCAAGATCAACAGACGTCGTACATTTATATTAAGCCAGTGATTACACCTATCTGTTTGTTACAGGTGGCTACGTAAACTCGTCTCGTATTACCCAGTGTTAAAGTTTTTTTTCAGGTTCATCATCATCATCATTACAGCCCTTCACAAGTCCACTGCTGAACATAGGCCTACCCCAAAGAATGCCACAAAGCACGGTCCTGAGCCACCTGCATCCATCGACTTCCTGCATATCTTACCAGGTCGTCACTCCATCTAGTGGGGGGACGCCCTACACTTCGCCTGCCGCTACGAGGCTGCCACTCGAGAACCTTTCTTCCCCATCGGTTGTCGGTTCTTCGAGCTATATGGCCGGCCCATTGCCACTTCAGCTTACTAATCCGTTGGGCTATGTCGGTCACTCTAGTTCTACTGCGGATATCCTCATTTCTGAGTTTATCACGCAGAGAAACTCGCATAGCCCTCTCCATAGCTCGCTGAGTGACCTTGAGCTTCCTCATCCGGCCAGCAGTGAAGGACCACGTCTCAGTTCCGTATGTCATCACTGGCAACACGCACTGGGTGTACAGTCTCGTTTTCAAGTTTTGAGGTATACCTGACGAGAAGATGTGCCGTAATTTCCCGAACGCTGCCCAACCGAGTTGAATCCGTCGATTGACCTCTCGGTCGAAGTTGGACTTACCTAGTCGGACTATTTGTCCCAGGTAAACATACTCGTCAACAACTTCGAGCTTAGTGTTCCCAACAACTACCGGCATAGGTGTGACATGGACATTAAACATGATCTTTGTTTTGTCCATGTTCATCTTAAGACCTATCCGTTGGGAAACACTATTGAGGTCATTGAGCATAGTGCTTAGGTCCTCCAGCGATTCTGCCATAAGGACTATATCGTCGGCAAATCGAAGGTGAGTGATGTACTCGCCATTGATGTTGATACCGTATCCTTTCCAGTCCAGAAGCTTGAAAACATCTTCCTATGCAGCGGTAAAGAGTTTCGGGGATATGACGTCACCCTGTCTTACACCTCTCTGCAATTGGATAGGTTTCGTACTCTGGTTCTGTACTCGGATAGCCATCGTAGCCCTACTGTACAAGCACTTCAACACTTCGATATACCGACAGTCAACTTGGCATCGCTGAAGGGACTGCAGCACCGCCCAAATTTCGACGGAATCAAAGGCTTTCTCATAGTCCACATACGCCAGACATAGTGGCAAATTGTACTCCTCGGACTTCTGTACAATTTGCCGAAGGGTATGTATGTGGTCTATGGTGCTAAAGCCCTTTCGGAAACCGGCTTGTTCGGGAGGCTGGAAGTCGTCAAGTCTGCGCGCGAGACGATTCGTAATGACTCTCGAAAACAGCACGTAGACGCGGCTCAGAAGGGAAATCGGTCTGTAGTTCTTCAAGAGAGCGTTGTCACCTTTCTTGAAGAACAAGACCACCGCACTTCTGCTCCACGCCTCCGGTGTAATGCCACCATGGAGGACGGAATTAAAGAGCTTCTGAAGGACTTCAAGTACCGGTTTTCCACCCGCTTTCAGAAGCTCCGCTGTAATTCCATCCTCGCCTGGGGCCTTGCCGTTTTTAAGGTGCTGGAGAGCCATTCTAATCTCGCTCAGACTGACGTCCGGGATATCATCGGAATAATGTCGGATAAGACTCGCTCTTGGATCGTTACTCACACTTGCGTGCGGCTCCAACGATGACGTGTACAGCTGCCCATAGAACCTCTCAATCTCACTCAAAATCTCAGGTGCCCCGGAAACGATGCTGCCACATTCTGTCTTCAGCTTTGACAGTTGGCGCTTTCTGGCAGACAGATCTCTGGCAAAGACTTTGGAGCCTCGGTTCCGCTCGATCGCTTCTTCAATACGAGCTGTATTGAATTTGCGTAAGTCCCGCCGCATGCATTTGGAGATCTGTCTGTTCAGTTGCCTGTATGCTGTTAAATCTGTTGAAGAATGTAGCTTCATCTCCCGTCTAACAGCCATGAGATTAAGAGTGTGATCGGAGAGTTTTTGTGTTCTTCTGCGGCGGGTCTTGCAGAACTTAGCTCCGACCGCATGGACAGTTTCCACGAGCTTGTCATTCAAATCGTCCACTTCATTGCAGTCTTCTAGGCACTGAAAACGGTTTTGTAACTCGAGCTGAAAGGTTTCGGGACTTTGGATTAGAGCACGAGGGGGACGGAGCGTTGACTTCATTAGACGAGACCTCTCCAACTTAACGTTTAGGTTCAGTGTGCCTCTAACCATTCGGTGATCGCTGCCGGTTTTCACCCTCGCGATCACTGAGACATCACTGAACAGTTGTCGTCTGGTCGTCATAATGAAGTCAATCTCATTTTTTGTCGAACCGTCGGGGCTCGACCAGGTCCACTTCCTGTGGGGCCGCTTCTGGAAGAAAGAGTTCATCATAAAGAGTCCCTCTTTCTCCATGAAGTCGGCCAGCTGCTGGCCCCTTGGGTTCCGTTGCCCTATTCCAAATTTCCCTACTTTCAGCTCACCGTTCTCTCTTGTGCCTAGTTTTGCATTGAAGTCTCCCATTAACACCGTATATTGGGTTTTGGAGGAATGCATGGCTCTAGAGATATCCTCATACATTTCCTCCACCTCCTGATCGGGGTGTGCCGAGGTTGGTGCGTAAACCTCAGGTTAAGTTTAGTTTTTATAGGCAACTCTTTATTCCAACACAAAACTAAATATTATATTTTTATTCGTGGTAGAGCCACACTGCAGCTATATTATGGTTAAAGCACGAATGAGTCGACTCCACCGGTGGAGGACCACGCTCTCACAGAATACCAATAGCAGCTTGATGCTGCTGTGTTTCGTTTAGTAAGTGTAGAGAACCGTAGACCCTCTTTACTGGAAAAGAGGCGTTCCATCTTAGTCCGCACGAGTGACAACGCATCTGCATTTTGATTCTTTATTGAGTAGATGTAGATGTCTATGGATCTTTAATTCACTTACCATCCAGTGGACTGTGTGCTCGTTTGTCAGCCTATCCTATAAAAATAAAAAGCATCCACTTCGGGTGAACTGTGTGCTTATTTGTCACCCATTATAAAAAAATGTCCTTGTCCAATATTATCGATCGTGATCGTGTAACTTCTGAACAATTTTACCAAATGAGGTCATATTCTCAAATATTATTTGTTTTGTCGAAACGATTGTTTACAGCTTTGCTTAGATCCGATATGTGGTACTGTAGTCAACTTATAAACAAATTCTATATTTATGGACCAAAATGACTCATATTCACAGTATACCTATCTTGGTTTAGTGCCAAAAACGAAAATCACCTCCCATCTCCTACCGTGCCCTATTCTATTTTCAACCATTCTGACTAAGATTGAGTTACTAGACGACGCTTGCATATACTGCAAATAAAATTCTGTGTTAGGCAGCTTGCTTATGAATAAATTGGTTGCACTATGATTTTGAGGTTTAAGTGGTAGCGCCATGCTGCGGTTGTGTTATGGTTGTAGCACGAATGGGTCGGCTCAAACACGCTCTCATAGAATACCAGCATAAAATAGCAGCTCAATGCTGTTGTGTTTCATATGGTATGTATGAGAACCGGATAGCCTTTTTACTGGAAATGAGGCATTCCATCTTAGTCCTCAGGTGTGGCAACGCATCTGCGTTTTAATTCTTAATCGAGGATAGATGTAAATTTTTTTTAAATGTTACCCCCACACTAGGATTTCCTCTTGTATCGTGGAGGCAGTTTACAAACACAAATTCTACAAGGGCAAACATCCAGACCCGGAACAATTATTTGTAGGCCATACAAAAATACTTGTTCTGTGCGGGATTCGAACCCGCGGCGCCCAGCGCAGTAACTTTTTGCTAAGTCACTGCGTCACGGAAATGTCTATGGGCCACAGCATCCATCCCATCAGGTGGAATGTGTGGTCGTTTGTCTCCCTGATTCTATAAAAAAGATCGTAATTTATTGAAATGATAATGGTTGGTGTTCCTACTTTGAATTCAAACCAATTTCATTTTTAAAATACGTCTCTCATCGAACCCAGGATAATAGATGTGTGGGTGAACAAAATGGTTTTATTATGTCATATAATAAATGGATGTCATATAAGTTCTTTCGGTAAAATATACTGAAGAAACATTTTCAACAAAAGAAATTATTACAAAGACAAAAAAGAAAACCACCATTATTTTATTGGTGTTGGCACAACTTACTATGTATAAAGTGAAATAAATAAATACACTTTAGACTTACGAAGTATAATATGAAATAAATAAATTCACATTAAAGTTAATCTGCACTTGCAGTCCCCTGGTCACTTATATGTATATTGTTCAAATTGACTTTTAAAAACATTATTGAAAATATAACATTTGTAAATGAAATTGTAATAAAAGTACCAGAGTTTCCGCTTCTACTCTGACAAGGTTTGGTTTTCCAAAGAAGTGTAGATTTTAAAGTTCATCCAAGCCTAATGAAGCCTAATAAAAAAAATTACTCTGACTTTTCAATTGTTAATTTGTATATTGTTGTGCACGCCAAAGGGTTGTGGCAAAAGAAACATGCGTGCGTGTCGTCGAACACTCGGTTTGAACGAAGTTCCTTTCGTAGTATATTATTATTGATAAACGTATTATATTATTGATTAAGAAATACAAATAAATGAATTACTAGCGTTTATTGAAATGAAGCGTCATTTAAAATAAAATAATATTTCCTTCATGGCAATATAAGAAAAAGTGCGAGGTAGATGGATATTATTCCATCTCGCTTCCTTATAGCCACCAAGGCCGTCTACACTACGACAGAAGGGGTCGCGACAGAAAAACCTGGAAAAACCTTACACTTTTTCTCGCCTAGTACTAATTTGTACCATCCGATAAAGAATTTCGTTCCAATACTATTCTTTCTATTTTTCCTTGTTAACTAAGCTACTAAATCAACGCATGTTTGCTGTATTACTGTTATCGTTACAACCCGCTGTTGAACATAGGCCTCCCCTAAAGATTGCCTCATAGGGGGGATATTTGCCGTAGTTATCAAGCTTGGAAAGCGTTTTGGCAGCCGCAGTTTATTTTTTATTTTTAGTCATTATTAGGAAGACGCTGCTGCTCATCTCCTGATTTATATACATCCTGATATGGAGTAGTGGATATTCTTACACCACCCCTATAGGATAAGTAAACAGAAGTACATACAAAATAAACATGTCTTATTTCAGTCTCTTATGAAAATCGCGTCGAACCGCCTAGTTAACCTCATTAGATGGATTCGGTAGATATTTACGACGCACGGAATAAACTCTACTGGAAAGTCAACCTACTCGTAGCGTTTAGGTACGCTAAAATAGCGCGCCGAATAGTACCGTTAGCATATAGTATATTCGGATTTATTTTACGTAAAGACAGAATGAATGTAAATTAAACAATATTTCAGTGATTAAAATTAAATAAATTTTACATTATAACCGCCGTCGAGTCGGTTTTGGGAAATGCAAAGAAAATCTCGTGGCCGATTAATGGGAGCGTAACCGGCATTTTACATGGCATTCCATCGTAGTTCAGTTTTTCCCCAATCAAGCCGACCCATTCGTGCTACAACTATACTACTAATATACACTTACTACACACAGCCAGATCTTATTAAAATAATACATTATTCACTAATACATATAAAATGCGTGTAAAAACCCATAACTTAAAAATACAAGGAAACCACTATATACATTAATATGAAGAATAAAATTACTGAAGAAAATTTTAAAAGGTGCCATATTTATATAATAAATTACAAAATCCAGAAGTAAAAATTAAATAAAAATAAAAAAATCTAAGTAGAGTATAAGTAAATATAGAGCATTAAGCTGCTATTTTACGCTGGTATTCTGTAAGAGCGTGGTCCTTCCCCGGTCAAGCCGACCCATTCGTGTTACAACTATACCAGAAACATAGCTGCAGCATGGCTCTACCACGTATACAAGTAATTTAGTAGATTTAGCACAATCCTGTGATACGCATTCATGCTCGTCGATTAAGGGTACTCTTATAATGGTACAGTACATCTTCAATATATCGCTAATTTTGTAGATGAACTTCCTACTAGGTCTAGGGCGTCCTTTCCCGACTCTGCCACTCTCTTCTGAAGTATAAATTATTATTGTGGGTCTTTCATTATTTCTAAATGACCAAACCATCGAAGCATTTCTTTTTTATCCTTGTTACAACAACTTGATAAAGAACTAAGTAATAAGTATTGAAAACTGAAATTGAAAATTTTACAAACCCCCGAAAAGAACCCCTACCACAGCTAACAAAACAGCTCAACAGCTTGATGACCTTGAAACGGCTGAACCGATATTAACCATCACTAGAAAACCTTTTTAAAGAAAAAAAAAACGCACCCGAATCGGTTCACCTGTTTAAGAAGTATGGTGCCACAAACAGACATACACACACGCACATAGCGGTCAAACTTATAACTCTTATTAACTTATAACCTGTTTTGCGTCGGGGGTTAAAAAGGATAATAAATTACAGTAGAATAAAACGAAAAACTTAAAAACATTGAGTTATATGTACTACGTACTAGAGAAGCCATTCCAAACAAAAATTGTGTCCTACTTTATGTATTCGCGCATGCGCGGGACCGAGAGTAGTAGTCGCGTATGCGCGAAGACTGTAATTTGATATAAAATAAGATATTAATATAAAATAAATATAAGAATTTAATATAAAATATCGTAATTTAATCTAAACAAACATATTTCTAAATAAAATGTAATAATTATTATTTTATGGAATTCACAAATCTTCAATTTACGCAATATTTAGTTTGTATGGATTGCACTACAGTTCAGTTGAATATAGTCAATGTTCGGAATGGCTTCTCTAGTACGTAGTACATATAACTCAATGCTTAAAAATAATAGCTTAAAAAATCAACAATTCATTCAAGCCGTCGGGTATCAAGCTGAAAGAGACTATATTATATACTCTGGCTCCATTATGGTATATTATAACAACAATAATTATCATATTATGAACTCTATGAAAGGTTCTGAAATATCAGAAAGTGTGAAATTTTAGCAACAAATCTCTGCTTAGCAAATTTACGTAAATCACAATTGTTCTCAAAATATTTAATGTTTAGTGCAATTGCTTTTCAAGTTACAGTCTGTTTCTGTTATTGTATACATATACCTAGCTTTATTTATTTTAATTTCAGATGAACAGATAGACAAAGAGATGGTTGCAGATTAATTTATACAAGTAATATTTTACTCACATCAGCACTTAAAGTTGCAATTAACAATTTCTTTGGTACCGTCGGGGTAGTAGCAGTTAAACGTATGTTTTAAAAATGTTAAATACTTAATTTTTTCTAAAACACTAAGGATGAACGTAGTATGCTTGTAATGTTGATCGATTAACTACTTTGCATAATATTATCATTACTATAATTATTATAATTTTAGTCGTTTTACACATACTTTTTTAATTTTTATAATTTAGTTTTAGTTTAGTATAAGCAATTATGATTTAGTTTGAAATTTTAGAAATAGTGGTTTTTTTATTATCTTTTTATTTTGTTGCAGGTAAACTTAATAAAGAAATCTTATTTTCACAATCAGCGAAAAGTAAGTACTTACTCTTTAATTATCGCTATATCATCGGTAAATGGTAGGTACTTCTCGTTTTCAGTCCAGCTCCAAGGCATCGGTGAAAAGTGTAAAATATGGATACTACTAAAATAAGAATAGTCGTTGAATAAAGCTAAGGGGGAGTAAGGTGATTTTTTTTTCATCATTCATCATTATTACAGCCTTTCATAAATCCACTGCTGAACATAGGCCTCCCCCAAGGAATGCCACAAAACACGGTCCTGAGCCACCTGCATCCATCGACTTCCTGCATGTCTTACCAGGTCGACACTCCATCTCGTGGAGGGTCGCCCTACACTTCGCCTACCGGTACGAGGCTGCCACTCAAGAACCTTTCTTCCCCATCGGTTGTCGGTTCTTCGAGCTATATGGCCGGCCCACTGCCACTTCAGTTTACTAATCCGTTGGGCTATGTCGTTTACTCTAGTTCTACTGCGGATATACTCATTTCTAAGTTTATCACGTAGAGAAACCCCGAACATAGCCCTCTCCATAGCTCGCTGAGCGACCTTGAGCTTCCTCATACGGCCAGCAGTGAAGGACCACGTCTCAGATCCGTAAGTCATCACTGGCAACACGCACTGGTTGTACAGTTTCGTTTTAAGGTTATGAGGTATGTCTGACGAGAACATGTGTCGTAGCTTCCCGAACGCTGCCCAGCCGAGTTGAATCCGTCGATTGACCTCTCGGTCGAAGTTGGACTTACCTAGTCGGACTATTTGTCCCAGGTAAACATACTCGTCAACAACTTCGAGCTTAGTGCTCCCAACAACTACCGGCATAGGTGTGACATGGACATTAAACATGATCTTTGTTTTGTCCATGTTCATCCTAAGACCTATTCGTTGGGAGGCACTATTGAGGTCATTGAGCATGGTGCTTAGGTCCTCCAGCGATTCTGCCATAAGGACTTTATCGTCGGCAAATCGAAGGTGAGTGATGTACTCGCCATTGATGTTAATACCGTATCCTTTCAGTCCAGAAGCTTGAAAACGTCTTCCAATGCAGCGGTGAAGAGTTTTGGGGATATAACATCACCCTGTCTTACACCTCTCTGCAATTGGATAGGTTTCGTACTGTGGTTCTGTACTCGGATAACCATCGTAGCTCTACTGTACAAACACTTCAGCACTTCGATATACCGACAGTCAACTTGGCACCGCTGAAGGGACTGCAGCACCGCCCAAATTTCGACGGAATAAAAGGCTTTCTCATAGTCCACATACGCCAGAGATAGTGGCAAATTGTACTCTTCGGACTTCTGTACAATTTGCTGAAGAGTATGTATGTGGTCTATGGTGCTAAAGCCCTTTCGGAAACCGGCTTGTTCGGGAGGCTGGAAGTCGTCAAGTCTGCGCGTGAGACGATTCGTAATGACTCTAGAAAATAGCACGTAGACGAGGCTCAGAAGGGAAATCGGTCTGTAGTTCTTCAAGAGAGCGTTGTCACCTTTCTTGAAGAACAAGACCACCGCACTTCTGCTCCACGCCTCCGGTCTAATGCCACCATGGAGGACGGAATTAAAGAGCTTCTGAAGGACTTTCAAGTACCGGATTTCCACCCGCTTTCAGAAGCTCCGCTGTAATTCCATCCTCGCCTGGGGTCTTGCCGTTTTTAAGGTGCTGGAGAGCCATTCTAATCTCGCTCAGATTGACGTCCAGGATATCTTCGGAATAGTGTCTGATAAGAATCGCTCTTGGATTGTTACTCACACTTGCGTGTGGCTCCAACGATGACGTGTAAAGCTGCCCATAGAATCTCTCAATCTCACTCAAAATCTCAGGTGCCCCGGAAACGATGCTGCCACAATCGCTCTTCAGCTTTGACAATTGGCTCTTTCTGGCAGACAGACCTCTGGCAAAGACTTTGGAGCCTTGGTTCCGCTCGATCGCTTCTTTAATACAAGCTGTATTGAAGTTGCGTAAGTCCCGCCGCATGTATTTGGAGATCTGTCTGTTCAGTTGCCTGTATGCTGTCAAATCTGTTGAAGAATGTAGCTTCATCTCCAGTCTAACAGCCATGAGATTGAGAATGTGATCGGAGAGTTTTTGTGTTCTTCTGCGGCGGGTCTTGCAGAACTTAGCTGGACCGCATGGACAGTTGCTACGAGCTTGTCATTCATATCGTCCACTTCATTGCAGTCTTCTAGGCACTGAAAACGGTTTTGTAACTCGAGCTGAAAGGTTTCGGGACTTTAGAACAGAGCACGAGGGGGACGGAGCGTTCACTTTATTAGACGAGACCTCTCCAACTTAACGTTTAGGTTCAGTGTGCCTCTAACCATTCGGTGATCGCTACCAGTTTTCACCCAAGCGATCACGGAGATATCACTGAACAGTTGTCGTCTGGTCGTCATAATGAAGTCAATCTCATGTTTTAGTGAACCGTCGGGGCTCAACCAGGTCCACTTCCTGTGGGGCCGCTTCTGGAAGAAAGAGTTCATCATAAAGAGTCCCTCTTTCTCCATGAAGTAACGGCTGCTGGCCCTATTCCAAATTTCCCTACTTTTAGCTCACCGTTCTCTCTTGTGCCTAGTTTTGCATTGAAGTCTCCCATTAACACCGTATAGCGGGTTTTGGAGGAATGCATGACTCTAGAGATATCCTCATACATTTCCTCCACCTCCTCATCGGGGTGTGCCGAGGTTGGTGCGTAAACCTGTATGACCTTCAGCGAATACCTTTTGGTGATTCTGAGTATAAGGTACGCAACTCTCGTCGACACACTCTCAATCTTTACAACGTTGTTAACGAGAGACTTGTGGACGATAAATCCGACACCTCCTTGGGACAGATGGTCGCCCTCCCGGTGATAGAGCAAGTTGCCGGATTCGAGGATTACCGTGTCCTCCCCCTCTCTTCGGACTTCGGTTAATCCTATAATATGCCAGCGTAACTTGTCTATCTCTTCTTCCAGCTCCACAATCTTCTCGTCAGTCGTCAGGGTGCGTGCGTTGTATGTTGCCAGGTCGAGTCGTCCTAGGTGGCAACCGAACCTCCACCGGAGATTCTTAGCACCCCCTGCCCCGCCGTTACCATGGTCGCCACCGTAGCCAGGAATAGCGGGACACCGGGGACTGGGGGCCGTTTCTTTGTTACTCTCATCATAGAGGGGTATTTGCCATAGTTGCCACGCTTGGCGAGCGGGTTGGTAACCGCAGTTTTTTTATTGTAAGTTTGTTGTTATCAGGAAGATGCTTTTTTAATTTTTATTAATTAATAATCTTAAGAGCTGTTTTCAAGAGGGAAGATATACTTTAATACCCACTCATACTTTATTTCACACCGTGAGTAAATTTACATTGTGCTAAGTTGTACATTATTATTTTTATTGTTATGCGACAACTATGCACTGGGTGCATATAATACTATATCTTTGCACTAAACAGTACTACTAAACAGTAAGAATATTTCTGTCTGTCTGTAATAGTTTTTTAACCGACTTAAAAATGAGGAGATTCTCAATTCGTCTGCATATTATTTTAAAGTATGTTTAGTGATATTTTTTACTACGTTGTCCGATTTTGATGATTCCTTTTTGTTATAAAATGGATACCTCAGTGGTGGTCCCGTATAAATTTGGTCAAGATCTGATAATAGGATCTATCATACAATTATGAAATTCTTCAATTTGGAAAGACAATCTACACGATATAATTACCACGTCAACTTCGTGAGTAATGAACACAAGTTTTTATTCAAATTAAAGGTCAATTTTTATTTATTTATTGTTTATGTATATAAACTTCAAAGTCTATGGCGGCACGAATCTTTTCTATTGGAATCCGTTTCCGGAAACCAGTTTTAGGTAATACTTTCTGCACGCTCTAAGTTCCAATGTAGTACATAGGGAATAACCTATAGGATTGAAGTCGGGACTCGACGACGGCCACTATTATCTGCAAATGAAGGCTGGTATATTGGACAATGCCAAAGTTGGGTAGACGTAGCCTTATAGGATGGTAAAGAGTCTTGTTGAAAATCCTAGTATTTGTCGGTGAATAGCATATCAAACGGTTTTCAAGATATCGCTCTGATAATTTTTTTCCTTGACTTTGACGGCTTGCTGGCAAAAACGAAGAAAAGTGGGCCCCTCGTAGGAAACACCCCACCGAACCATCACAATTGCGGAATTTAAAGTGCACTGAACGTTGTGTAATGGATGGTGTGATGCATGCATGATGGATGGACATAGACATAGACATGCATTTATTCAGCAACACACACTCATACAGTTTTGATACAGAAAATAAAATAATACATAAACACATCAAAGATAAAAGTAAATAACAAAAAACAGTCATAAAATGATCCGATTGCATGAGTGATGTGGTGCTGAAAAGGGCACTGACTCAACATATATGCCTGGATATCCTTCGAAATTCTGGCGTAAATTGTATCGTTCTGCTGGTTTAACTTTTTTCCCACCGTGGATATCTTCTCATTGGTAAACATGTTGCTCTTGTTTCTTCAAAAGGTTCCGACATCGTTCCAGTCGCAATTCACAAAGACGTTAGTTTAAGTAGTGCACTTTCCTAAAATTATATTTAAGTATCCTGTTCACCGGTAATCGCGATACGTTAGTCTGAAGAGCCAATTTCCTGTGAGTTCGACAACGGTTTCGACGAATCACTCTCTAATCTCTGCTCTCTAATAAATTTGACATTGAAGAAGATCTTAACTAGCCACGGGCGCCAAATCTTGCGCCGTCTTCCATAGAGCTGGGTCCCCTTTACCTCTCTATAGTATAATAGCCAGTTCTACCTAGATCCATACATTAAATACCTCCATTGGTCCCCCCCCCCAGCTTGAAACAAAGATACTACGGTCGCACGCCATTTTCATAAAGAATGAAAAAACTAATTTATCTACTATTTTTTTTCTGGTTGTTGTTATGATTCGTCAATTGAGGCAAGCAAAGGTCTTAGATCATTCAGTCTAGTCTGATTCGTATTTTGTTCACAAAACTTTTAACGATATGCCGATGCGTCGCATTGCTAAGTTCTTTGGACATTTCGACAACAGCTTAACCCAGCGGATATTTGATGACCATAATATCCCAAGGCTCCTAAGTGGATAAAATAATGTATGATTTATATCACCATCGCAGCTCAGACCATTATTTAAACGATAAAACAGGAACTGCAATCCGCCGGCGGTCAAGTTACCGACAAAACTGTATTTTCCCGATTCGTAACATTCGAAAAGTAAAAAGTAAAAACTAGGCTACCAGCTTTAATCCATATTTTAAATGTGTATTAAAATTCCTCTCAAAAATAATGAAGAAGATAGATAGGTACATAATGTCTGTTTTTACTTTTTTTAAAGTGTAATTTATTTAGATAAATTTTATTAGATAATTGTAGAGATTGATGTTTCTTTCTGAAATATTAGTTATATTTTATATAAATTAGATTATAAATGCTTATATCATACTACGAATTTTCTTAAAGGTTCTGAAAATTCAGAAAAAAAGTTTAAAATGTGTAAAAATTAAAGAATACAGCACTAAGGCTTTGTGTACAAACAAACCGAAAAACTTATAATTAAATCTATATAATGCATCTTCGTAACAAATAAGATCACCTTAGTCCCAAGTCCCAACTAGCGACATCTGGTGAGCGTAAGATTATAAGCTCTTATTAATGTTTGTTAAATTCTTCCAAGATACTGGAGAATTTCCCAGTCTGGCATTGGCGTTAAAAATGTATAATTTCATTGAAAAGAAAAAACATCATAATGATAAAAACGGACAAAATCCCAAACAAAGAATATGTCCTGTAAAAAGTCATGAATGAAATGAAATATATTTATTTCTTCGACGTAAGGCAATAAAATTTTCGTTTGTCAAATGAATTTTTTTTAAATCAACTATCGTTTCGAAATGAATTTTTTTCTGACTGGAAAAGAAGCGCCGCAGAAAACTCCACAGGTATCCGTTAGGTTACTTTTTAAAGTAAAAAAGTTAGAAATAAATATAACGATAGAATAGTATATACATAATGGAAAACTGTAACAAAAGTCCCGTCGGTAACTGAAGTATTTTCGTCTTGTTTTAAAAGTAACGCTAAAAAGAGCTTATCACTGCATAGCGAAACCGTGAAGACTAGTCCGCATAAGCAGCACCTGTTCACAAGTACTAAGAAAGTGCGGCCATCGCCCTCCTTGACCAGATTAAAAAGAAATGCACGACCCCTTTCTTTGTGTCTTTAAATAATCGATGAGATCTAATATAGCTCACTGAAAGATGTTCGAGCGCGTGTACAGAACGCATTTTGTTTTCTTTGAAAAGTTAATAAGTAAAATAAATAAAGACGATAGGATCGCCTTTGACAATATTTCCGTTATTGCTAAAGTTTCCGTCGTGTATTTTGGGATATTGATGCCTATTGGTCGGAAAACGCCCGAGGGAATTCTCGGAAACTGAAAATCGATATCAAGAAATAACGTTATACAAAACAAAGAATATTTTGAAAGCTATTTCCATTGCTTTGTTAACCCGGTAGTAAATCCGAACGTAGGAAGGAATTCAAGGAAATTTCGTCCATACGCAAAGAGATTGACATTTAAATAAAATGCATTTTATTTTGAAGATTAATTAACGATACTTTTTCTGCTCGTAATTGCCTGTTTAATACCGTTCTAAGAATAACTACTACCTCATATCGTCCCGTAGGATTAAATGACGATAAGGGAAAATAAACTAGGAGATGGCAACACCATCACCCTAATAACAACTAGAAAACAATAAGCTGCGGTTGCCATGCCTGCCAAACGCGGTAACTATGGCAAACATCTCTCTTACGAGACAATCTATAGGGAGGCCTATGTTCAGCCGTGTACTGTGATAGGCTGTAAGTAAGGAATAAATGCATCCTCCCGTATAATTACACTACTGGAACTTAGCCTCTCGCATTATACCGACGATTTGCCATAATCGTCACTTTTACAGTGCCTCACACCTTTGACACTACCACTGTGTAAATAAAATGCAAGTTTAAATTTAATTGTGGAATTTAATCTTACAATAATTTGCTGGAGAGCCTACTACCCTTTGAAGACGGGGATCAGAAGGAAAATTGCCAATACAAAAATTGGTAAACTTAAACTAGAGTGTTGCAAGTAAAATACACAGATAAAAATTAATACATACAGAATGCAAATAAATAAAAAAATATTGGTAAATCCAATTCTGCATGCCTTAAGCGCATTAAAAAAATCACGTATAACAGAGGACAGAACGTTTGAGATTTTATTTTATTAATTTTTCTTCATCTATATTGCTTATTCTGAACCTTTTCTGCGAATTCGGCCAGTTATTGCAAAATGACACTGTATACTATGCCCACTTAATTTTATATCTACATCTACATCTATATAATATACGTCTCTATCTCTTGACTAACTATGACAAGTTTTTTTTAAGGAATTTCACACCATAATCTGTGACTTCTAAAGAACTTGTGTTTTCTAACGTTCTAGCGATTGGTACTTTTTAAAAATAGGTGCCATCAAAAAAAAAACAGTGCAGTGCTGCACGTACTTAAACATATATAAATATGCGACGAATAAAAATCATTACAAATCGATCGTTTTAATCAGAGGATCAGCTTCAAACTTCGCTTAGTGGCCCTGTCTACAGTCTAGACTCTAGAGTGCACAGAGCGTAATATGGCGTTAAGAACCATTGTATTTTAATGGACACACTAATAAAAAATTGTCTTTTGAAAAACATTTAAATATAAATTAAAAAATATAAGTAAGAATTATTCAGAAATTTTCATTAATTATGTATAGGTACTCGTAGTACGCTTTGGCTCTGGTGTCGAATTTCTTTTATTAACATATTTCGAGAAATATATTCAACTCTATGCTTATGTTATTGCTACATCTGTATGTGGAGTGTAGAGAAAATATAAATGCAGATGGCCTTTAGTATAAAATAGAATAATTTTTATTTAATACTAGCGATCCGCCCCGGCTTCGCACGGGTGATTTCTGGATCTCGACAACAGCTACACCTACCGGGTCCAATTGTGAATCTAAACCATCCAGGGACGCATTCTAAATATTTCATCACAATCGATCGAGCCAGTTTCGAGTTTTAGCGAGACTAACGACCAGCAATTGATTTTTATATATACTTAGAGATAGATAATAATTAATTCTTATTGAAAGTAATTTTTTACTTTGACTACTGGTTCGGAATAAATTCTCTATTCTGGGAAGAACCAGCAGAAAACCCAGTGGGACTTTTTTTTCACAGTAACGTTATACAATATAAAATAGGTTGCACAATTATTTACACTCATATAAGAAACAGCTTGGAAGCGATCATCTCATTCCCAGGGGGTTGTTATTAACTATGTCATTATCACCATCATCAGCCTGCGACAGTTCATTGCTGGACATAGGCCCTTCCCAGGACGCGCCACTTAGCCCCATGTTCGGCTACACGCTTCCAGTTTCTACCAGCCACTTTGCGCAGATCTTCGCTCCATCTGGTCAGGAGGCGTCCCACACTACGTTTGCCTAGACGCGGTCTCCACTCCACAACGCGTCTACTCAACCGGTTGTCACCTCTGCGACAGACGTGGTCAGATCATTGCCACTTCAGTTTACAAACACGGAAGGCTATGCCAGTAATCTTGGTTCTCCGGCGGATTTCTTCATTTCGAATTTTATCTACCAGAGAAACTCCGAGCATAGCTCTTTCCATCGCTCGCTGAGCGACTTTGAGCTTGTGGAGTGGTCACGTTGCGGCACCATAAGTGAGTACGGGCAGAACGCACTGATTGAAGAATCAAAGTAAAACCATATAATCGTTTATAACATAATTAACCTTTTCATAAAGTCTTTATTTAATAAAAAATTTAAACTTTGTAGAAGAGAGGCCAGGTATGTTTACTGAAACATCATTGTAATACCGTATGCATTGACCCATGAATGAATTACTGACTCTGTGGAGTCGAGTAACTGGTAAAGTTATTCTATTTCACGATGAAGGTGTACAAATGGCATCAGGTAAATGTGATACATATTATCTTTTATAAATTCGTTTTGTGTAGACTTGACAATGTATCATAATATGTGATGCATCCAAAAAAAAAATCTAATGAAAAAAAAAGCTTTTTTTTTGGATTTCATCCTGTATTATAACTTATTTTATATTTCCAACGTTTCGAGTACTCTACAACGCCGACAGTCACGAAATACTGAAGTTTTCGACGTCCCAATGTCATAGTTAAACGCGGCTATCTCCAGTTTAAAAAGTATCTTGAAGTATTGTAGTCTGTGTGTTGTGATTTCATTTTATAAGTTGCCGGAAGGAGAGGCGTCGATTTCTTATATTTACTGCGAATACTACACATTGAATAAAACTACATTTGCGGATTTTATCGCGTTTAATTTACTTATTTTAATTGCCGATGTTTAGGGTGCTCTATAGCAACCCATGGTCACGGGAGGGGAGTGGGGGCTGAGATGTTTGACGTCCCGATGTCATAGTTAGCCCGGCTACCTTCAGTTTGTGAATATTAAGTTTTGGTTCTTTGGTATATGCAGAATGAGCTCATAGTATCTTGAAGTCTAGCAGCGGTATGCTTGGGTTTGGATTTGATTTTGTTACTTATAGGATCCCAAATACAAGGGAATTGAAATAATTAAATTAAACGCGATGAAATCCGTAAATATAGTTTTATTCAATATATACCTTCTGTTTGTAAATAACTTCCTTTTTACTTTTATGAGAACTAGTGATCCGTGAAGCCTAGGGTTCGCATGGGTGTGTTCTCGATTTCAGCAACAGCACCTATCGGATCCAACTATTGCTAAGAACCATCCAGGTGACCCCGTAATCTTCTATACAAATAAATAAAATTGGAGTGTTTGTTTGTAATGTCAAAATTACAGCTTTTTACTAAATGCATATGAAAGTATATACGGTACTAATAACAAAAATACAATTTTTAAAGTTTTTGTCTGTCTGTCTGTTTGTTCCGGATAATCTCCGAAACGGCTGGCTGGACCAATTTTGACGCGATTTTCACTGGCAGATAGCTGATGTCACAAGGAGTAACTTAGGCTACTTTTATTTTAGAAAAAGAATTAGGGTTCCGCGCAAAAAAATTAAAACATGCGGGCGAAGTCGCGGGGAACAGCTAGTTATACCATAAAGTTTTCATCAAAATCGGTATTGCCGAAAAAACTGTACACACACCGGAATTTTATATATAAAGACTAGCTGTTCCCCACGACTTCGCCCGCGTGTAATTCAGGGTTTTAATTTTTTGCGAGGAACCCTAATTATTTTTCTAGAATAAAAGTAGCCTAAGTTACTCTTTATGACATCAGCTATCTGCCGATGAAAGTCCCGTCAAAATCGGTCCAGCCGTTTCAGAGATTAGCCGGAACAAACTGACAGACAGATAAAAATTTTAAGGTGTATTTTTGTTATAAGTACCGTTTATACGCTGTAATTTTGACATTACAAACAGACACTTCAATTTTATTTATTTGTATAGATATTAAAATAGATCTTACACATTTTGAATTTCCTCCTTTTTTAGGGTTCCGTACCTCAAAAGGAAAAAAGCGGAACCCTTATAGGATCACTTTGTTGTCCGTCTGTCTGTCTGTCTGTTTGTCTGTCTATCTGTCAAGATCCTTTTTCTCAGAAACTCGTGGAGGTATCAAGCTGAAATTCATATGAAATACTCAAGTCTACTGTCCCTTGTTCTAAGCCAACGCAATCAAAAGATACAGCCGTTTATGCCGCAAATTTTCTACATTCGTAAGGGAATCAGGGAATCAAAACCTACAGGGTACTTCCCGTGAACTCAGAATCTTAAAATTTGGTACGAAGCAACGTATTGTAGCACAGATAAAGGAAAAATTGCGAAGAGCATAAATTTTTAGTTACATCATATAATAAAAATATTTTTAATAATTTTAAACTACGCATTGGTGCGGAACCCTCGGAGCGCGAGTCCGACTCGCACTTTTCCTTATATGATGATCATCTCTACGTAATACAAGGAAACAAGAATAAAATTTGTACCAAGTAAGTAGTAAGTAAGTGTAAGCCGACTCTTAAAAAAACAAGTAATGACGCCATTAAATAAAAATACGGCCGAGTGGACTCGACCAGGTAATGATAGTAAAAACTAACTGGATTTTTTATGTAAAGTTTTTTCTAGAAAATCCTCTACAATTTGCTTTTAAATATTCAATCATAATGAATCTGTGTTTTCAAGAATAGTTGTTAGTTGTATAATTAATATTATGTTCTTCTGTAGGAAAGATTTATTTATTTGTGTGTTTTATAGAATAAGGGTGACAAACGAGTACCTACATCTGTCTTTTATATTAATTTTTAATCTGGAGGTAGAGTAGCACAAAAACAGCAAAAATTAATCATTTTTGATTTGGAGGTAGCCGTGGTTAACTATCGTCGTCATACACCCCAGTCTCCTCCGTGACCATGGGTGCTGTAAAGTGCTCGAAACGTCGGGAATATAAAATAAGTTAATATACGCGATAAAATCCATAAAATTAGTTTTAATCAAAAACTCTTGGTCAGATCTTGATCAAATTTATATGGGGCTACATGTGAAGCACCAGCTTTCAAATAAAAAAAGAATCATCAAAAACGGTTCACCAAATAAAAAGTTATGAGGTAACACACATAAAAAAACATACAGGCGAATTGAGTACCGGCCCCTTTTTGAAGTCTGTAGAAAAAGGGTCTCCATTTCTCTACACTCAACATACGAAACATAGTCGTATTAAGCTATGTCACGCTGGTATACTTTTAGAGAGTGGTCGCACCCGGTTGAGTCTACCCATTAGTGCTACAACCATAATATAGCTGCAGCGTGCGTCTACCACTTATGAAAAGATTTGTCCAAGTCGCAGTTCCAGAAGTTTCGCACATTTGACGGTGCTCCCTGTCACTGGTCTGGGCACTTCGTATGACGAAAATTAAAGAGTATAGACAAATGTAGCCAATATAAGTACAGAATAGGACTAGATCTGTGCGCTTTACAAACTTCGGCAACACCACATCACTTCATCACTTACAGTAGTGCGAGTTTCACAAAATCAGGCAGGTCCTCGGCGGTAAAAAATATTTCGAAGACATGTGAAATCCGCCAACACCCACTGGGACAACGCGGTGGACAGTGAGAGGTTTGTAGCAGCAGTATATAGGTTTCCATATAGACTGTAACTTTACTGTTACATCATAAAATTAATTTGAATTTTCCACTTTTAATTAATGTCATAATACTTCGACGGCTTATTTCAGTCGAATTATTTTCAGTTAAATAATTAAAAACAATTAATTATAATTAAAAAAATATGCAAATAAGTTGATTATTTGTCTATTAAAATTATGATATCGTTATACCATATCATTACACCACATCTCATGTAACTTCAATACAGGTAAAAATGTTTGTTTTGACTTAAAAAGTACTTCAGTTGACTAGTGTCAAATACTTATCCAATATTGACACGGAATCGTTATCTGTCTGTTACACTTCGCTACACAGTTCGGAACGTTGGTTAATCGACAATGTCACGTCACATTGTAACGTGCTAGAGACATGCTGCAGCTATATTATGCTTGTAGCACTTATTGCTGCTGTGTTTCGTATGGTGATTGTAGACAACCAGAGACCCTTTTACTGGAGAAGAGGCATTCCATCTTAGTACTCAAGGGTGACAACGCTTTAGCATTTTGAATTATAATGGAGGATAAATGTAATGTTTTGCGCTATAGTACCACTTACCATCAGGTGGACTGTGTGCTCGTTTGTCACCCTTATTCTATAAAAAAATATTTAAGCTGTAGGTAGCTCGAGTTAACTATGACATCAGCACGGCGAATATCCCAGTAACGTGTGCAGGTTACCGTAAGTGCTGTAAACACCAAAAAAGTAAGGAATTAAAAAGTTTTTAACAGTGGTAGAGCCACGCGGCAGCTTTTGCTGTCGCACGGATGGGCCGGCTCGAACCGGGGTGGTATCCCGACCTCACAGAAAACCAGCGTGAAGTAGAGGTTTACCTCTGCGTTTCGCTTGGTGAGTGCAGGTGGCCGGAGGCCCTCTTTACTGGAAATGAGGCATTCCATCTTAGTCTTCACGGGTGACAACGCATCTACATATTGATTTGTAATAGAGAATAGATGTAGATGTCTATGGGCCACAGCAACCACTTACCATCAGGTGGACTGTGTGCTCGTTTGTCACCCTTATCCTATAAAAAAAAAGTTAAAATTAAAATTTATAAAGTCCGTAGAATATTATTTTCTATGCGCGATATTTACAAAAATATAAGAAATCACTATATTTTGTTATCGACATTTTACTTTTGCGTGTAAATCGAGCATCTATTAAATCTAATCATTCTATTATGTTCGTTTTTCCGGCACGGCCCATTTCTGATTTACATTGCATTACGTACAAATTCAGTTGCGCAATAACTTGCATAAGCGCTAAATGCAATTGCTCACCTGTTGTATTATGTGCATCCATTGTTCTTTAAATGTTTTGTCTCAAACGTTATTTTTAAATGAAAGGTCGTGGCTTGTAGAAAAACATTGGTACTTCAATATGTAGAGTTGTTTGTACCTACATACGTTATGAATACAGCTGAATGTTCCACATTGTGTGCGCAACTGTCGAGATATATGAAAGTACTAAATATATATAATAGCCAGGCAAAAGCAGGCCAATTGATATTCGAAAGGAAGAGAGTTGAGGAGAGAAGGGACCTCTGAGAAACTCCGGCATTAGTCGTCATAGGCTCGAAATTGCGGCCTCCAACAACGACTTAATTAAAGAATAAACAACACAGATAATTATGAATAATAATTCTAAATATTATCCTCGATCTTCCGAAATTTTCTCATGTTTATCTTGTCTGGCAAATCTCGCTAGTCAAATAACGCACTCCATTCCTCTGAGTTACGAGTTAATTCGCCGATCGTAGATTGAGCAACAACTCTTGAATATTTTAAGAGACCATAAATTCAGCGCGATTACGGCTCTTTGAAGGCATTTAAATCATAAACACTTGTCAGGTTGCATCATCAGAACGCAGCAGAAGGTAGTTTTTTAAAATCACATTAAAGTGACAAACAAACTCACAGTCGACTAGATCGTTAGCGGCTACTGCAGTTCATGGACACCTGCAGGCTACTAAATTTAAACAAAGAAAACGGTCTGAAGGCTACTACAGATGCGTTGTCACCTCTGAGGGCTAAGATGGGATACCTCGTAGCCTGTAATTACCTATACAGGCTATGAGGTATTATATATGTAATTATACAAGTCTGAACGGTGTAGAGAACTACACCGTTCAGACGTTAACACAACAGTACGAGCATTGCTATTTGGTGGCAGAAATAGTAAAAGAATGGTGGTTATTCCAATCCTGAGCGTGGGTGCTCAGGCTGCCCCGTGTATTCTGGGGGGGGGGGGGGGGGGGGCAAAATTCCGCTCAAAAACATAACTGCTCGGGGCAAACTGAGCAACAAGACCAAGGCGACCCCTGCGCCACGCTATCCGTGAAGCCGGCCTTGCTCTTTCTGACCGAGACGCAGGTTTCCTCTCCGGCTGATATTTCGTATCTCTCCTACCCGGGGTACAAATTGGAGCACTCCTTTGTGCCTCGGGCTGGAGTTTACGTGTATGTCAGAGAGGACATCTGTTCTCGACGCCTTGGCAGTCTTGAAGGTTCGGACCTGTCCATCCTTTGGCTACGCGTAGACAGCGACGACCATCCGCGCGTCTACGGGTGCCTCTATAGGTCCCATAGCGGTAATGCCGAAACAGACCGACTCATCGACCACGTCCAAATGGCTACAGATTCCTTGCTACAACAGGTCCCATCCGCAGAGATCGTGATCCTTGGCGATTTTAACGCCCACCATTCTGAATGGCTCGGTTCACGTTTAACCGATCATGCGGGGAGATCTGTTTATGACTTTGCCTTGGCATATGGTCTGACACAACTGGTTACTTCGCCTACGCGGATTCCAGATGTGGAGGATCATACACCTTCCCTGTTGGACCTTCTGCTGACCTCTCATCCGGACGGATATCAGGTTTCCGTCGGCTCTTCGGACCATTGTCTGATCCGGAGTATGGTGCCACTCACGCTCCCTTCGCGGTTGCGTTCTGCAGGTTGCCGCCGTGTTTGGCATTACAGGTCGGTGGATTGGGACGGAATGCGGTCTTTCTTTGCATCCTACCCACGGGGGCGGGTTTGCTTCTCGCCGGATGATCCCAGCGCTGTTGCTGACTCTGTCACTGATGTGGTGCTACAGGGAATGGAACTATTTATTCCATCATCTGTGGTACCCATCGGAGGCAGATCTCAGCCTTGGTTTGGTCGCTCCTGTAAGACTGCATTGCGCAGTAAGCAGGAGTGTTATTAAGCCTGGGCTGCGGCTTCGGTGACTCGGGATGTAAACACCAGCACACTTAAAAAGAAGTATAACTTCGCCTCCAGGTCCTTCAAAAGAGTTATTGCCAAGGCAAAGTCAGAGCACATAGGCAGAATTGGCGAGAAACTAGTTCGCCTTCCTTCGGGAACCCGTGCATTCTGGTCTCTCGCCAAGGCTGTCCAAGGGAATTTCTGTAAGCCATCACTACCATCTCTGCACAGGGAGGACGACTCACTGGCCCAAGACGCAAAAGACAAAGCCGACCTTTTAGGCTCCCTTTTTGCGTCCAACTCGACTCTTGATGACGGGGGGAAAATACCGCCGAACATCCCGCGGTGTGAGTGCTCCATGCCGGATGTGCTATTCTCACAGCGCTCCGTTCGCAAAGCACTTCTCTCCCTGGACATCCAGAAGTCGAGTGGGCCTGACGGAATCCCCCCAATTGTGCTGAGGACGTGTGCTCCGGAGTTGGCACCGGTCCTAACGCGTCTTTTCCGGTACTCCTACTCCCAAGGCGTAGTCCCGAATTCATGGAAGACAGCTTTTGTCCACCCGATCCCTAAAAAAGGCGACCGCTCAGACCCGTCCAACTATAGGCCTATCGCGATCACCTCTTTGTTCTCCAAAATAATGGAATCCATTATTAACTGCCAGCTCATCCGGTACCTTGAGGATCACCAGCTGATTAGTGACCGCCAAACCGCCAATACGGTTTTCGTCGGGGTCGATCAGCTGGTGATCTTCTGGTCTACCTGACCCATAGATGGGCGGAGGCAGTCGAGTCCAAGGGGGAGGCGTTGGCTGTTAGTCTGGACATTGCGAAGGCCTTCGATCGGGTTTGGCACAAAGCGCTTCTTTCGAAGCTCCCTTCCTATGGGCTTCCCGAGAAATTGTGCAATTGGATCGCCAGCTTCCTTGCAGATCGGAGCATTAAAGTCGTTGTAGACGGTGCATGTTCTGACTACAAGCCTATTAACGCTGGTGTTCCACAAGGCTGTGTGCTATCACCAACGCTGTTTCTTCTGCATATCAATGATATGTTGCTAACTGGTAACATTCATTGCTATGCGGATGACAGCACTGGTGATGCTCTATACACCGGCCGGGCCAATATTTCTCGGGAAAACGTCACCGAGTACCGGAACAAACTTGTGTCTGAAGTCGAGTCTTTGCTGGACAAAGTCTCGGATTGGGGGCGACTAAATTTAGTCCAGTTTAATCCTCAGAAGACACAAGTTTGCGCGTTTATCGCTAAAAAGAACCCCTTTGTCGTATCTCCTCAGTTTCAAGGCACTCCCCTTCTTGCCTCAGCCAGTATCGGTATCCTCGGAGTCGACATATCGAGTGACGTGCAGTTTCGTAGTCACTTGGAAGAGAAGGCCAAATTGGCCTCTAAAAAGCTGGGCGTGCTCAGCAGAGCGGGACAGTATTTCATGCCGGCACACCGCCTGCAACTTTACAAGGCGCAGGTTCGGCCTCACATGGAATACTGTTCCCATCTCTGGGCAGGGGCTCCCCAGTACCAGCTCCTTCCACTTGACCGCATCCAGCGCAGAGCGGCTCGAATCGTCGACGACCGAGCCCTTTCCGATCGGCTCGATTCATTGGCACTGCGAAGAGATGTTGCATCTCTTTGCATTTTCTTTCGCATCTACCATGGGGAGTGCTCTGAGGAATTGTTCGGATTAATACCAGCCGCCAAATTTCATGAACGCACATCGCGGCAGAACTCCCGATACCATCCACACCATCTGGATCATTGGCGGTCCACCACTGTGCGATTTAGAAGATGTTTTCTTCCTCGCACGACTTCCTTGTGGAATCGATTACCATCAGCGATTTTTCCGGACCGATACGACTTAGGGACCTTCAAGAAAAGAGCCTACTCCTTTTTAAAAGGCCGGCAACGCATCTGCAATTCCCCTGGTGTTGCGGTTGTTCATGGGCGGCGGTAGTCACTTACCATCAGGTGAGCCGCATGCTCGTTTGCCCCCTCTCCTATAAAAAAAAAATTCAGAAGTACTACTAAAATTGGATTTAACTTTTTTTTGTAAAACGGCTAATCAACAGAGTTACTACAAACTTCATATTTTGCTGAAAAATATTGAGTGATTTAAACAACAAATGATTTTAATATAATTATTAGAATCAGGCGTTACTTTGCGGAAATCCATTATAAAAAAGCTTTTAGAAAAATTTACTTCGCAAAATTCCGCGTTATAAAATAAAATGATGTGTCTTACCTAGTATAAAGAGCACCTTCCACTCTCCCTCAATTGCGTGCACTATCCCCGTCACCACTAAACCCAGCACCGCTACTCCCAACACCACTACGCTAGGCAAGACACACCACTGACGACAATACGACACGTGTTTCGCCTCTACACGAGGCATCCTCAGGTGATATAGACTCTACGGTGGCTAACCGCTAAGTGAGCGGCGAGCCAAAACAACTGCCTTTTATACAGACCGATGACGCAACCGCTCTCTACTTAAGGAGCGAGCGACTGCGTCATGCAATAAAACATGCGACCAATCACCGCCGGACTTACGCAGCCGTTTGTAAAATTAAAAACAAACCGCCGCGCAACGCCCGCCTACCCTCCAACCACGCAACCAATCGCCGATCACCGTGAGGGTGACTATCGACCATATTGCGAGGCTCTCTATTATTAGAGAGCAGGCTTAAAGATATTTAAGATTAGTGAGTGAATTAGTAACATTTATTTGTTCATTCAGCAGTGCAACGGTACTATTATTACTTTTTAATATCTCTAACTGTTCCAGCACACACAGCCGCAGCCCTTTATTACACGTATGTAAGACTTTAAAGGAGTGGTCGTTGGCTAGGTTGTGTCCAGTGTCCAAAAGATGTTTGGCAAAATGGGATTTATCGGGATTGCAATTCCTGTACGCGGCTAAATGCTCTTAATAACGTGTCTCGAAATTGCGACCAGTCTAACCCACGTAAACGGCGTGGCATTCGTCACAAACAAGTTTGTAAACACCTGACTTTTGACGAATATCCAACTTATCTTTATTATTACAGATATTTCTGAGATAATTGTTTGTTTTGAACGCCACATAAACGCCGTTTCGTCGAAGAGTATTAGCTACTTTTTCAGATATGGGGCCTAAGTAGGTCAAACTGCTCACATATCAATGAACACTTTGAGGTTGAACCGCGTACAGAGAGTTGCGAACAACATGCTTTTGTTTCTTTTTAATTAAATTGTTAATGAGATTTTTTGAAAAACCGTTAGAGATCGCTATTTGATAAATTATATTAAGTTCTTTTAAATAATTTTCTTTACTTAAAGGGACGGTGAACAAACGGTTAACGTAACAATAAAAAGCGGCTACTTTATGTTGCCACGGATGACACGATGACGCTGGGATGACCGTGTCGGTGTGAGTTGGCTTTCGATAAATTTGGAAAACATGTGACGATTATTTTCTTGTTATTGTTAAGTCAAGAAAATTAAGGGAACAATCTTGTTCCAATTCAAGTTTAAATTTAATTTTGAAAATTAGGTTACAGGAATTGCAATCCCGATAAATTTTGAAAATTAAATTTAAACTTGAATTGTAACAAGATTGTTCTCTTTATTTGCATTATTTTACTACGCACGCACACATTAGAATAGAATAGAATAATTTTTTATTCAATATTGATTATTACATAATACTTATTGAAAGTCATTTTTTATTTACCACTGGTTCGGAAAACACCCCAGTCCTGGGTTGTTATCTGGAAGATGCTGCTGGATATCTCCTGCTTTAGTTTCCGTCTGTCGTCTATTACTACACCCACAGGATGATATGTAGTAGTTAGTGGATTCGCGGCCACTAAGCGGTAAGAATTATAATCGAAATGTCGAAACAACGACATAGTCTGAACTTATAGTTCCATAGTATACATTCTTCATACATCACGCATAATTATCCGACGAGAACTAATAATCTTTTGCTCACCAGATGTCGCTAGTTTACACTCAGTTGAAGTTTTTTGTTACAAAATGTCATTTAATTGATATATATGACATAAAATTGGTTTTAAATAAAATTTTATCAGTTTCTAATTATTAATACACAAAACCTCAGTGGTTTGCCCTTTAATTGTTTGCACATTTTTAAATCATTTTAATATAAAATACAACTAACAGTACAAAAAGCAACATTAGATAACCTTTACATTTTTCAAACAAATTAACTTCCCCGCTATGAAATCTGTCAAATATTACACCTCATTTTTAAGTGCCTCCTCCATGGTGGCAGAAAATCGTGAATGTCATTTGACTTAAGTACGTGTTCTACATTTCGAAGCCTACAATCGCAAACTGCTAACTGGATTAAAACTTCACAAATGACATTACTGTGTTGCAACGCTGAGTGCCCTTAACATATTGACTGGACGGTCACATGTGGGGTACGTTCACTTTTATACAGGATTATTTTTCAAAGAGTAGCTAAATTTTAATCTTAATTTCAAATATATAAATAATTATATACCGTTATGCAGTTCATGAAAATACAAGTAAATAAGACTTCTATTTTTATTTGAATTCATCCCAAACCCAAATTGAATGTGATTTATGGGCAACAACTACACATCCTTATGAACTGATCTGTGTTTCCACCACGTATTGAAACACGCTAATATCAAATATATTTTTTGCTAGGGGACTTACGATTGCCAAGTAAGAGTTAAGTGCTCCTCAATAAAATGACCTATTTTTAACTAACTTCAAAATAGAGTTCTTTGTACGTATGTCGCTCGATAACTTCATCGATTGTAAATCGATTTTAATGATTGTTTTTTAAAAATAGTTTTATACTGCAGGGGTGGTTAAAATTTATTGTAAATTTAAATTATTTTTTATTAATTTATTACATCAATCTGCAGCGATAAGTTAAGAGAGTAATCTGTTTGATACAAGCATACATTTGAGAAAATTATTCAGTATGTGATCGGGCCGTTCCTGTACGTAGTTGTTTCTTTTGGCTTTTGTTTGACGCACTTTTTGTACTAAGTATTTCAGACATAATAAACAGAACTATCGTAGAAATTTTAGTGATTCTGTAAGGGACCCCGTAGACCGGGGATGCCTCTTCCAAAACGTTTGAAGAGATTTTTCTTGCTTAGAAAACTTAATGACGACGCAAAACTCATTTTTTTCTAATTTACAATTTTTGCTCGCGATTTACTGTTTATAAACTGAATCATATTTATAATCTGCTCAATTAAATGCCATTGTTTTATATGTCATTCTCGAAATCTTTTACTTCCCCTTGTATCTGAGTGTTTTGAGCTCTGGTAATTAGAGAAGTGTTCGTTGCCCGTTCCAGTGAAATAAGTTCTTATAAAATTGAATTTCTTTTAATTTTTTTATAGCATAGGGTAACAAACGAGCATGCATTCCTCCTGATGTTAAGTGGATACTACGGTTTGCTCCGCGGTGGATACTGTGATAAAATGCAGATGCGATGTCACTCATGAGAACTAAGATGGAATGCCTCGTTTCCAGTAAAAAGGGTCTCCGGTTCTCTACACTCACCATACGAAACACAGCAGCATTAAGCTGCTATTTTACGCTGGTATTCTGTGAGAGCGTGGTCCTACCCCGGTCGAGCCGACCCAATCGTCCTACAACTACAATATAGCTGCAGCGCGGCTCTACCACGTTCAAATTAATTTATTCGATTAAAGTTTCACTGCGAAAGGATGAAATATACTACGTGGTCTCGCCTCGTCCCCTAACATCGTTTGTACACGACACGCCAGTAGATGGTGCTGCAACTTTATAGGTTCATTCCGTTCTTTTCGCTTTTACATTTAACACACGTACCGTTAGTTACGTGCATTAAATACAGACGGTTTTACTTAATTTGTAAACTTATACGGTTGTAATAAGATCCAAAAGCTTACTTTCTTTACAGAACGTCATTTACAGATGTACATACGTGATTTTATACGTGGTAGAGTCATTCTGCAGGTATGTTATAATTGTAGCAAGAATGGGTCTGCCCTACCGGGGCTGGATCACGCTCTCACAGAATACCAGCGTAAAATAGCAGTTTAATTCTGCTGTTTTGTGTACGGTGAGTGTAGAGAACTGGAGACCACTTTTACTGGAAACAACGCATTCCATCTTAGTCCTCAGGACCAAGTACGCCTGCATTTTGATTCCTTATTGAGTATAGATGCAGATGTCTATGGGCTACAACATTGACTTACCATGTGGTGGTATGTGTGCTCTTTGTCACACTTATGCCCAAATACTCAAACGCTGCTTAGCTTTAAGATGCCGTTAAGTCTCGTGCTGTCTATATCAATATAAGTCAAAGTAACTGTGACGCCTCGAGATTTAACGAATCGCTTGAGTTTTTGGCCATTGTTCTATTAAAAAAAATTTTTTTTGTATGTTGTCCATTGTTGTTCAGTTTGTAAATACATGTAAGTTTCTTTTTATCGGTTTATCATCATTACAGCTTATCAGTCCTCTACTGAACATAGGCCTCCCTCTTAAGGGGGATCCTTGCTTGAGTTGCCACGCTTGGCTGGTGGGTTGGCAACCGCAGTTTTTAGGGTTCCGTAGCCAAATGGCAAAAAAAGGGAACCCTTATGGATTCGTAATGTCTGTCTGTCCGTCCATGAAACTCAAAGAATTTTTTTCATCAAACCCATACGTGTGGGGTATCTATGGATAGGTCTTCAAAAATGATATTGAGGTTTCTTATATAAGTTTTTTCGAAACTGAATAGTTTGCGTGAGAGACACTTTCAAAGTGGTAAAATGTGTGTCCCCCCCCTCCATGTAACTTCTAAAATAACAGAATGATAAAACTAAAAAAAAATATATGATGTACATTACCATGTAAACTTCCACAGAAAACTGGTTTGGACGAGATCTAGTAAGTAGTTTTTTTTCTAATACGTCATAAATCGTAAATTATGTTACTTGCTGCTACGGAACCCTTCATGGGCGAGTCCAACTCGCACTTGGCCGTTTTTTTTTCATTTTCTAGTTGTTATTAAGGAGACGCTGCTGACATCTCCGGGTTTATTTCCCTCTTTCGTCTGTTACGACACCCACGGAACCATATAGGTAGTGAATATTCTACATCGCCGCTACATGGTAAAGTACTTTGCACTCATCACGTCAGCGGCATTTCAACAAACATTTTCAGAAATTCATAAGAGAATTGTGCTCTCAGGAAGATGGTTATGTTGCTTTAGGTAGGTACATATATTGTAGTGAATAGGCTTGTATTAAGTCAGTGCGCTGTACTATCTTCGGCTGCATCACCACTATCAGTTGGGATAGTAGTCAAGCGCTGTGTCTTCAAAAATTCTGAATTTGACTTTATTTTTATTTCTTTTTAATATATTTGAGGATGTTTTGCTGATTTTGTTACCTAAATTTACAACCAACTTCAAAAAAAGGAAGAGTTTCTCAATTCAACTGTATTTATTTTAATGTGTTACCTCAGAACTTTATTTCTAGAATAGCGATTTCGATAATTCTTTTTTATTTTAATGCCGGTGCTTCTCATGTGGTCCCATATAAATTTGATCAAGATCTGACCAGTAGTTTTTGAGTTATACTTAATAATGCGTATTTAATTGACTTCAATTACATTGATGATGTTCTCGGTTGTACAAAACTTTAACAAAATAACCAATTAATTCTATTTTTTGTTTTTAACAAATTTGAAAAGTAAAAAAATACTTTAAATAAAATTTATTTATAATCTATATTAAATAAAAATATCCTGTTGCACATAACATAATTTCTCAGACTCGTCACCCATTATGATAGGCAGAGACTTCGAACTTCCAATTGGCATGATCCTGATTTACCTCTCTTGTCGCCTTCGCGTCCATATGTCTACGCATACATGCACCTTGATTAAGTTTACTCTTAATTTGGCCTATATTCAATAAATCGCCAAAATGGTCGTTAAATTTCCATCTAGAGCGTCCCTCTGACACTCACTTCTGCAGCTTAAATTTACTTTCTCATTAATACTTTCTACATATCCAATCCACCGAAGCATTCCTTTTTTAGTTCTGGTTACAACATTTTACAAACAACACCGCTCTGTTACCACAAAATTTCTCACCCTATCATTCAGAATCTCTAACATACTTTTGAATGAGTTCATTTCTACAGCGTTAAATTTTCTCTCTTGCCACAACAAATTTTCACTGTGTGATTATGCACATAGTAAAGACCTGATCCGTACACGTCATCCTCTTTCTTAACTCAATTCATATATCGAAAATTTTCCTTAAAGTTGGTAAAAAATTACGTCGCGTACATCCGCTCGATAAAATAAAATAATGTGTCTTACTTAGTTTACTTTAATATAATGGACTTCTGCAAAGTAACGCCTGATTCTATTAATTATCTCAATTTTTTTCTATCAATTTCTTTTATAACTCTTTTAATTAAACACCTTTAGCATACCGAAATTAGACAATGTTAAGCAGGCTGACTCCACGGTAGTTTTTATAGTTCTGCTGTGACCCTTTGCCGTTACACAGTGGGACAATATATATTTCTATTCCCATTATATTTGATTAGTTTTTATTTAATGTTTTTGTGTTAGAGTTCTAAAGTCCGACTAAGTACGCAAAGTTCTCCTATCTTGTTACGGGCACTCGCGCAAAGTTGAAAACAGTTGAGAGTGCTTTGTGGCTGCCAAATACCAGTTTGCCGTTACTTTAACTTGTTGAAGCTTATAATAGTACTAACATAGGAAGAAGTTATATATTAGCTTCAAATAATTATCAGGGTAATTTAACTTATTTAATACTGGCCCGGCAGACGTTGTTTTGCCCTTTCCGGTAGGTAGCGCGATAAGTTCACTTTAATTTTTTGCACATTTTTAAATCATTTTAATATAAAATATAACTAACAGTACAAAAAGCAACATTAGATAACCTTTACATTTTTCAAACAAATTAACTTCCCCGCTATGAAATCTGTCAAATATTACACCTCATTTTTAAGTGCCGCCTCCATGGTGGCAGAAAATCGTGAATGTCATTTGACTTAAGTACGTGTTCTACATTTCGAAGCCTACAATCGCAAACTGCTAACTGGATTAAAACTTCACAAATGACATTACTGTGTTGCAACGCTGAGTGCCCATGTGGGGTACGTTCACTTTTATACAGGATTATTTTTCAAAGAGTAGCAAAATTTTAATCTTAATTTCAAATATATAAATAAATATATACCGTTATGCAGTTCATGAAAATACAAGTAAATAAGACTTCTATTTTTATTTGAAATCATCCCAAACCCAAATTGAATGTGATTTATGGGCAACAACTACACATTCTTATGAACTGATCTGTGTTTCCACCACGCATTGAAACACGCTAATATCAAATATATTTTTTATGTCAATTTTAAAAATATATTTTTTGCTAGGGGACTTACGATTGCCAAGTAAGACTTAAGTGCTCCTCAATAAAATGATCTATTTTTAACTAACTTCAAAATAGAGTTCTTTGTACGTATGTCGCCCGATATCTTCATCGATTGTAAATCGATTTTAATGATTGTTTTTTAAAAATAGTTTTATACTGCAGGGGTGGTTAAAAGTTATTGTAAATTTAAATTATTTTTCATTAATTTATTACATCAATCTGCAGCGATAAGTTAAGAGAGTAATCTGTTTGATACAAGCATACATTTGAGAACATTATTCAGATGTGATCGGGCCGTTCCTGTACGTAGTTGTTTCTTTTGGCTTTTGTTTGACGCACTTTTTGTACTAAGTATTTCAGACATAATAAACAGAACTATCGTAGAAATTTTAGTGATTCTGTAAGGGACCCCATAGACCGGGGATGCCTCTTTCAAAACGTTTGAAGAGATTTTTCTTGCTTAGAAAACTTAATGACGACGCAAAACTCATTTTTTTCTAATTTACAATTTTTGCTCGCGATTTACTGTTTATAAACTGAATCATATTTATAATCTGCTCAATTAAATGCCATTGTTTTATATGTCATTCTCGAAACCGTTTACTTCCCCTTGTATCTGAGTGTTTTTAGCTCTGGTAACTAGAGAAGTGTTTGTTGCCCGTTCTAGTGAAATAAGTTCTTATAAAATTGAATTTCTTTTAATTTTTTTATAGCATAGGGTAACAAACCAGTATACATTCCTCCTGATGTTAAGTGGATACTACGATTTGCTCCGCGGTGGTTACTGTGATAAAATGCAGATGCGATGTCACTTGTGAGAACTAAGAAGGAATGCCTCGTTTCCAGTAAAAAGGGTCGCCGGTTCTCTACATTCACCATACGAAACACAGCAGCATTAAGCTGCTATTTTACGCTGGTATTCTGTGAGAGCGTGGTCCTACCCCGGTCGAGCCGACCCAATCGTGCTACAACTACTATATAGCTGCAGCGCAGCTCTACCACGTTCAAATTCATTTATTCGATTAAAGTTTCACTGCGAAAGGATGAAATATACTACGTGGTCTCGCCTCGTCCCCTAACATCGTTTGTACACGACACGCCAGTAGATGGTGCTGCAACTTTATAGGTTCATTCCGTTCTTTTCGCTTTTACATTTATCACACGTACCGTTAGTTACGTGCATTAAATACAGACGGTTTTACTTAATTTGTAACCTTATATGGTTGCAATAAGATCCAAAAGCTTACTTTCTTTACAGAACGTCATTTACAGATGTACATACGTGATTTTATACGTGGTAGAGCCATGCTGCAGGTATGTTATAATTGTATCAAGAATGGGTCTGCCCTACCGGGGTTGGATCACGCTCTCACAGAATACCAGCGTAAAATAGCAGTTTAATTCTGCTGTTTTGTGTATGGTGAGTGTAGAGAACTGGAGACCACTTTTACTGGAAACAACGCATTCCTTCTTAGTCCTCAGGAGCAAGTACGCCTGCATTTTGATTCCTTATTGAGTATAGATGCAGATGTCTATGGGCTACAACATCCACTTACGATCAGGTGGTATGTGTGCTCGTTTGTCACACTTATGCCCAAATACTCAAACGCTGCTTAACTTGATGCCGTGAAGTCTCGTGCTGTCTATATCAATATAAGTCAAAGTGACTGTGACGCCACGAGATTTAACGAATCGCTTGAGTTTTTGGCCATTATTCTATTAAAAAAATTTTTTTGGTATGTTGTCCATTGATGTTCAGTTTATAAATACATGTAAGTTTCTTTTTATCATTTTATCATCATTACAGCTTATCAGTCCTTTACTGAACATAGGCCTCCCTCTTAAGGGGGATCCTTGCTTGAGTTGCCACGCTTGGCTGGTGGGTTGGCAACCGCAGTTTTTAGGGTTCCGTAGCCAAATGGCAAAAAAACGGAACCCTTATGGATTCGTAATGTCTGTCTGTCTGTCCGCCCGTGAAACTCAAAAAATTTTTATCATCAAACCCATACGTGTTGGGTATCTATGGATAGGTCTTCAAAAATAATATTGAGGTTTCTTATATAATTTTTTTCTAAACTGAATATTTTGCGTGAGAGACACTTTCAAAGTAAGTAAAAAACTGAAGGTAGCCGGGCTAACTACGACAGCAGGACGTCAAACACCTCAGTCCCCCGTGATGCTTTCCAGCACCCGAAACGTCGGGAATATAAAATAAGTTAATATACGCGATAAAATCCGTAAAATTAGTTTTATTTAAAAACACTTTCAAAGTGGTAAAATGTGTGTGTCCCCCTGTAACTTCTAAAATAAGAGAATGATAAAACTAAAAAAACAATATATCATGTACATTACCATGTAAACTTCCACAGAAAACTGGTTTGGACGAGATCTAGTAAGTAGTTTTTTTAATACGTCACAAATCGTAAATTATGTTACTTGCTGCTACGGAACCCTTCATGGGCGAGTCCGACTCGCACTTGGCCGCTTTTTTTTCATTTTCTAGTTGTTATCTCTGGATATGAGACGCTGCTGACATCTCCTGGTTTATTTCCCTCTTTCGTCTGTTACGACACCCACCGAACCAGGTAGTGAATATTCTACATCGCCGCTACACGGTAAAGTACTTTGCACTCATCACGTCAGCGGCATTTCAGCAAACATTTTCAGAAATTCATAAGATAATTGTGCTCTCAGGAAGATGGTTATGTTGCTTTAGGTACATATATTGTAGTGAATAGGCTTGTATTAAGTCAGTGCGCTGTACTATCTTCGGCTGCATCACCACTATCAGTTGGGATAGTAGTCAAGCGCTGTGTCTTCAAAAATTCTGAATTTGACTTTATTTTTATTTCTTTTTAATATATTTGAGGATGTTTTGCTGATTTTGTTACCTAAATTTACAACCAACTTCAAAAAAAGGAAGAGTTTCTCAATTCAACTGTATTTATTTTAATGTGTTACCTCAGAACTTTATTTCTAGAATAGCGATTTCGATAATTCTTTTTTATTTGAATGCCGGTGCTTCTCATGTGGTCCCATATAAATTTGATCAAGATCTGACCAATAGTTTTTGAGTTATATTTAATAATGCGTATTTAATTGACTTCAATTACATTGATGATGTTCTCGGTTGTACAAAACTTTAACAAAATAAACAATTAATTCTATTACTTGTTTTTAACAAATTTGAAAAGTAAAAAAATACTTTAAATAAAATTTATTTATAATCTAGATTAAATAAAAATATCCTGTTGCACATAACATAATTTCTCAGACTCGTCACCCATTATGATAGGCAGAGACTTCGAACTTCCAATTGGCATGATCCTGATTTACCTCTCTTGTCGCCTTCACGTCCATATGTCTACGCATACATGCACGTTGATTAAGTTTACTCTTAATTTGGCCTATATTCAATAAATCGCCAAAATGGTCGTTAAATTTCCATCTAGAGCGTCCCTTGCTGACTCTGCCACTCACTTCTGCAGCTTAAATTTACCGAAGCATTCCTTTTTTAGTCCTAGTTATAACATTTTACAAACAACACTTCTCTGTTACCACAAAATTTCTCACCCTATCATTCAGAATCTCTAACATACTTTTGAATGAGTTCATTTTTACAGCGTTCAATTTTCTCTCCTGCCACAACAAATTTTCACTCTGTGATTATGCACATAGTAAAGACCTGATCCGTACACGTCATCCTCTTTCTTAACTCAATTCATATATCGAAAATTTTCCTTAAAGTTGGTAAAAAATTACGTCGCGTACATCCGCTCGATAAAATAAAATAATGTATCTTACTTAGTTTACTTTAATATAATGGACTTCCGCAAAGTAACGCCTGATTCCATTAATTATCTGAAATTTTTTCTATCAATTGCTTTTATAACTCTTTTAATTAAACACCTTTAGCATACCGAATTTAGACAATGTTAAGCAGGCTGACTTCACGGTAGTTTTTACAGTTCTGCAGTGACTCTTTGCCGTTACACAGTGTATATATTCCTATTGCATTATATTTGATTAGTTTTTATTTAATGTTTTTGTGTTAGAGTTCTAAAGTCCGACTAAGTACGCAAAGTTCTCCTATCTTGTTACGGGCACTCGCGCAAAGTTGAAAACAGTTGAGAGTGCTTTGTGGCTGCCAAATACCAGTTTGCCGTTACTTTAACTTGTTGAAGCTTATAATAGTACTAACATAGGAAGAAGTTATATATTAGCGTCAAATAATTATCAAGGTAATTTAACTTATTTAATACTGGCCCGGCAGACGTTGTTCTGCCCTTTCCGGTAGATAGCGCGATAAGTTCACTCCGGAATTTTTAACTTGTAAATAAATATAAAATTTATTAATAACTCGACCACAGCGCCACCTATCGGGTCCAGATATTGTGATTTCTTTTTTGGCACAAACCAACATATAGAATAGAATAATTTTTTATTCTATGTTGATTATCACATAATACTTATTGAAACTTATTTCTCTATTGACTTCAAAAAGGAGACGGTAGTCAATTCGACTATATGTTTTTTTTTTATCTCATACTCATAACTATTTACTGGGTGAACCGATTTCGATGATTACTTTTTATTTGAAAGCTGGTGCTTCACATGTGGTCCCATATAAGTTTGATCAAGGTCTGACCAATAGTTTTTGAGTTATTCTTAATAATTTATATTGAAGTCGGTTTTTTTTTATAGGAGAGTGGGCAAACGAGCATGCGGCTCACCTGATGGTAAGTGACTACCGCCGCCCATGAACAGCTGCAATACCAGGGAGGGAATCGCAGATGCGTTGCCGGCCTTTTAAAAAGGAGTACGCTCTTTTCTAGAAGGTCCTTAAGTCGTATCGGTCCGGAAAATTGGCTGATGGAAATCGATTCCACAAGGAAGTCGTGCGAGGAAGAAAACATCTTCTAAATCACACAGTGGTGGACCGCTAATCATCCAGATGGTGTGGATGGTATCGGGAGTTCTGCTGCGATATGCGTTCGTGAAATTTGGCAGCTAGGATTAATCCGAACAATTTCTCAGAGCACTCCCCGTGGTAGATGCGAAAGAAAATGCAAAGAGATGCAACATCTCTTCGCAGCACCAATGAGTCGAGCCGATCGGAAAGGACTCGGTCGTCGACGATTCGAGCCGCTCTGCGCTGGATGCGGTCAAGTGGAAGGAGCTGGCACTGGGGAGCCCCTGCCCAGAGATGGGAACAGTATTCCATGTGAGGTAGAACCTGTGCCTTGTAAAGCTGCAGGCGGTGTGCCGGCATGAAATACTGTCCCGCTCTGCTGAGCACGCCAAGCTTTTTAGAGGCCAATTTGGCCTTCTCTTGCAAGTGACCACGAAACTGCACGTCACTCGATATGTCGACTTCGAAGATTCCGATACTGGCTGAGGCAAGAATGGGAGTGCCTTGAAACTGAGGAGATACGACAAAGGGGTTCTTTTTAGCGGTAAACGCGCAAACTTGTGTCTTCTGAGGATTAAACTGGACAAGATTTAGTCGCCCCCAATCCGAGACTTTGTTCAGCAAAGACTCGACTTCAGACACAAGTTCGTTCCGGTACTCCGCGACGTTTTCCCGAGAAATATTGGCACGGCCGGTGTATAGAGCATCACCAGTGCTGTCATCCGCACAGCAATGAATTTTACCAATTAGCAACATATCATTGATAAGCAGAAGAAACAGCGTTGGTGATAGCACACAGCCTTGTGGAACACCAGCGTTAATAGGCTTGTAGTCGGAGCATGCACCATCTACAACGACCTTGATGCTCCGATCTGCAAGGAAGCTGGTGATCCAATCGCACAATTTCTCGGGAAGCCCATAGGAAGGGAGCTTCGAAAGAAGTGCTTTGTGCCAAATCCGATCGAAGGCCTTCGCAATGTCCAAACTAACGGCCAACGCCTCCCCCTTGGACTCTACTGCCTCTGCCCATCTATGGGTCAGGTAGACCAGATGATCACCAGCTGATCGAACCCGATGAAAACCGTATTGGCGGTCACTAATCAGCTGGTGATCCTCAAGATACCGCATGAGCTGACAGTTAATAATTGATTCCATTATTTTGGAGAACAAGGAGGTGATTGCGATAGGCCTATAGTTGGACGGGTCTGAGCGGTCGCCTTTTTTAGGGATCGGGTGGACAAAAGCTGTCTTCCATGAATTCGGGACTACGCCTTGGGAGTAGGAGTACCGGAAAAGACGCGTTAGGACCGCTGCCAACTCCGGAGCACACGTCCTCAGCACAATTGGGGGGATTCCGTCAGGCCCACTCGACTTCTGGATGTCCAGGGAGAGGAGTGCTTTGCAAACCGAGCGCTGTGAGAACAGCACATCCGGCATGGAGCTCTCACACCGCGGGATGGTCGGCGGTGTTTTCCCCCCGTAATCAAGAGTCAAGTTGGATGCAAAAAGGGAGCCTAAAAGGTCGGCTTTGTCTTTTGCGTCTTGGGCCAGTGAGTCGACCTCCCTGTGCAGAGATGGTAGTGATGGCTTACAGAAATTCCCTTGGACAGCCTTGGCGAGAGACCAGAATGCACGGGTTCCCGAAGGAAGGCGAACTAGTTTCTCGCCAATTCTGCCTATGTGCTTCTGACTTTGCCTTGGCAATAACTCTTTTGAAGGACCTGGAGGCGAAGTTATACTTCTTTTTAAGTATGCTGGTGTTTACATCCCGAGTCGCCGAAGCCGCAGCCCAGGCTTGATAACACTCCTGCTTACTGCGTAATGCAGTCTTACAGGAGCGACCAAACCAAGGCTGAGATCTACCTCCGATGGGTACCATAGATGATGGAATAAATAGTTCCATTCCCTGTAGTACCACATAAGTGACAGAGTCAGCAACAGCGCTGGGATCATCCGGCGAGAAGCAAACCCGCCCCCATGGGTAGGATACAAAGAAAGACCGCATTCCGTCCCAATCCGCCGACCTGTGATGCTAAACACGGCGGCAACCTGCAGAACGCAACCGCGAGGGGAGCGTGAGTGGCACCACACTCCGTATGAGACAATGGTCCGAAGAGCCGAGAGGGGCATCGACGGAAACCTGATATCGGTCCGGTTGAGAGGTCAGCAGAAGGTCCAACAGGGAAGGTGTATGATCCTCCACATCTGGAATCCGCGTAGGCGAAGTAACCAGTTGTGTCAGACCATATGCCAAAGCAAAGTCATAAACAGATCTCCCCGCATGATCGGTTAAACGTGAACAGAGCCATTCGGCATGGTGGACGTTAACGGCCCATACGTGCAACAGCAAAAAATTCTACGTGGCTCTACCACCGTTTAAGTTAGGTTGTACAAAATTTTTAATTTTAAATTATTTATTTACCACTGCTTCAGAAAATAGGGCCAGGACTGAGGCCTGGGAAGAACCAGCAAGAAATCTAGCCGAACTTTTTTTAAACACATACTGTAGAAACCAAATATTTGTTTACAATAATTTAGTTTCTACAATTTTTAAATGAATTTTAATAGAACCAACATAGTGGCGATCACCTCATTCCCATGGGTTATTTTCATTTATGTATTCCTTGTTCGTACTTAAATGTCAATTTGATGCTTAGTTTCTTTACTCATTTGTAGTAGGTATAATAACCCTTTTTGTACAATTTTTTTAATAAAACTTTTAAACTTAACATTTTCTGGGATTTTGTTGTCGACAATGGGACAATGTATACGCTTTTATATTGTCCCATAAATGAATTACTAATTCTTTATGTTATGTTAGAAAGTGGATTCATTTTGTTCCATAAATAAATAACTTTAATACTTTTGACTACAGCACCATTTATCGGATCCTAGCGTAGCTATGAGCCATCGTCGCGACATAAATGTATTGAAGTTGACAAAAAATTACTTTTCGTACATCCGCGCGATAAAATAAAATGATGTGTCTTACCTAGTTTGAAGAGCACCTCCCGCCCTCCCTCAATTGCGTTCACTATCCCCGTCACCACTAATTCCAGCACCACTACTCCCAACACCACTACACTAGGAAAGACACACCACTGACGACAATACGACACGTGTTTCGCCTCTACACGAGGCATCCTCAGGTGATATAGACTCTACGGTGGCTAACCGCTAAGTGACACATCATTTTTTATTTTATCCCGCGAATGTACGCCAAGTAAGTTTTTGTCAACTTTAATATAATGGTCTTCCGCAAAGTAACGCCTGATTCTATTAATTATCTAAAAAAATTATTATATGAATATAACCTCAATCGGTCATGTCGTTCAGAAAGTCATAATCTAAGTAATAAATAATACCAACGGTTATAGATATAATAATATATTATGTATTTAATATATTATGTTGCCAAATAGCAGTGTTAGCGTTGCTGTCTTCCGGTCTGCATGGTATAATAACAGGCTGTCAGGCATTTCATATTCTTTGTATGAAGTTGGCTGCAAGTGTCCATGAACCTCAATAGCCACTTAACATCACTGTAAGTGGTAAACGTGGTAGAGCCATACTGCAGCTATATTATGGTTGTAGCACGAATGGGTCGGCTCGACCGGGGAAGGACCACGCTCTCACAGAAAACCAGCGTAAAATAGCAGCTTAACGCTGCTGTGTTTCGTATGGTGAGTGTAGAGAACTGGAGACCCTTTTTACTGGCAAAGAGGCATTCCATCTTAGTCCTCACGAGTGACAACGCATCTGCATCTTGAGTCTTTATTGAGGATAGATGTAGATGTCTATGGGTCACAGTAACCACTTACCATCAGGTGGACTGTGTGCTGCTCGTTTGTCACCCGATTCTATAAAAGAAAGTTGCAATGTAAGTTCCTTTTTTTATTTATCTTCTTATTTTAAAAACGTTACCCCCACACTAGGATTTTCTCCTGTATCGTGGAGGCAGTTTACAAACATATATTGCACAAGGACAAACATCCAGACCCAGAACAATTATTTGTAGGCCGTACAAATACTCGTTCCGTGCGGGATTCGAACCCGCGGCCCCAAGTGTTGCTACTCATTACTAAGCCACTACGCCACGGAGCCGGTTCCTTTGTCACTTCAGTTTTATAAAAAACTAAAATACAATTTTATTTTCGTTCTTAGTTCCACAAATGGAAATAACCAGCTTTTAATTACAAACAAGCGTATGTTATAATCATAATCCGTATTAATCATGAATATAAATTTATTGCTAATCTATTCCTGAACAAAGAACTGCTAATTATATCAAAGGGCGCAGTGACTAAGCGTTCAGTTGCAGCGCTTCGGAGCCGCTGCTGGTTCGAAAACAGAACGATACAAATTTTTGTTTGTATGGCCTAAAATTATTGTTTCGTTTGAAGTTTATCCATATACTCGTATAATATTAGCTGATACCTCGCTGCGCCGGGGGCATGATAATATTTAATTGCGGAACCTAGATGTAAAATACCAAGAATTTGTTTTGATGGGACTATCGTAAAATCCGGTCTTAGTTTTTTTTAATAGTTTTGGGTTTGTCACCCATAGACATCTACATCTATCCTCGATTAAGAATCAAAATGCCGATGCGTTGTCACCCCTGAGGACTAAGATGGAATGCCGCTTTTTCAGTAAAAAATGGCCGTTCGTAGTGTTCTTAATTCTACATTGCGAAATGAGTAATTATACTAAATTTTAAATCAATCGGGTGTATGTATAGTTTTCGAGATAAGTATGTAAAACTCCTATACGAAACTTTAAACATTCCTAGCGTGAGGGTTTATGCTTTTTAAAGAGCTAAAATAATTAATAGAATCAAACGTTACTTTGCGGAAATCCATATAATAAGATTGAGATGTTTAAAATTTATTTGTTAAGAACCGCGTATTAAAATAAAATGATGTGTCTTACCTTGTTTGAAGAGCACCTCCCGCCCGCTAGTTTAGCGGTCAGCCACCGCAGAGCTATTTCACCTAAGGATGCCTCGTGTAGAGGCGAAACACGTGTCGTATTATCGACGGTGGCATGACTTTCCTAGTATAGTGGTTTTGGGATTAGTGGTGACGGGGATAGTGCACTTAGTTGAGGGTGGGCGGAAGGTGCTTCTCAAATAAGTTAAAAGAAGTCATTTTATATTATTACGCGGATCTTAGCTAATTAGTTTTTAACATCTTTAAAGTATCTTTAAAGTTTCATACGTGGTAGAGCCATGCTGCAGCTATATTGGTAGTATAGTTGTAGCACGAATGGGTCTGCTCGACCGGGGAAAGATCACGCTCTCATATCAATACCAGCGTCAAATAGCAGCTTAACACTGCTGTGTTTCGTATGGTGAGTGTAGAGAACCGGAGACCCTTTTTACTGGAAAAGAGGCATTCCATCTTAGTCCTCACGGGTGACAACGCATCTTCATTTTGATTCGCAAACGAGGACAGATGTAGATGTCTATGGGCCACAGTAATCACTTACAATCAGGTGGACTCTGTGCTCGTTTGTCACCCTATCCTATAAAAAAAAGTCCTAAAAAATCAGCACGTGAAGTCCTCCTGACCAAACGTAGTCACGGCGCGCCACTACCGCCTCGAATATCATAGCCGGACGGAAGACTGTTCAAAAACTCGCATCTCAGATATATAAATATTTATATTCTGTTAATATAAATACCGTTACTGTTACCATTATTTCTGTAACTTCCTTCCATTCATGTAACGATACCCGGCCATAACATCTTTTGCTCTCTTATAAGTTATAACTCACAATACAGGACGTAGTAGGACCGCACTATTGAAATATTTGGTCATTGTCATAGAGAAAAAGTAAAGAAGCTCAAATAAGCAGCTTCACTGCGCCCGCCACTCAGCTCCTGTGTTTTCAAAAATTCTTAATCCTCAGAACTTCCTCACGATGCTTCCTTCACTGCTGAGCACGTAATACATCATAAGTGCTGATTTATTACGTGCTAACAAACCAAATAATGGCCACGCTTGGAAGGCCGACTGGTAATCGCTTTTTTTAAATTATTGTAAGTTGTTTTTATTATCTTCTGATTCATTTCTCTCTGTCGCCTCTTATGACACCCACAGGATGATATAGTAAATTCTCTTAGACCGTCACTACACGACAACATAATACTTAACATATTTAATAAAACACCTTAGTCCCGCAAGGAAGTTATAAAAATTGAAATATATGTGAGCTAGTTCTTGTAAAGGGGTCGGATGCGATTCGTTTCCTCCTTTGTTATTCCTTCCTACGCCATCTGACGTTATTTTTTGTTTTAATAATAATAATAATAATCTTTATTTGCATAGTATATGGTAAATATACAGATGTTTTAGTTGTATTATACACACATATTTTTATATTTTAATATAATATAGCATGCAAATTAAATTTAAATCATGAGTACCTACATTAAACAATAAAACACTTTAAACAATATAATGACCTTTTTGATATTAAAACTTAACAAATAACAGAAACATTTTTATTCAAATAATATTTTACATGTGTTACAATGTCAGAATCACAGCACACTAATGGTCAGAATCAGAATACAATGTCAGAATGTAGCTTACAATATCAGAAATTCATTAATATCATAAAAATGTTGGTCAATTAACCAATGCTACAGTATATATTCAAATAAATTGATATTATGTATTGTTTTAATTTCGTCAGGTATTTTGTTGTATGTACGTACACACATTGATAAACAGCATTTACTATATTTAGTTGATTTCGGAACTTCGCTTAGAACTAAACTATTCGGATTTCTTTTAAGCCTAGGATTAACGTGAGAGAACTTTTTAAATAAATCTGTATGCTGTTTTACAAATTTACATATCTCAAAAATGTAAAACGATGGCAGAGTTAGTAAACAAAAACAAAGATTTTTGCATATTGGCTTACAAGATTATCTTTTTGAGATATCACACATCGCCTTTATACTTTTTGTGGGATAAATACCCTATGTCAATCTGTGCTATAACCCCACATTATTATAGCATATCGAAGTATTGACTCAATTTACGCCCTATAGGATATTAGGGCTGTATTTTTATTAGTAACATTTTTTATTGTAAGTAGCGCCTACACAAAACGATTAATTCGTTTACATAGTTCATCTATATGTATTTTTCAGTCTAAATTTCGTTCTATAATCACACCAAGAAATTTAGTTTGTTCTATTTTTGTTTCGTTATCATGTATATTCCATTCATCCATAAAAAACTGTAAAAGTCCACTACTGGACATAGGTTTCAAATAGATTACATATTAAACAGTTACATTTAAAAATAAGATACACATTTCTTTTATTATAATTAATAGAATCAGGCGTTACTTTGCGGAATTCCATTATATTAAAGTTGGTAGAATTAACTCGCGTACATCCGCTCGATAAAATAAAATGATGTGTCTTATCTAGTTTGAAGAGCACCTCCCGCCCTCCCTCAATTGCGTGCACTATCCCCGTGACCACTAATCCCAGCTCCACTACTCCCAACAGACACACCAATACATGTGTCTTTCCTAGTGTAGTGGTGTTGGAAGAAGTGGAGCTGGGATTAGTGGTGACGGGGACAGTGCACGCAATTGAGGGAGGGCGGGAGGTGCTCTTCAAACTAGGTAAGACACATCATTTTATTTTATCGTGCGGATATACGCGAGTTAATTTTACCAACTTTAATATTTCTTTTAATCATAACTGTATTACCTATACTAAGGGCAGAGAGCCTAACGGCTCGCTTCCGTTCGTCATAATGCTTATTTAATAAAGGCAGGTGAAGTTGTAGCAACTGCTGTGTAATTTCCATTTGTTAACCTTTGCTTTTACGAGGCCATTGCTCCAGCACCGCCGATAAGAAGCAAAGGTACCGCGGTCGGCAACACAACGCCTTCCCTTTCTCGTCAAGGCTTATCGTGCGATATTTATTTGACTGCTTCATGTTATAATTGTATATTATATTTTAGGCTTATTGGTGACCTCAATTTGGTTAAAATCGATTTGGAGTCAGTTTATTTACAGGCTGTGAGGCATTCGATGCTAGACTTCATCTATTTTGAAATGTAGGTACGCGCCAAAAAAGTGTTCAGAACTTATCGGGACCCGTGGGAAAATTTTGTGACTACAAATATTATGTATTATAAAAATACACTAGCGATTCGCCCCGGTTTCGCACGGGTGATTTCTGGATCTCGACAACAGCGCCATTTAAACACAGAATCCATTTAAACACACACCAAACATTTCATCAAAATCGGTCGAGCCGTTTTTGGAGTTTTAGCGAGACTAACGGATAGCAATTGATTTTTGTATATAAAGATATGATGTATAGCCCAAACCAATTCGTCTTTTTAATTTCAACCCTAGATATAATACTCAATAAGTCCTTTTTTACTTATTACCACCGGCCACTAGCTACATGTGTCATGGAAAGAACATGCAAAAAAAACTTAACAATACTTTTTTTTTTTCAGGTAAAAGCAATATTTCGCCCATTCAACTGAACTTGATATTTTGAAGAGTCTACAAACATCGGCAAGTACAAAGAATCTTTTAGTCATACATCAAAGCTCAATGATTAAATTATAGCTACTGTTAGTTTACTACAAGGCTTTTTGCAAACAGCCTGATGTTTACGAAAAGTGGAACAATTATTTTTGAGTTAGACGACCATCTAATATATTATTAAGAAGCATGTAGCCGACACTATAATTTATAATTTAGTAACACAACACAACAACATTTATTTATAATATTACTCGCGGTGTCTTAGGTTCGGTATATCCCCACAAACATTTGAACAAAAATAAATTGTTTGCTTTTGAGTTTAAATGTAAATGCGGTTATCCCCAAATCTCTGATATAGCATCCAATCCTGCTTCCGGTTTTATAATTCTGCACAAGCTAGCGTTCTATGCCAGAGTAGGTATGCCCAGCGCTTAAAACTCATTTTCCTTTACCTAGATTCCTTTACATTGATGTAATTATTGACTAACGAACATATAAATTGCACGTTTAATTCAGTCGTGAACACTAACGTTGAAAGTGAAATTAAAAACGTTACACAATGAAACGATGTGAATGAATCTTGCAAAAAATTAGGTGAGTAAGTAATGTGACACCTGGGAAAAACTAACAGTAGTGAAAATAATAAGTCGTAGACATAGCGTGGACCGTTTTTTTAGTTCATTCACATTCACTCCAAGCGTAAGAAATACATTTAAAAAGACCAATAGGACAAGGCTTACTTGCATGAAAACTTGGATGCTATAATATTATTATTGGCCGCAATTTGGCGTTTAAAAATTAAAAAAAGAAGTAAGTTCGAAGTCATTGATCGTTTTTTCTCTAGTTAGAGGAATTTTGGAAGAAAATTAAAAAATAAATGACATATAAACTTTTGACGGGAATTTGGCCGCTGGCGGATTGTTGAAGTGGATTTTATGGTTTTGTATGGTTAGTTTGTATGTTAGGCGTCTTGAGAATATTGTAATCGACTGTTTGCTGGCTCAAGCTGTCGTCAAAATATCAAGAAAACTCCACAATGTGACGCATCAACACCTTTTTAAGTTTATAAACACAAAGGAAAACTACTTATTACTTGACACTGGCAAACGTGCAACCGTACGAGTCCTTTACTAAAGAAAAAAATGTTTGTACGCTGAACAAATACATCTTATTATTCTGAGAATTACCTTTTATTCACACAATATGTATGTTCACACACTTTTATTTCATATTGGATCATATTATAACATCAGGGGAACAATCACAAGGGTTATGTGATTAAATCTTAATACTTTAAACACAGACATCTGATTTAAGTGAAATTCTTTTGTATAATGTATATTATATAACTAATTGGATAAAATTTTGTATTCATAAACGGTTTTACTTTCTTAATTTATCTAGATAATTGTCACTCCGAAAAAATTATAATTTTTTTTCTAACTCCGTGCCAAGTTCGGTCGCCGAGCCACATTATTGTTAAAAAATATCGATGAATCAAATAATATTATTGAATATTTGTGGTAAATACTCGTATGTATGATATTGCCTTGTACAAGGAAAAGTTATTAAATATTTAAAGTTCTACGTTGAAGCTGTGAGTTTCTAAAGTAAATGGCATGGAACGGGGAGTATTGCACTTTACGGTAATAAATTTCCTCCCGATGGAGAAATTGTTTACTTAAATTTTTTACTTGGAATTTATTGTCTCGTCGTGTGATAGTGGTGTAAGAGAACATACTCGACATCATGCCGTGGCTGCCGTAAAAGGCGACAGAGGGAAACAGAAACCGGAGTTTGACACAAAATAATAAAAAACTGCGGTTGCCATCCCGCCTGCCCAGCGTGGCAACCATGGTAAATACTTCCACTATGTGGCAATCTATGGTCCAGGTCTGTGCCTATATACAGTACTGGACTTATGAATGAAAAAAAAATATTGCTGCTCGGGCGTGTTGTGGGGCAGTGCGTTATTGTAACAAACACACGTTCTTATATTAGTACGCGTAATGACCTAAGAAGTAAGTAGAAAGCTTTCTCTAAGCACAAAAAGTCTAATAACACAAAGTAGGTTTCTTATTCAAGTACAGGTAAGATAACAAGAAATCGAGACGGTAGAACTAGTGCGTGTTGCCAGTGATGGACGACCTATGGAAATGAGACGTGGTCTTTCACTGCTGGCCGGATGAGGTAGCTCAAGGTCGCTCAGCGAGCTATGGAGAGGGCCATGCTCGGAGTTTCTCTGTGTGATAAACTTAAAAATGAGAATATCCGCAGTAGAACCAGAGTGACCGACACCAACGGATTAGTAAGCTGAAGTGGCAATGGGTCGGCCATATAGCCCGAAGAACCGACAACCGATGGGGAAAAAGTTCTCGAGTGGCGGTCTCGTACCGGTAGGCGAAGTGTAGGGCGACCCCCCACGAGATGGAGTGACGACCTGGTAAGATATGTAGGAAGTCGATGGATGCAGGTGGCTCAGGACCGTGCTTTGTGGCATTCCTTGGGGGAGGCCTATATCAAAGTGCTGAAGTGTTTGTACAATAGAGCTACGATGGCAACCTGAGTACAGTACCAGAGTACGAAACCTATCCAACTGCAGAGAGGTGTAAGACAGGGTGACGTTATATCCCCGAAACTCTTCACCGCTGCATTGGAAGACGTTTTCAAGCTGCTGAACTGTACAACCAGTTCGTGTTGCCAGTGATGACTTACGGATCTGAGACGTGGTCCTTCACTGCTGGCCGTATGGGGAAGCTCAAGGTCGCTCAGCGAGCTATGGAGAGGGCTATGCTCGGGGTTTCTCTGCGTGATAAACTTAGAAATGAGGATATCCGCAGTAGAACCAGAGTAACCGACATAGCCCAACGGATTAGTAGCAGTGGGCCGGTCATGTAGCTCGAAGAACCGACAACAGATGGGGAAGAAAGGTTTTCGAGTGGCAGCCTCGTACCGGTAGGCGAAGTGTAGGGCGACCCCCCACGAGATGGAGTGACGACCTGGTAAGATGTGTAGGAAGTCGATGGATGCAGGTGGCTCAGGACCGTGCTTTGTGGCATTCCTTGGGGGAGGCCTATGTTCAGCAGTGGACTTGTGAAGGGCTGTAATGATTATGATGATGATGATGACAGGTAAGATAGGGCACACAGTACTAGACGATTCGCACCTTTTATGACGTCATCTATATTTATAGACATCTTTTTGGCATTTCCTATAGTAACCCCTTCCGACAGCCCCGGAATGAAATGGGGTGATGAATTTTCTTACACTGCCTTCACATAGTTTCATCAAGTTTAGTTACTTAAAAAAAAAAGCTTTACTTTAGTGTCGTACATAGTATGGTCTTGTTAAATGCATTGGAACAAAGCCAATTTTATAAACCTAGTCAGAAATTCATGATGACGTAATATTTTCATTAAAAATAAATTAGATAACTAGTTACTTTTATCTTATATATCTTTTAAAATAAGTAGTTATTTAAAACTAATTTTACGAATTTTATCGCATATATTAACTTATTTTATATAGCTTTTTACCCGCGGCTTCGCTCGCGTGCGCTTGAATTTAGGAACATCATTGAATGCTGTTCCGTGCCAAATTTAGAAAAATTCATCACTTTTAGTCACTTCGGTGTCTCTATGTCTGTCAAATATATTTTTTTCATTCTAAAATACTATTAGACGCAGATGATTGGTAACATGCTATAGAAACACTTGAATATATACATATGTCTAGAATCACCTACTATTTTTTATATCGGGCGTGTCTTCCGATTCCGATGTATCCATAAGAAAGGTAAATAGTCTTAAAATCAAAATGTATTATTATTATTTACATTTTACTCTTTACATTTATTCATAGTTAAAGTTAATTTAGTTTTAACAAAGTAATATAATGTTTATTTGAGACATTTTATTCATATCATTGGTCCTATTTAATATTGATTGGCACCATAAAATAGATGTAGATATTTTTTACTTGGAGAAGACTTGAAAATTTCATAAATACAGTTCTATAATAATCAATAATACACATGGATTAAAACTAATGTTACGGGTGTTTTTACGCATCTTAGATGAAAGTTCCGAGTAAAAGAACATAATATCGTTGATGTGAAGCACTGAAGCTCCGGGAAGTCTAAAGTATGTCAACATGTTTATTATCGTCCCAACCATTATATTGGATCTGATAGGCAACAAATCCTTTCAATAAAACACCGAATCCTACCAATGATGATTCGCGAGACTTAATAGGGAAGATGGCTGAGTGCTACCATCTGCTGAGGACCCCATAATTAATAAAATTAAATTCAACCTGCTACTGCATTTATTTTATTCTATTTTAACGATGACATCAGGTCTTCAAATACTCCAGTTCTCCAGCCCCTCCCGTAACCATGGATGTTGTAAAGTGCCCAAAACATCCGGAAATTGAAAAATTAAAATCAATAAAATCCTTAAAATTAGTAGCACTAAACTCATGAACGGGAGTAGAAAAATGTTCGCCCTGTTGTGGCGGTGAATTAAAATCCGCAACCTCATATTGTCCCGTCGTAAGAGGCGACATAGTAGGAAAACAAACTGTAGATGGGATGGGTTGCATCATCTTCTTGACAACAGATCAAAATAATAATAGCTGCGGTTGTCAACCCGCCCCAACCAAGCGTAGCAACCATAGCAAATATCCAGCTACTTGAAAATTTATGGGGAAAGCCTATGTTCATTTCAGTGGTCTTTTGATAGGCTGACGATGAGTTCTACTCATATTTGCAAGCGTTAATATTTACGGCAGAGTGAAAACAAAAAGCAACATACCCGAAATCATGAATGAAATAAAAACTGCATATATTCCCCATGAAAAGTAAAAAAAGTAGCAGCTTACATACATGTTACTACAGGGCGCAGGACGTAGAGTTTTTGGGCAAAAAAGTGTTCGCTACGCTGATTCCAACGCGGGATGAATGTAATGTAAATGATTCAATTATTTACATCGTATATTCAGTAGCATTGTATTATTTCATTTTATCAATGACTTGCCATTTTATTTTATTTAGAAATAAGTAGGTGGCGCTAATATTAGATGAAATAATGAAAGCCTATACCATCTAGTAATATCAGCAATAGAAGCGAACATTTATTTATTATATCGATAAGGGATAAAGTGATTTCAATTCTCTTAAAAGTTCTGTTTCTGTTAAAAAATACGCTATCAGCGCCGCTAGCGGTGAAAAACGATTTAATGATATCGTATATATGACCATAATATTATGAAATAGCAACGTTGTGTTTAGTTATTAATATCTTCAAACGATTTCTATTCATTGATTTCGTCAAGCTATATCATGATATGGTCAACAAATAGTGTTAGATATCATGAAATGACCACACCATTTCACGAAATGATAGACTACTTTATGATATATGATCAATTCTGCGATCTGGCCACGAAATACATAAAAAATCTCCTTAAAAAAATATATAATGATAATGAAAATTTTCATTATAGTTTTATTAAACGGCAACAATTGCAGACAGACCAGTTTTAATCACTTTAATTATATATTAGTAATTGAAATAAATACCTTATCAATTTTCATATTTTTGATAGACGTCACTATGGTCTATTGAAATTTTTACACTTTTAAAATAAAATAACAAAAATACTAAAAAACTAAACGTTAGAATTTTTTAATAATTTTAAAAATCTAATAATTTAATCATATAAATGAAAGTTATTTATATTATTTCATTTATTAGTAACTGAAGGCCATGAAGCAACCAGAAGCTGATGTTGTAAAGTGCCCAAAACATCCGGAAATTGAAAAATTAAAATCAATAAAATCCTTAAAATTAGTAGCACTAAACTCATGAACGGGAGTAGAAAAATGTTCGCCCTGTTGTGGCGGTGAATTAAAATCCGCAACCTCATATTGTCCCGTCGTAAGAGGCGACATAGTAGGAAAACAAACTGTAGATGGGATGGGTTGCATCATCTTCTTGACAACAGATCAAAATAATAATAGCTGCGGTTGTCAACCCGCCCCAACCAAGCGTAGCAACCATAGCAAATATCCAGCTACTTGAAAATTTATGGGGAAAGCCTATGTTCATTTCAGTGGTCTTTTGATAGGCTGACGATGAGTTCTACTCATATTTGCAAGCGTTAATATTTACGGCAGAGTGAAAACAAAAAGCAACATACCCGAAATCATGAATGAAATAAAAACTGCATATATTCCCCATGAAAAGTAAAAAAAGTAGCAGCTTACATACATGTTACTACAGGGCGCAGGACGTAGAGTTTTTGGGCAAAAAAGTGTTCGCTACGCTGATTCCAACGCGGGATGAATGTAATGTAAATGATTCAATTATTTACATCGTATATTCAGTAGCATTGTATTATTTCATTTTATCAATGACTTGCCATTTTATTTTATTTAGAAATAAGTAGGTGGCGCTAATATTAGATGAAATAATGAAAGCCTATACCATCTAGTAATATCAGCAATAGAAGCGAACATTTATTTATTATATCGATAAGGGATAAAGTGATTTCAATTCTCTTAAAAGTTCTGTTTCTGTTAAAAAATACGCTATCAGCGCCGCTAGCGGTGAAAAACGATTTAATGATATCGTATATATGACCATAATATTATGAAATAGCAACGTTGTGTTTAGTTATTAATATCTTCAAACGATTTCTATTCATTGATTTCGTCAAGCTATATCATGATATGGTCAACAAATAGTGTTAGATATCATGAAATGACCACACCATTTCACGAAATGATAGACTACTTTATGATATATGATCAATTCTGCGATCTGGCCACGAAATACATAAAAAATCTCCTTAAAAAAATATATAATGATAATGAAAATTTTCATTATAGTTTTATTAAACGGCAACAATTGCAGACAGACCAGTTTTAATCACTTTAATTATATATTAGTAATTGAAATAAATACCTTATCAATTTTCATATTTTTGATAGACGTCACTATGGTCTATTGAAATTTTTACACTTTTAAAATAAAATAACAAAAATACTAAAAAACTAAACGTTAGAATTTTTTAATAATTTTAAAAATCTAATAATTTAATCATATAAATGAAAGTTATTTATATTATTTCATTTATTAGTAACTGAAGGCCATGAAGCAACCACCTTTTACATTTGATGATAGATGGCGCTGTTTTGAATACCAAATCGGTGTAGTTTCAAATTATTTTACCAAGATTATAACTATATTTTAAACTTTATTCACAAATATGGTTTTTATTTGGAAAACGCCCGTCATGCCGCCTATAACTAAGATATAATAGAAAATTAACATCTAAAGGAAATAGAATACTTAACCTTCCTTTTTTGAAGTTCCGTAATCGGATAAAAAGTAGCCTATAAGTTGCCCCGGGTTACTCACTACCTATATACAAAATTTCATGTAAATCGGTTCATTAGTTTTTGCGTGAATCCGGAATACACAGACAGACAGACAGAAAGACAGACAGACAGACAGACAAAAATTCTAAAAACCACTAATTTGGATTCAGAACCCTTTATTTAGTCCTCTGGACTTGTTTTTTCAAGAATACATTAGAATTACAGACACGACTTTTCTACAGATTTATTATATGTATAGATTCCCGACGTTTCGATCACTTTACCGCACCCACGGTCACGGAGGGTCATTTTTTAATCTGGAGGTAGCTGTGGTTAAATATGACATTGGGACATCATACACCTCAGTCCCCCCCGTGACCATGGGTGCTGTAAAGTGTTCGAAACGTCGGCAATGTAAAATAAGTTAATATACGCGATAAAATCCGTAAAATCAATTTTATTTAAATGTGTAGTATTTGCGTAAATATAAGAAATCATTATATAAGTATTTATTACATAGAAGTTAGGTCACAATTTATTGTTTTAGTAGATTCTAGAAAACATTTTAGATTTACCTATGGCTGTAATTCAAAAAGCATTATGCAGTGTCTAAAATACGAATGGTCTGAAAATTCGCCATTTAATTTTGAAATCAATGAAGTATTGCCATCAAATGATACTATATCATAGCGAATCTCTTTTATCTAGGATAGATCTATGACCGGCAATGGAATGTTACAGGCTGACCGCGATAACGACTCATTAAAAAGTGAATAGGTGCTAACTGTAACTTTTAATAATATTACCATTTTTTAATATATTAATACTGCCTTGTTGGTTTAGTAGTCGTAAACGTGACTGCTTATTATGAGGTCCTGTGTTTGAATCCCGGGCAGTCCGTAGTCAGAAAGTTGACGGCGTTTTACCACCGAGCCTCGGAAAGCACGTATGCCACGGTCCTGCGCATGATCTCTCTCCGGTCGTGTCGGGTTGCCATCCTATTGTACTATGAGAGCGAGGAAGTAGACAGTGCACATAGGTTTGCGCACACACACGCGCACTATAATACTGTCCTGCGCAAATATCGATTCTCCGTTGAGACTGAAGACATTCGGTGTGGAGGACATTACACTAATATGCTTATAATTTTCTGTACCCGTAGATTAATGTTGGGCGATTATAGGCTTTTTTTCATATAGGTTTTCTTTTTTATAGAGTGTGACTAACGAGTATCTACACAGTTCACCTGATGGTAAGTCGATGCTGCGGCCCATAGACATCACATCTATCCTCAGTTAAGAATCAAAATGCAGCTATGTTATCGTTGTAGATCGAATGGGTCGGCTCGATCGGCGACGGACCACGCTGTCTCGAAACACAAGCGTAAAATAACAGGAAAATGCTGCTGTGTTTTGTATGATGAGTATAGATAACCGGAGACCTTTTTTACGAAACGAGGCATTCCATTATAGACTTTAGGAGTGACAACACATCTGCATTTTGATTCTTAATCGAGGATAGATATAGACGTCTACGAGTGACATCATCCACTTACCGTCAGGTGGACTGTGTGCTCGTTTGTCAACCTTATCTATACAAATAAATAAAATTCAAGTGTCTGTTTGTAGTATAAAAATAAAAACTTTTTACTAAATGCATATGAACGTATATACAGCACTTATAACAAAAACACAATTTTTAAAATGTTTGTCTGTCTGTCTGTATATTTGTTGCGGCTAATCTCCGAAACGGCTGGACCGATTTCGACGGGACTTTCACTGGCAGATAGTTGATGTTGTAAGGAGTAACTTATGCTACTTCTATTTTAGAAAAAGAATTAGGGTTCCGCGCAACATAATTTAAACCCTAAATTACACGCGGGTGAAGTCGCGGGGAACAGCTAGTTCTATAATAAAAAAAATTACAATCCTCAGTGTTAGCTCCTCCCACTTGACCGCATCCAGCGCAGAGGGGTTCGAATGGTCGACGACAGAGTTCTTTCTGATCGGCTCGATACACTGGCACTGCGTAGGAATGTTGCATCCCTTTGCATTTTCTTTCGAATTTACCACGGGGACTGCTCTGAGGAATTGTTCGGATTAATTCCAGCCGCCAAATTTCACGAACGCACATCGCGTCAAAATTCACGATACCATCTTCACCATCGGGATGCTTGGCGGTCCACGACTGTGCGTTTTACTAGGAGTTTTCTTCCTCGCACAACTTCTCTGTGGTATTGTTTACCACCGGCGATTTTTCCGACCCGATACGACTTAGGGACCTTCAAGAAAAGAGCTTACACTTTTCTAAAAGGCTGGCAACGCATCTGCAATTGCCCTGGTGTTGCGGTTGTTCATGGGCGGCGGTAGTCATTTACCATCAGGTGAGCCGCATGCCCGTTTGCCCCCTCTTCTATAAAAAAAAATCATTACGATTACTACAGCCTATCAAAATCCACAGCTGAACATAGGCCTTCCTATAGACAGGCTCACAAGCAAAGCAAAGCAGCGTGGCAACTATAACAAATATATCCCACTTTTGTCGTAGTTGCCACGCTTGGGGGGGGGGGGGGGGTTACCGCAGTTTTAACTCGTGCGACGCTCACGGGAAGACATGGACCGATAAGAGCGTATTTAATGGCGGTGTAAGTATATCCATTATCCCACATTATTGTTTTGCTAGTAGCAATTCCTCAACTAAAAATTTAAACATAAAATCAAACAACTTCTAAAAGTCCCGCTTTGATTCTTGCTAATTCTTCCCAGGACAAAAGTTTTTTTCCAGAATCAGTGCTAATGGCATAAATGTCTGGCTGAAAGTATAACGTTCTCGCTTGTTAAACGATTACATCAAAGAAGCACGGTATTCACCATTAACTAGCCGCTGAGAAAGTTTCCTCATTATGAAAGAGCTTCCAAATTAAGCGGGACCGAAACCTAAATGCACGCTACTGGTCCGATGCAGTAAGTAGGCCGGATGCGACGTCATCGCTTCGCTTCGCAGGGCTGTCACTGTTACTATAAAGTAGAGTATTATTTTCTTCGTGTAGCAGTATTCTGTAAAATACGAATGAACTGAAATACGAAACATTGTACGTGTAGAAAAAATTAATGGGGAAAGAGAGACAAAGCAACTTATGTTGTAGAAGTGAATGACAGAGTCGGCAAGAGACACCCTAAGCGAAAGTTTATGAAACAATTTGGCGATATATTGAAGATAGGCCAAATTAAGAGTATCCGTGAGCGACGAGCATGTATACGTAGGTATAAGAATGTAAACGAAGTGAGAGAGGTGTGTCAGGAGCGTGCCAAATTAAAGACCGTAGTCTCTGCCAACCCCTCTGGAGGATACTTAATATCTTGACATAGGTACTGTAGACTCAACAGGTTCAGGATTGTCCCAACTATTATATCAGATTTGATAGACCACAAATCGCAAAAGAACACCAAATCCTACCAAGGATGTTTCGCGAGGCTTTTGAAATTTAAACACATCCTAACTTCAATAGAGAAGATGGCTAGGTGCAAAACTCTGCTTGGGATCCCATAAATAAATAAATAAATCCAAACCCAAGCATACTACTTATTGCAAGACTGGAAATAGTAGGCTCGTTACGTGTAAAAAATTAATAATTAAAAGTTGTAAGTAGCCTTCGTTAACTACTTATAACATTTCCCCCGTGACCTGATGGGTATTGTAAAGTGCCCGAGGAAACTTCGGGTATGAAAAAAGTTAAAATTAAAAGCGATAAAATTAGTATATTTAGTTTTATTTCATGTAGTATTTTCGTAAATATAAGAAATTATCATCGTCTTCATTGTTTGCCTTTTCTTAAATCCATATCTAGACATAGGCTTTTTATGTATACATTTTTTTTATTGGATCACTGTGAGTGAATACTCTATCGACAATTAAATCAACTGAGTCAGTACACTAAACTAATTCTTATCAACAATGCTTTATTCATTTAATAAGAATTTATTGTAACACAGCGGTAAAGGAAAACATATTGCGCAAACTTGCAAAAAATATAATAATTCGTTTACCAATTTTAAAATAAAAGGTAATAAAGTAATATTATATGAAATATAAAATAGTTATTTTATTAAAAATAAGTTAATATTATTTTTAAGCTTGTGTATTGCCGTAGGAATCCGACTAGGAGCGGCGCTTTGTCAACCCCATGAGTGCCCCTGTGGTAGCAGTGTCGACAAGTTTGGGCTCCACGGACTTTCATGTAAGAAAAGCGCTGGTAGGTTTTTACGACACAGTTCTTTGAACGATGTCATCCGAAGGGCTCTTGTCTCTATAAATGTTCCCTCGGTTTTAGAGCCTTGTGGAATATTTAGAGACGATGGCAGGAGACCGGACGGTATGACATTGGTCCCTTGGGAGAGAGGTAAAGCCCTAGTGTGGGATGCTACTTGCGTAGACATTCTGGCGGCCTCTCATCTCAGGGGTACCTCGTTTAGAGCCGGGGCGGCATCAGAGACAGCTGAACTGAGTAAGTGGCGCAAATATGAGTCTTTGAGAGATGACTACATATTTGTGCCATTTGCTGTAGAGACTATCGGTCCGTGTGGTCCACGTGCGGTGGAGTTCTTAAAGGAACTCCATCCGCGGCTAGTCGTTGCTGCTGGTGATAAGAGGGCTGGTTCTTTTCTCGCTCAAAGGCTAAGTATAGCCATTCAACGGGGAAACGCAGCCAGCGTTCTTGGCACGATACCGCGGGGAGTAGGACTATATGATAATTAAGTTTCTAGTTTTAGTTTTTTTTATTATTATAGTTTTTAATATTGTATATAATTAAAATAAAAGTTATACATTAAAAAAATAAAAAATAAATAACTATTTCGTTGCATAATTTATCTATTTACAATTAACTAACAGTTTGTGAACTATAATCGTAGATAACGTTTATCATAAATGTCACGGTAGTTAAATTTGTAAAACATATACGGAAACCTCTCAAGGCGCACTTATTACTTACTCGTAATTGAACTTGACTGTTTTCATTTAAAAAGTGGAAAGAACCAAATAGGGAAAAGAACAAACTTGATGATTAAATACTGTATAATTTTTTTATTTATACAGTTTTTAATCATCATTCATTTAATACTGTATACGTTAATTTTACTAATAAAACAAAGGATATTATATGATTTTAAAATAACTTTATCACAGCTTTATTATAAGTTTTTAAAATTTAAATGAGAATGTTTGCCAACCAACTTTAAACCATAGATCCTAAATGGTCATTCAAAATGAAAAAATTATTAGAAAAGCCTAGGGATGATTTTCTATGGGCTATTCTATAATACCCCCCCCCCCCACACTTGTGCACATAGTTCAACAACGACGTAGTTTTTTGTCCAAAAAAGCAAGCGGCAACCCTACCACTGCGGCCCGATGCATTGACAGGGAAAGTAAAGCCGCGTATAAACTTTTAGCTCTTGGCGCACTCCGCTTTTTGGGGTTAAGGTTTGAGGCGACTTTGCTTATTGACAGACAGACTATATCATTTTGTAAGTCGTTAGTCGCTATTTATTTTTTGGTGTTTATTTTTATTGATTACTATCATCATTCATCATTACAGCGTGTCAAAATCAACAGCTGAACATAGGCCTCCCCAAAGATTGACTCATAAGGGGTATATTTGCCACACTTGGCAGGCGGGTTGGCAATCGCAGTTTTTATTTTCTAGTTATTATTAGTAAGACGCTACTGCCCATGTTTGCCATGGTAGCTTAGGGGTTTAGCGCTCGCAACCGCAGCGTATATACGTCCCACAGCTGGGCACAGGTCTTCTCTCATTTCTGAGAGGGTTTTAGGGCAAGGAAATGTCCGCCGCTCTGCCCCAATGCGTGTTGGCGAACTTCACATGTCTTCGAAATATTTTTTTCTTATTTCTCAGACATGCAGGTCACCTCACGATGTTTTCCTTCACCGCCGAGCACGTGGTCAATCAGCACTTAAAATTGTAAACAATAATTTCATTGGTGCCGGCAGGAATCGAACCCGGGTTGCTCGCGTACTGTGAAACTAACAGCGTGCGCTAACCATCTGAGCTACCACGGCTCAAGTCCAAAACTTATTTAAGTATATTTATATACTAGCTGCTCCCCGCGCCTACGCCCGCGTGGAATATATTACGATATATTTTGATATTGTTGCGCGGAACCCTGATTATTCTTCTAATATAAAAGTTACTCCAAATAACATCAGCCATATGCTACTCGAAAATAATTTTATAGGGCGCACGTTGAGACACAACCATCAAACCATCCGCAATAGCCCGCGCGGCAGTTCGCGTGGGGCGCGCGCGGTACTGGGCATTATTATATCTTATTATTATTATACTTAGTGTTTAGATTGGATTATGTTGAATGTATGCTGTATATTATTATTATACTTCACTTTATTAATTCTAATCCTTTGAATTGGATTTTGTACACAATTTTAAGGATTTTAATTTTTTTTCGCGGAACCCTAATTCGTTTTCTAAAATTAAAGTAGTCTAAGTTACTTCTTAAAACAGCAGCAATCTACCAGTTAAAGTCCCGTCAAAATCAGTCCAGCCGTTTCGGAGATTAGCCGGAACAAACAGACAGACAGACAAAAATTTAAAAAATACCGTTTTTGTTATAAGTACCGTATATACTTTCCTGTGCATTAAGTAAAAAGCTGTTATTTTGATATTACAAACAGACACTCCAATTATATTTATTTGTATAGATAAATCCTACTTACTTTTAGCGAAACCAAATATTGTAATAAAAATCTGTGATTATAAAAATAATAATATCTTATCTTGTCAAATATGTATCAAATTTGGTTTTTCGAATATTTTGAATTTCTACAGCGATCGATCTTTTTCAGCACGAGCCGCTGTAAACAAAACGATACAGTAATCCACTCACGACGGCGGGCGAGCTCGGAGTGGGGCTAATAATTTATTTTACTAAATACACTTTGTATTTAGTAAAATAAATTATTACAAGGCTGCTCAAAACACCGAAAATTTCAGGATTTCTCAGGCGATAAAAATTAATTATAACTAAACAAAACAAAATTAAACTGCCATTTACATTCCATGCTTTCCACATGATAGGTGAAGAGATTAATAATTTAAAATTTGAAATTTTGTACAGCCGACTTCAATATAAGTTATTAAGAATAATTCAAAAACTATTGGTCTAACTTTGATCAAATTCATATGGGACCACAGGAGAAGTATCAGCTTTCATATAAAAAAAGAAACATCGAAATCGGTTCACCCAGTAAAAAGTTATGAGGTAACACACATAAAAAAACATACAGTCGAATTGAGTATCGTCTCCTTTTTGGAAGTCGGCAGAAAAATAGGTTGAGTTGAAAAATTTATATTTTTAAAAGTTATCGTGTTTATCCCTTATTTAATTATTAGATAATATTAATTTAAAAAAATAATTATTAATAAGTTCAACAATCATTTATCTTTCCAACAACGTGCTGTTTATATCATTTATATGTATTATATGATTATTATATTATTATATGATTGTTAGATATGTTCTCATGCGACAAAAATATGGAACCTTAATTTTTAGGCCCTAGTAGAACATACTCTATGCGTTTCGCGCTTAAGGCATGCAAAAGCCACCACGACTCTGTTAATGGACCTTTTCTTTTGCTGCTTAGTCAAGTTAAAAATAAAATAAAAAGATTCCTTCGTCAATACACAAATACACAAGGGCGCTCATACCTGTTGAAATTAATATATTTTCTACTCAGGCTTCAAACTTATCGATAAATTAAGATAACATTTTTAGTCAAGCCTTGTTAGTTGCTACGTGCTTGCTATAGGTTTTTTTTTTATAGGATAAGGGTGACAAACGAGCACACAGTCCACCTGATGGTAAGTGGTTGCTGTGGCCCATAAACATCTACATCTATCTTCGATTACGAATGAAAATGCAGATGCGTTGTCACCCGTGAGGACTAAGATGGAATGCCTCGTTTCCAGTAAAAGGGGTCTCCGGTTCTCTACACTCACCATACGAAATACAGCAGAGTTAAGCTGCTATATGACGCTGGTATTCTGTGAGAGCGTGGCCCTTCCCCGGTCGAGCCGACCCATTCGTGCTACAACAATTATTATAGCTATTAATATAGCTGCAGCATGGCTCTACCACGTATAAATTATTTTTACATTTATAACAAAATATAGAATTCCATAGAGTAAACTAAATAAACCTCGCGCACATCGTCGCTTGCCTCATTGACGGAAGTAATTGACTTATGTATTGTAGCGTTTTCTCTGAAATCAATTTTTCAATATTTATCAGACAGCCACCAGTTTCGCAACATAATGTCGTTCTTACGTTGCATAAACGATGATAAAATGCTTTATTACAGTATTTAAGTCGATTAAAAGTAGTAATTTTATGTAAAGTTTTTTTATATATCGTAGAGGCCCAATAAAGGTAATAACATTTCTTTAAATTGGCTGTAAGATGTATCAGTTACGAAAACAGTATTTAATGATTTTTAAGTGTTAAAAGAGTGTAAAAAGCAAAGAGGTATACTAACTTAAATGTCTTTGGTAAAAAGTGTCCCTGTGACAATTGCAGTATTTGCACCAAACTTCGATACATAACGGTGAGGCAAATACGAGTAGTACACTATCGTTTTAAAGTTGTATTTGTAGCACTATTTAAACACTACTATAGTAGGTACGCATTTAGAAACTACAATAACACTAACTCGCTTCAAAACATTATATAAATCTTCTCCACATGGTATAAAACAAATCGCTTCCCGCCGACTGTACGCTTAGATCTTTTAAATTACGCAATGGATTTTGACGCAGTTTTCATTTATAGACAGAGTGTGATTCAAGAGTAAGGTTTACATGTAATAATACATGCATATTATATATTATTTAATTCTTCTGTCCGTGTGTATGTGATTGAACTCTTCCTAAATGGCTGGACCGATTTTGATGGAATATTGTGTATGTGATTAAGTTGATTAGAGATAAAGTTTAGATTTACAATTGGACCCAGTAGGTGGCATTGTTGTCGAAATCCAGAAACAACCGTGCGAAACTTGGGCGGATCGCTAGTTAATAGTATAAAATGGCTCTATACTTAATGCAGCTGTGTTATATGGTATTTACACCAACGTTTACAGCATTTATTATTTGTTATCAAAATGCTGTTAAAGTTATACAGCTGAAATACTTTATAAGTCGCTATTATGGAACATTCTATCGTAATAAATACTTTAATAACGCTTTATTATAACTTTTTCGTGATAAAACAGATTCGTTAACGGATTACTTTACGTGTTGGGAAGATTGACAAAGCGTCTGCGTTTTGATTCGTAATTAAAGAATAGATGAATGTGTCCATGGGTCGCATTAGCCACTTTCACCATTAGTTGCCTGGTGTGCCGTTTGTCACTCTTATTTCTATAAACGAAACGTTGTAGGGGTCATCGATCAAAATAATATCGTCGTCAACGAGTCCTAATAATTATAAATTTACTCGTTCAATCATCATCATAATCACCACCACCACCACCATCAGCACTATAACCAACACTACCATCATTATCATCATCATCATTACAGCTCTTTACAAGTCTACTGCTGAACTTAGACTGACATCCATTCAATGCTAACTTCAAACGTTCATATACGAAGACAATGCATTTAAAATCGATCCTCCTCAAACAATTATATACTCTTACGTATTTGTCGCTGAGTAGAGACCTTGCTCGTACACAGAGCCACTTGGGAACAAATAAATGACTTCCGAACAGAGCCCCGCTTAAGGATGTCCGAAACCGATTGCAAAGCGTTTTATTGCTGCAAGACATGCTATTATCTTCTCACTATATAATACGCTCGTAGGACATTATAACTTTACTATTAAAGTAATAAAATATTAACACTGGAATTCAGTCGATGGGTGAACTGTCCCCCGAAATCCATAATTCAACATTTACCTATAGGTTGAATGTTGAATCAATCTCTCTCGTATTTCAAAAGTAACTACTAAAGAATCCCAACTGGAATAGAATGTTATGCGTCATTTGAATAAAACTACTTATACGGATTCTATTATATTGGTCACGGGGGACCATAGCTGCTGAACCTCCCGAAACTTCGGGAATTTATTAAAAATAAGATAATTAAACGCGATAGAATCCGTGAAAGTAGTTTATTCAATGTGTAATTTTCGTGTAAATATAAGAAATATTTATGCGTCAGTTTTTATATTTAATTATGTATTACATGATTTTTTTTCCTAAGTGTCACTTTGATAACAAACAAAAGTTAAAAACAATTATATGTAAAAATTATAATCCTATAGATTTTGCTGGTTATTTTCAGAAAATTTATTGTATTGTACTTTGTATTATTGAAAGTTAATACAAACTATTTTCATAGAGTATTACAACTTTGTAAAATTATTGATTCTATTTGTATGAAAAAAAAAATGAAATGTATTTCAGAAGAAAAGCGGATAAGCAAGCTATGTCGCAGAGAATAGTACTAATTAACTAATTAATGCGAAGAGATGTTGCATCTCTTTGTATTTTCTTTCGCATTTACCATGGGGAGTGCTCTGAGGAATTGTTCGGATTAATCCCACCTGCCAAATTTCACGAACGCACATCGCGGCAGACCTCCCGATACCATCAACACCATTTGGATGATTGGCAGTCCACCACTGTGCGATTTAGAAGATGTTTTCTTCCTCGCACAACTTCCTTGTGAAATAGTTTACCACCAGCGATTTTTCCGGACCGATACGACTTAGGGACCTTCAAGAAAAGAGCCTACTCATTTTTAAAAGGCCGGCAACGCATCTGCAATTCCCCTGATGTTGCGGTTGTTCGTGGGCGGCGGTAGTCACTTACCATCAGGTGAGCCGCATGCTCGTTTGCCCTCTCTCCTATAAAAAAAAACTTTTTATTGTGTTTTTTCACAATTCTGCCCATGTACATTTCATGTTATGAAGTTGTAAGCTAGGGGAATGTTTAGTTGAAATTCGGTCAGTCAACAACCAACCCCTGACATCTGTTGAATTAGGGGTTTATTTTGTCTATGATCTAAGACTATCATCTACGTTTAAAAGTTTAATTGGACACATAGCGCCCAAATCGTCCCCTAGGGGAGCCTCTATTTTAACTATGAATGATATATGGCAAAGAATGAACACTGGAGTGTTCATTCCTTGCCAAAATTAAAGATGTGTGATGATTAAAGTATTTGTTACTGTGTGGAAACAATGCATGTAACATCTTTTTTTATATAAAAAAAAAATCGAATAACTATCGAATCAAATAATCGAAGCCCTTCGCAGTATCATGTATGCCTTTAGGATTAAAGGATTAGTAACATTTCTTGAAGCACTTGCAAGTCGCAGGTCAATGTGGAAGAATGAACTAAGCTCCTTTTGTAATATAATATATGCGATACGATGACGGTTGTCCTAGTAGTTATAGCAGCTGACAGCAATCTTTTGAAACCTGAATGCGAATTCAACACGGAACCAAAATGTGTGCAAATCGCAATGCCTTTTCGGGTCTGAATGCTGTGTGTTGTAGTCGGATTGCCGTCGCATTTAATTTTTTTAAATGTGCATGTTATAGAAACCTTTTACCGATTATTAACTTCCTTCTGCGTAGCATTGAAAGGAAGTTAATGGTTTTAGCTGGCAGTCTGTTAGTCTGTATGCCGACACGATAACTTCCGTTCCACTGGACCGATTGACTTTAAATTTGATATGTGGATACCTTGAGGTAGTAGCACGGTTGAGTTTGAATTTGGGTCCTGTAGGTCAAAAGGGCACCAGAGATATGGGATTCACGCAGAAGGAAGTTGTTTTTCTTGAATTTACATTCAACTCGTTACATTTTGTAGTTAATTTGAAAATAAGAGGATGGGCGGTGCATTATCGGTTCCGGCAACCCTTGCTTATTTTAATTGTTATTAATTAGTCTTATAAGGCAGAAAAAGGTACGATTACAGTATACCACATCTATAAAAATTTTATGCGGTCATCACTGCTAACCGAGGAGCATAAATATCCGCTACTTATGTGCTACCAGTCCTAATTTTTTTCTACCAATTTATTTTCAACCAATATTTAACCCATCTTATTATCGATGAGGGTTTATCTAGTTATACCTAAATCAGCTTTAGTTTCAAGGAATGTCGGAAACCTTTAAATTGTTTGGATGAACTTTACCTTCATCCGCCTGGATAAGGAAAGGTTTTAGGTTGTGTCGTACGGGTCACCGCCTTAACAATACATATTTATGGAGATAGCTCGAAGAATATCACTTTCCTTATGTTTCATACAATCAAAGATATAAAGATTATTAAACTGTGTAATAATGTTATTATTTTATGATTATGCTCAATCAGTTGGCGTCCATTGCGATTCCCTTGTTTCAGTGGCATCGCTCTCGTGATATTTATACCTGTGACGCATATTGAAAATACGCGTGGTACACAAGGTAATCAATTTTAGTCGGTGCGAATTTCTTTGTGCCGGAAGGTGTCCATATACCATTGTCCTCACAAGTGTTTGCTCACTTTACAAATGAATTACATCAATAATTGAACTAAAAATTAAATAGAGGGCCTGATATGTTTTCAATTTAATTTTCAATTAAACAAAACAGACACATATTTACAACGGTTTTCAAAAAACGAATACATGATCAGCATGATGATTATAGTTGCTTTATTTATTTGTTGTTTGTTTCATGTAAACTACGCGGAGAAATTGCATACTTCAAATAAAACTATATACCTACATATATACCAGGGTTTCATAAAACGTGGGAGAAATCTTGTAGATGGATTGCATTGGATTTGTAAAAATAAACGAAGTATTTTTGCATGAGTAGATCTTGCTTTTGTTATTCGAAAGGTATAACTGGGAGAAGGGTGAGGGGGGATGCACGAATTACAACCAATGCTTAGTAAGTTTTTTCAAACTAGGTCGCATGGTCCATTGTCCTAGATTCAAGCTGAAGCGATCCGGTGCGTACAGGTCAACAATGATGCTCATAAATCTATTAGCCGTCGGACTTATAAAGCAAAATTTACCGATTGGTATTATTTAAAATGTTTCGTAATGTCCTGTCGTTATCTGTAATCCAATTTTTTGCGCTTGTCAAGTGTGGTAACTATGGTAAATGCGCAGCATAGGTTGTTGCCGCCCGGAGCTACTAGAACCAAAAATGCTACCACGTCACACCCTCTCCTCCCTCCCTCATTTACGTATCTTTAAAATATTTTTCATTACAGCATATTAAAATTCCACTAGTGAACATAGGCCTCCCCCATAGATCGCCAAGCTTGGCAGGCGGGTTGGCAACCGCAGTTTGTTTAGCGCATCTAGTAATAGAAAGGCAGTAGTCCATCTCGTAATGGAAAGAAAGAAAGAAAATAAATAAATAAGTTTGGCTCTATCCCCTCTTACGACACCCATAGGATAATAGGGCAGGGTATTTATTCTCTTCTTATTGTATACGTATCAACATCATTATCATCATCATCATTACAGCCCTCCACAAGTCCACTGCTTAACATAGGCCCTCCCCCAAGGAATGCCACCTGATAGTGATACCAGGATTACACGAGTGAGCCGATATTTTAGTTGAAATCTGATAAGTTTGACGATAGCGAGACGTGGATGACGGCGACCTAGGCCGAGAGGTCAACAGAGGTCACGTTCCAGCTTTAACTGGGTCACAGGTTATTTAGCTTCACCCGCATCCCGTACCGACGGGAACCAAAATAAACCGCTTTGTATTATGTATAACGATTTGAAATAGTAATGACTAATAACATTAGAGGTAAGTACTGAAGAACATTTTAGCATCCTACTATGCCAAGTAGTGATCTTATAAAAATTGATGAATTCTGGTTCTTTTAAGTTGTATCAAATTTTTTTTTTATTTCATTCATCAGTCTCATGCAACACCAATGAATACGATAAAATAGAAATGTAAGATTTTTAAGAGACTTCAAATTGTCCTTCTAGTTTTACAGAGACTTATTCGACATTCAGAAAAAAGGAAGCAAAGAAAAGTTAGCACATGCAATTATTTGGATATATTAACTATCTAGGCAAAATAACAATAAACATAAACAGTAATGTACCGTACGTGAACTCGTCTGCGTATTTAAAAACATTTATTGACGGGTTGGTAACGCAGTGGCTAAGGGTTTGGGACATTGATGCGGGTTCAAACTTCAAATCAAAAACAAGTGTTCGGATGGCATACAAATAATTGTACCCGGTCTCTTAATGTTTGTCCATGTGCCATGTGCGTTAGTTAAACGCCTTCACAACACAGAAGAAAATCATGCTTTGTTTATTAACCAAAAACGTTTTCGAATCTTCGAAACAAATTACCAGTAGAGCATGAGTCTACAGGCGCTGTTCTAATACTGTCTTTAAAGAGGCAAGAAGCAGGTTAATCTGAAGAAGCCTCGTCGGGTCAAGCCTTGATGCATGTTTCAGAGCTAAAAATAGGTTGCGTTTACCAGGCCAGTGAAAGCGCAGACACGCCCGCCTTGTAAAAAAATAAAATGATATTCAGACGGCTACGGCTGTATGTTCAAGGTTCCGTCTTTTTTTTTTTTATAGGATAAAGGTGACAAACGAGCACACAGTCCACCTGATGGTAAGTGGTTGCTGCGGCCCATATACATCTACATCTATCCTCTGTTACAAATCAAAATGTAGATGCGTTGTCACCCGTGAGGACTAAGATGGAATGCCTCATTTCCAGTAAAAAGGGCCTCCGGCCACCTGCACTCACCAAGCGAAACGCAGAGGTAAACCTCTACTTCACGCTGGTTTTCTGTGAGGTCGTGGTACTACCCCGGTTCGAGCCGGCCCATCCGTGCAACAGCAAAAACTGCCGCGTGGCTCTACCACTGTTCTATAAGTCTGCATTATAATGAATTGTATTTTGATGATAATAGCTATAAATAACATTACTATATTTATTGTAACATGCAATAGTTAGAACTAAAGTAGTTTGTAACTAAATCACAATTTTTTTTTTATAAAATAAAAGTAACAAACGAGCACACAGTCTACCTGATGGCACAGAATAAATAATAGTACTACGTCACAGAATAAATAATAGATGATGGTAAATGAATGCTATAATCCATAGACATCTACATTTACCTATTATTGATTAAGAATCAAAATGCAGATGCACTGACACCTCCGAGGTCTAAAATGGTGTCCAGTAAAAAGATTCTCCGGTTCTCTACACTCACCATACGAAACACAGTAGCATTGAGCTGCTGTTTTTCGTATGGTGAGAGCGTGGTCGCTCCTCGGTCGTGCCGACACATTCGTGCTTCAACCATAATATAGCTGCAGCGTGGCTCTACCACGTGGAAAATGTAATTAAAATTATTTAATTCCAAGTATTCTCTCCACTTTGTAAGCAATATTACCAGGCAGTAATTTTTCAGACGGTTCTTTTGGAATTCTATAGGATCAAATTTCGCTTACGGTTCTTCATTAAGGTTCTCATAAAGCTCGCACTTTTAATTAGGGGTTCGCTTGATGTTTCGGTTAAGGTATAGATTTCAATTTTAATTACAGTGTCGTGTAAGTAATTAGTGTGTTTCACAGTTTGATATTAAAGTGTGAATTGTCTAGTAATGAGATCGCAAAACCGCCTGCCAAGCCCACTGCAGGAGAGGTCCATGTCCAACTGTGGACTTTTATAGAAGATTTTTTTACTTGGTAGAACCATGCTGCAGCTACTCGTGTATTATGGTTGAAGCACGAATGGGCCGGCTCAACCGGGGAAAGGCCACGCTCTCACAGAATACCAGCAGAAATAGCAGCTTATTGCGGCTGTGTTTCGTATGGTGAGCGTAGAGAACCGGTCCTCAGGGGTGATAACGCATCTGCATTTTGATTGTGACATGATGTTTACATGTGATGTGTCTGTGGGCCACAGCATCCACTTATCATTAGGTGGACTGTGTGCTCCTTTGTCACCCGTTATCCTATTGTGACATCACATCATTATTATTAATAATAAATAATAATTAAATTCACCATAAAGACATTTAAAAATATGTATATAAGATATAATATTTTCAACAATTAAAATGCATTAATAAGCACAAAGTTCAAATACATTCATTTCGAACATTAAGTATTATAGTATAGTAAAGGCTTAATATTGTGTTTAATAACCTTTAATTTATCAAAACTCTGCTTAAAATATTCAAAATGTATTAAATATTAGAAATACAAGACTGATGTGAACCTGATACAAGTGGAATAGGGACGATATTATGTTCTTAAACTTTTTGAGCCCTGTCTTCGTGAACGGGGTTCTTTAGCTTTAAACAATTATAAGACACTACCGACAGCCTTCTACTGCTTTAGTGAAAATTCGTTCTTCCAAAAGACACTTAAATAACTAAGTAACTAAACAAACACAACGTAAATAAGGGTCCTAATTAAGACGATCACGGAATAAATTAATTAAACGGCCTATTATAACTTAACCTTCAAAAAATCCTCCAGAAAGATCAATATATAATGGTTATCGTACCGGTCACGTAAATTTTTAATATTATATATATATATATTATAGAGAGAAGGGAATGCTCCCCATTGCACTATGAAAAAGTTTGTCATTTTGTACAACATTGAAGTCATTCCTTCTTATTCTGTTCCATAAACAAATATATCATGCTCATTTGAACCTTGGTTTCAGCAGTAATTTAATTCGGGCGTTACATTTTTCATTTCGATGCTCACACATGAATTTGGAATGTGTTTGCCCTCGTCTCGAATAAGACAAACCTTGCGATAGCGTGTACATCGTTTGCGCTTTACGGAAATGCATTTTTGAGCTGAATTTATTGTAATAACGTTTCAATGTGTCAGCCTGGTTTTGTATGCATTTTTAAATGAAAAGAAACTTTGTTATTTAAAAAAAAAAACTATTTTTTTTTAATAATTATTATATGCTTCGATATTGCACCAACATATCGTCCCGTGCGTGTCGTAAGAGGCGACAGAGGGAAACTGAAACAGGAGATGGACAGCAGCATCTTCCTGATGACAACTAAAAATGATAATAAAACTATGGCAAAACCGTTGCACCCTAGAGGCAATCTATAGGGGAGGCCTATGGTCCAACAGTGGACTTTTATAGGTTGTAATGAATGAAAAAGAACAATTTTTATACGTGGTTGAGCCATGCTACAGCTATATTAGTAGTATAGTTGTAGCACGAATGGGTCGGCTCGACCGGGGAAGGACCACGCTCTCACAGACTACCAGCGTAAAATGGCAGCTTAGCACTGCTGTGTTTCGTATGGTGAGTGTAGAGATCCGGAGACCCTTTTTACTGGAAAAGAGGCATTCCATCTTAGTCCTCACGGGTGACAACGCATCTGCGTTTTGATTCCCAATCGAGGATAGATGTGGATGTCTATGGGCCACAGCAACCACTTACCATCAGGTGGACTGTGTGCTACTTCGATTTGCCGACGATATAGTCCTTATGGCAGAATTGCTGGAGGACATAAGCAAAATGCTCAATGACCTCAATAGTGTTTCGTTATAATAGGCAGTTTAATTCAGTATCAAAATAGGACGTATTTCATATTACCAATCACGATACGTTTATTCATTACGTGGTGTATCAGATACTTAGGTTACGTGTGAAACCTGACGTATCAGATAAGTTATCGCAACGGCGCGGCGTATCACATGCCAGAGTATAATTTTGCGTCCAAATTAGCGATCCCTACCTTCCCCACCCTATATTCTATTATATACATATCGTGATCTGTAAATTAACCTATGTTCACAAAATAAACAGATTTGTTTTGATCATAATACACACGATAAACACGCGAAGATGATCTAATGTCGACCCAGCCTTATGTATGTATACGCACGGCGCGGCGCGTGCGTTCCAATGACAATGCAATCGAGGTTGAGTCAGGTCGTGGACAAGAGCAGGCAATTTCATTTTAATGTTGATAAATGCCGTCCTGACGTGTTGTGGCGGCTGGCGGCGTAAGATATCTCACTACCCTTTAAAGTAATTTAAAACAGCGGACGTTTGATAATGAATTAAAGAATACACATTATAAATGACGCTGTTTTTTTGTTACCTTTCGTAAGTACTGTCATTATATGGCAGTCAATATTCGAGAAAGAATTACCTATTTCTGAATGAAGATAATAATAACGTTTGCTTATTATTTGTAGATCAAATTGGTCACATTTTCTTTTTCTCGTCTTATATTTGATATACATATTTGTTTTACATTCTTACGTCGTGCCAGTCAAAGAAATTTGCTAAATTAAAACTAATTCCATCCAGTATTAAAAAGTAAAAATTTAAAAAATCTTGTATTATAATATTTTTGCCCCATCACTATCCCATAATATCATCCCGTGGGTATCGTAAGAGGTGACAGCGGGGAAACAAATCAGGATATGGGCAGCAACGGCTTACTAATAACGGCTAAAAATAAAAATAAAACTGCGGTTGCTAATCAGCTTGTCAAACGTGGCAACTATGGCAAAGATCCCCCCTAAGAGGCAATCTATCGAGGAGGCCTATGTTCATAGGCTGTAACGGTAACAGTATTATTATATTTTTACTTTGTCTAATTTTATAATCGGTACTCTGTCGACCTCAAAACTTGGATAAAGAAAAGTCAAAGTTACAGATGGCTACGTCCCACTCCTGGGCACAGGCCCGCTCATTTCTGAGAAGGTGTTATGGCAAGGAAAAGTCTGCTGAACTGCCCCAATGCGTATTGGTAGACTTCACATGACGTTCTAAGACATGCAGGTTTCCTGACGATGTTTTTCTTCACCGTTGAGCACGTGGTAAATCAACATTTCAAATTGTAATTAACAATTTCATTGGTGCTGGTGGGGTTTGAATCTGGATTGCTCGTGTACTAGTGATATTTACAGCGAACGCTTAGCAACTGAGCTACCACGACTTCAAAACTTGGATAAGTTTGTTGAAATTAGGACTTTCAAAATCGTACCCATTACAAAAACTCCCAAATGGAAGGGTAATAAATTATACGCAATTTTACCTCTTGTAAATATACACGAACAATTATTTTAAATTTAAAGAGCTTTCTAAAAGTTCGTTTAGTTACAATTATTTGTGTAAATAAAAAATATTGATTTAACATTGTAACGTTAAAATATAAAACTGATTTTGAATTAGAAAATAGCCCTATTAAATATTCATGTAATAACTCAAAAAGTTGAAAAAACTTTTATATAGTCAATACATAAAAAAATATTTTTCTTAAAAAGTTTTTACATTTCTCAAATAGCAATAAAAACGTTTGTTTTATCGTAAAATATGATGAATGATTCAGAAATGTCTACAAGAAGTAACATTGTATTGTATTCTATTTAAATTGGATATACTTGACAGCTCCGTGGCGCAGTAGCATAGCAATGAGTTGATGCGCTGGGGGCCGCGGGTTCGAATCCTGCACGGAACAGGCATTTCTATGGCCTACAAATAATTGTTCTGGGTCTGGATGTTTGACCTTGTGAAATCTGTGTATGTAAACTGCCCCCGCGATACGGGAGAAAATCTTAGTGTAGAGATAACATTTTTAGGGAAAAAATAATTAGCATTTTATTCTTATTTTATATATTACGTACATGTTAATTTAAAAGAAATTTAATGTTGATTTTGGGATTACGTGTTATTTTTCAGAAGGATTTAAAACTTGGAAATAAACGGAAAATAGAGCTTCTGGATCATTATATATCCTTTCTTTGGCGGAAGAACACACCGCCGACAATCCCGCGGTGTGAGTGCTCCATGCCGGATGTGCGGTTCTCACAGCGCTCGGTTCGCAAAGCACTCCTCTCCCTAGACATCCACAAGTCGAGTGGGCCTGACGGAATCCCCTCAATTGTGCTGAGGACGTGTGCTCCGTTGTTAGTAGTATGGTTATAGCACGAATGGGTCGGCTCGACCGGGGAAGGACAACGCTCTCCCAGAATACCAGCGTAAAATAGCAGCTTAACACTGCTGTGTTTCGTATGGTGAGTGTAGAGAACCGGAGACCCTTTTTACTGGAAAAGAGGCATTTCATCGTAGTCCTCACGGGTGACAACGCATCTGCATTTTGATTCGCAAACGAGGATAGATTTAGATGTCTATGGGCCACAGCAACCACCGTTTCTACCCTATCCTATAAAAAAAAAACTACCACCGGCGATTTTTCCGGACGGATACGACATAGGGACCTTCAAGGAAAGAGCTTACACCTTTTTAAAAGGCCGGCAACGTACCTGCAATTCCCTTGGTGTTGCAGTTGTTCATCTGCGGCGGTAGTCACTTACTGAACCGTATGCTGGTTTGCCCCATCTCCTATAAAAAAAAAATATTTTCACCAGTTTGTGTGTTTCTGCACAACACGGTCCAATTGACGTCTTCGTTTGCGAGTTTGAAGGTTGTTCTAAAAGTTTATTTGTAAAGTATCTCTATAGCTCTATAAATGTTCACGAATTATGTATGAAAGCTATGTCGGAAAACCGTATACTGAATATGCGTTTTCATTTAATGTAGTACGTAAAGTTTAAACTTTGCACTAAATTTATAGTCAACGTGTGCTCTTAAATTTATTTTTAAAAAATATTAAGACCATAAACGTATTAGGTTTTGAATGACAGTACTTATAAAGACAATTCTGCAAATCCCGTGCTCTGTCTGCAGTACGAGACAACAAAATCGCTGCATGCATTAAGCACGATGTGCCAGACGGCTTGGCTACCGTTGGCGGATAATTGAGCAAACTTTTTAAATATCCGTCTAGACTCCAGACGCAGACTAGACATGAATGTATTCTCTTTGTAAAATAAAAAGATTTCACGAAAAATGCACGAATGAAATATATAAAATACTTTTAATAAGATGTAAAAACTGACTTCAAGAAATTAACTTTTTTTTTTTCAAAAGAATAGAATATAATTTTCTCATAATTAGTAAACAGTAAGTAGATACTGCAACTCATGGACAGGTGCAACCTAATTTAAACAAATAAGACTTAATATGCGTTGCCACCACCACTGAGGACTAAGATGGAATGCTTTTTGACTGGACTAAGAAAAATCAATCTCAATGTTGTCCAAATAGTTACATTAAAAATTTTATCCTATTTTCCTCCTATACGGGTGGAATTTTTAATATAACCTATTCAAAAAAAGGCTTTCGGCAAGAAAGGATTCATCACACTACCTCAATACATATTGGCAGACTGCACACATGTCTTCGAAAATATTTTTATTACTTTTACATGCGGTATTCTTCACGCTGTTTTCCTTCACCTTCGAAAAAGTGGTAAATCAACACTTGAAATTTCAATTATCATGATCGTTGGTACCTGCGGGGATCGAACTCGGTTAACGTAGCACTTCTTCTAGGAGGAGCTTGCTTCCTAAGCTACTACGGCTGACTTTGACTGATCACGCGGCTTCACGGAGTACTTTATCAGTCGATTTCAAAGTAAGGAGGAGATTTTTTATAGAATGAGGATGACAAACGAGCACACAGTCCACTCGATGGTAAGTGGATGCTGTGGTCTATACACATCTACATTTATCCTCAATTAAAAATCGAAATGCAAGATGCGTTGTTACCGCTGAGGACTAATACGGAATGCTTCGCTTCTAGTAAAAGGGTGTCCGGTTCTCTTCACTCACCTAAAGAAAACACAGCAGCATTAAGCTGCTCTTTTACGCTGGTATATTGTGCGAGCGTAGGAACCCCGGTTATGTGTCATTAGTGCTACAACCATAATATAGCTGCAGCGTAGCTCTACCACGTAAATTTGAAGAGGTTTACAATTCGACTGTTGCCGGGTTTAAAAACGTTTTCCTTAACAAGAAAAAATAAAAAAGTGCATGAAAACCCCTTTTCCTAAACAAAATACAAGTTCAACTATTTATAAATCATTTAAAGTTTTCTTTTTTTCATTATATGTCACCTATAAGTTGTTGAATTAAGATTTTGTAATATAAGCTGTATGTTTATACCTGTATTTTTTTTATTTACTCTTTGTTTTATTAGCCGACTTCAAAAAAGTAGTAGGATATCATTACATACACACATATTTCCATTTTTTTGTATGCACGTAACTTGATATCTTCGTCAATGGCAGACCAAATTTAATAATGATTTTTTTATTACCTGTGCTTGACGGTGAAATAAGTCGTAATTCAGGGGAAGACTCCCATATAAATTTGTAGAAAATATCCACCGCTAAGAATGGAAAAACATGGAATGAAGTTTTTTATGTAACTACTTAGACAACATTCAGGCGTTTGTTGAAATATCAAAACCTCAAATTGAGTCTGAGTAGTCCACTCAAAAGGGCTAAAAATAAGACTTTTAATAAAAAATAAAAGCTGGCTTCAAAGAAATAAAAAGTCTATTTTTATCATTAATATTGTAGTCACCACGCAACGTTTCATGAACAGTCTACTCGGGATATAGCTTTAATGAGTCCATTATACAGTATTTAGGTATACAGTATCTACATAATATGTAAATATACATATCAACTAACAAGTCTGTCTGCACTCGTCTACCGTCGCTTGTTAGGACACTAACAAAACACAGTAGCGCCGCGATCTGTCCCCCCACAGTTTCCACGTAAGGGCGATTTCACATTATTAAATATATAAGCGGTATCCGAAGCGAAGCAGCACTCCTTTAGCATTGTATACATACATTACATTATGGTCTATTTACATTATCATTAAATGGTAGTATCCTTCTAGGCTTCGAGGCTTATTTTGATTATGCTGTGGCCCATAGACACCTACATCTATTATCGATTCAGTATTAAAAATGTAGATGCGTTGTCACCCTTGAGGACTAAGATGGAATGCCTCTTTACCAGTAAAAAAGGGTCTCCGGTTCTCTACACTCACCATACGAAACACAACAGCTATTACACGATGGTATCTGTGAGTGCGTGGTCCCTCACCAGTCGAGCCGACCCATTCATGCTACAACCATAATATAGCTGCAGCATGGCCCCACCACGTGAAAAAATTGTCAGTAGCTATCACACCGTGCCGTATGGTGACGGTGTTAGAAAATCTATCAGCCCATTTCGCCCCGTGGCGTGGGTGTCTGAACAAGTTAGTAGGGGAAATGCCAGAATAATCTTATTGCTTCCAACAGATGGCGGTATAAACATCTCGCTTACGTCAAATAAAAGATATCCAGCTAGCTACAGGTGTCACCGTCAAAGGTGTGATACGTTTAGTACTGCAATCGTATATCCACCTGACAAGCGTGTAGATTAAGCCCAGTCCTTACAAAGAGAGGGATCCACGTCTATCAGTGGACTTTAACGGACTAAAGAAAAAGAAGAGTCTCATCCGTCTATCCCTAGCGTTCTCTACTGAGCTATCCACTGCGCTGAAGATAATGGTACTAATTCAAAGGCGCGGAGGCACTAACTATTTCTACTTTACTCGAAACTAATGTAACTTTTGTGCGATAAGACCGGATTTTACAAACCATTAAGTGTTTATAAAACGGACACAAAGACAGTATCACCAAACCGAAAATCAACACCTTGTAACTTTGTTTGAATATTGGCTCCAACTGACACACGAACGCAAGCAGCTCAATACTAGGTATTTAGAAAACGTATGTTATTAATAAAAATATTATTTTTGCTTCTGGCACTAAGTGTGAACGCGTCCTTATCTCCTGAACCCGCGTCAACCAGAACTTGTAGGTCCTTTGTTGTCTGCGCCGGGCGACGCTTCGCCTCGCTTATTACAAGATCTGACTGCAACGAGCCAGTCGGTGCTGCCCTTAATAACGAAAGCCAATTCCGTGTCCATTACTGGCAATTTAGATGCTTTAAATCTCAATCACAGAGAGTGAAGTCGCACAACGGCATGATTTAGCGCCGTCCCGCTATAAAGTATACAAAAAGTAGAGTATACTAAAATCCCTAAGTAGGTTACCTCTCTGTCGTTTATCACGACACGTATTTTTTTTAAGTTATCATTACTTTTTATATGCAGGACGCCGAAATAACAAGGCAATAGGTGACCATTTGGCCTCGTAGCTGAGGGCTAAACGCAAAAATGTTTCTTATTCGCTGGCTGGAATGCCACAAAGGCAGCCCCTCGCTAGGTGGAGTGACGACCTAGTACCTATCAAATGTAGGAAGTAGATGGTTGCAAGTTGCTCAGGACAGTGCTTTGTGGCAGTCCCCAGTTCAAAATATATATTATATGGAAATTATTTACTTCTGTTTAGTAGCTTTTAGTGTGTTTTATGTTTTTAAAGTTAATTTTTTGACCCTTTTGAGTGGATACTCTCAATTTCAAGATAACAACTAGATTGTCGTCTTAATAGTTACATTAAAGTCTTCATCCCCTATTTTACCACCCTTAACCCTTAGGGATGCAAAGTTTTCTTAAAATTTAAATGGGAGCACCCCTTAATTATAACTACCACCCCTGAAATATTTAATAAAAAAGAATGACTAATATCGGATCACAATTGACGAATATCTCGTAACATATCCACAAAAAAGAACACGCAGAGTTAAATTAAAAACTTCCTCCTATTTTAAAGTTGGTTAAAATAAAAAAGTTTTTAAAAAATACTTTTTTTTAAATCCGACAAACCTTTTTTATTCATTATCACAAATAGAAAGGCACGTTACAGGTGTAAATCACGTCGATCCGTGTCTTGCAAACTAGTATAATGAAATTAATTAAGAGTTAAGACCCTTAAAAGTATTTAAAACTTTTAGTTGACTTGGAGTCCGAAAGTTTGAACTCGATCTCCTTACACATCATATTTTAACAGAAAAATATGTCTGAGAGATTCTAGACTCCAGACAAATAGTTACTCAATTAGACTAGTGGAGGAAAGCACCGGTCGATATGGCGCGACACCTTGCAATCAACAAATTCTTCATAGGTAGCTTTCCTTTCTATTACTACGTCTGCACATTTTAAAGTTAGAATAATCAGTAAACAATTCCATTCAATTCAATTCTACTAATTTTAGCTTCTCTTCTTATCTTTTTAAATTTTGTTTGTGAACAAAACTAAAATTATGTGGAACATTTCAAAGCACAAAGGATAGCTATATTAATTTCTCCTCTTTTCCGGTCAAAGATATAGCCATGTTTAATATACGATATATCTTTTTGCGTGGGAAAATGAAAAAATACCTTTTAATTAATTTCATTCAGCAATTCAAAACAAACATGCTATGATTGCCTTAAAAATTTGTTAGTTGGTCGACCCTTATAAAATATGTATGACCCAGTAAAACGTAATCGCGACTAGTTCGCCCTGACTATGCTTTCTGTAGAAAAATAGTTGGATAATTAAAAATAACAATTTTTTATTTTAACCTTTATATGGGACAACTGTGAAGAATACTGTTATGGTTTTAAAAAAAAATCATTAAACAACGAACGTAGGATAAATTGTGTTTCATTCGTTAATGCACTCTAATATCTTCGGCAACCACACCTCATGTGGGATAGTAGTAAAGCACAGGCTTAAAATAATTGGCTGTGCCAAAGCCAAACTATAATACGGGATCTTGAGGGCGATGAAGTAAGCTTGAAGCTTAGGTTTGCGCAGGTTGCAGTTTGCGTGTTCACATCACGTCCGGGCACCACCTTGGCCGTTGGATGAAAGTAGTTGATTTCCCGCGGTGTAAGTTGTTCAACTCGGAGTGTGGCCAACGCTCCGTGTGGAAGTTTTTTTTTTTCGGAAAGTGTATGCTGTTGGCCCTTCAGCTTTTACAGCTCCATCGAAATAGACACGTAAGTGAGGACCTACGAGCTATCGAGTGCAATGTCGTCGACTGCAGTCTCGAGGCATCCCGGCCCCTGCTTTTGGAGTCAGGCTCCTTGAGCTAGGGGGGGGGGGGGGGGGAAGGGGGCTCGATGTGACTCAAGGGAAAACAGACTCAGAAGGACGTATGAAAATGTGGGAAAACGAGTCGAAAAACTAAAAACGCCCCGTATCACGGGTAGTGTCTGAATGTGTGTGTGTGTGTGTGTAACAGTGTTAGATACTCTTCTCCCCCTCCGCCCCCATTCAAGGAAGTAATCTCATCATCAGGATCAAGGATAACGTTCTTGGGGAGCCTCCTGGGGGGAAGGACCGCATACACTCTGGGGAGTACGAACCTATCTCTACCACCAACGGATTTAATCGAATCGAAGTATCTTAAGGATAATTCCTTAAGTTACGAATGAATGGTGGGCATGCCGAGTGATCGCAGTGAAGATCCGCGTTTCTCACATAATAAGTAGCTCCTGTGATTCGTCGCAGAAATTTATTCCGAACAATATGAATTGGCCGAAGATACTTTGGGCGAAGTGGTAGTGCGAAGCTATTCTATATATTATGTATATACAGGAGTTCGGAAACTTGGAAAGCGTGATACAGTTCATTTTGCTAGTGGTGAGACGACAGCGCCGCCACAGTTATTAAAAAATATATAACCGAATTTTATAAAAAGCTTATCATTTTTTGAAAGTGGTTCAAAATCTAGTTATGCATCTAAAAACCTTAAAACCTTACGTCATATCCCCACAGTTTGTATACTTAAAAACTTCGTCTTGACTCCGAACAAGAATCTGAACACAACATTCAACTTGGTAGAAAGTTAGAAACCCGTGCTCTGAATGGTTTATGTCGGATTAAATTGCATCGATTCATACATCTAACAATAAACACAGACAACAGCACTTTAGCAAACTGCATACTTTATAAGTCTAGCAGTTTTTGTTTGTTTTATTTTACACACATAAATAAAATAGTCCAACGTTCGCTGTGCTGTGATGGCACAACATAATCTTTATTGTTATTACGTTAACTAATCGCTTGGACATCGTAAGAAGCGATTTAAGGAAATTCACGAAAAGCCTACAACCTCCGAAAACTATATTTATAACCATCCCGTAGTCGCAACCAAACGCTAATCCACTGCGATACCGTGTCGTAGTTGTTTGCAGTTCAAGACTTTTTTTGTTTGGAAATGCTTAAGTAATAGCTGTCTCAAGGGAGCAAGGACGGGTTACATCGGACTTGCACCGACTAAACCTCTACGGTGTTCCACCTTTGTCCCATATATGCAAGGCCACGGGTACGCTTTCGCACATCTCTGCGGCCCTCAAAGAACGCCCCATCATGACCCTTCCTCTGTAGAGGCCAACTCTTTCCACTACTCTTCTCCTCAGTCAAGGCACCCTAAGAACAGTCGCATATTTTTAAACGGCTCCGATCTCCATCTGCGCAAAGAGCCTCCTCGAGTCCGTTACTCGGAATCCATGGGGCAAGAATAAACATTGCTCCAAAAGCATCTGCCTTCACAGCCCCAGCGGTCATGGCCACGCCACCGGCCTCGTTTCGGTCTCGGATAGTAGGAAGTGCTGCCCTTCATTCTACCGACATTTCTCTTGGCTGCAGCTCTACCACCGCCACACTAGCAGTGTAGCCCCGCCAGAATCGCAGAGAATTGGGGAATGGCTCCTCACTTTTTTAACAGTGGTAGAGCCACGCGGCAGCTTTTGCTGTCGCACGGATGGGCCGGCTCGAACCGGGATGGTACCACGACCTCACAGAATACCAGCGTGAAGTAGAGGTTTACCTCTGCGTTTCGCTTGGTGAGTGCAGGTGTCCGGAGGCCCTTTTTACTGGGAATGAGGCATTCCATCTTAGTCCTCACGGGTGACAACGCATCTGCATTTTGATTCGCAAACGAGGATAGATGTAGATGTCTATGGGCCGCAGCAACCACTTACCATCAGGTGGACTGTGTGCTAGTTTTTTACCCTTATCCTATAAAAAAAAAGTAACTTTCCCTCGGAGACGCTACCTCAGCTGCGGAGAGCAGGATATGAAAACCTTTCTGTTGCAGGACCACGCTCACACAGACTACCGGGGTAAAATAGCAGTTTCATGCTGCCGTGTTTCGTAAAGCTGTCAGTAGAGAATCGGAGACCTTTTTACTGGAAACGAGGTATTTCATCTTAATTATCAGGGGTGGCAAGACAGATGCATTTTGATTCTTATTCGAGGATATATGTACATGTTTATGGGCCACATCATTCACTTACCGTCAGGTACTGTGTGCTCGTTTATAAAAATATTTCAACAAATTTCTTTTTTTAACTCGTCTATATTACGTTTAACCTTATACTTACTATCTAATCATCAACGGGAAGGGAATATCAAGTTCAACCACCCCGTCGTAAGTGCATCCATCACGTTAATATTGCGTCCAATCATGAGGTAGTTCAACCGGCGTGGGTGGAGACGCGGCGCTCGTCGTATTCACACACAACCGCTTCCCGTGTCACTACGATATATCAACAACAACAAAAACTTAATTTACCGATCTCAATCTCGCTATATTTTTTAAGATAAAGTTTTTAACGGTTTGTACAGTTTTAACCACATAATCAGTTTTTTTTATGGGATAAGGGTGACAAACGAGCATACAGTCCACCTGATGGTAAGTGGTTGCTGTGGCTCTTAGATATCTACATCTATCCTCGATTGCGGTTCAAAACGTAGATGCGGTGCCAGCCGTGAGGACTAAGACGGAATGCCTTCTTTCCAGCAAAAAGGGTCTCTGGTTCTCCAGATTCACCATACGAAACACAGCAGCATTAAGCTATTTTACGCTGTTATTCTGTGAGAGCGCGGTCCTTCCCCGGTCGAGCCGACCCATTCTTGGTACAACTGTACAATTAATATAGCTGCAGCATGGCTCTACCACGTTTAATTTACTGGTATTTTCATTTTTTTAGTTCAGTTATAAAGATCGTGAGGAAACTTTTTTTTATTTCAATCTAAATAACGTAATTCTGATTATTTTCTTTTAATGAATACTTTATACATCGATCATTTTGGTAAGAAAGCAGTTTTGAAGCAATTTTTTGGATTTTTTTTATAGGATAGGGTGACAAACGAGCACACAGTCCACCAGATGGTAAGTGGTTGCTGCGGCCCATAGACATCTACATTTATCCTCAATAAAGAATCAAAATGCAGATGCGTTGTCACCCGTGAGGATTAAGATGGAATGCTTCTTTTCCAGTAAAATGGGTCTCCGGTTCTCTACACTCACAGTGTCCAGGAGTGTCAAGCTGCTATTTTACGCAGGTATTCTGTGAGAGCGTGGTCCGTCCCCGGTCGAGCCGACCCATTCGTGCTACAACTATACTACTAATATAGCTGCAGCGTGGCTCTACCACGTAAACAATTAATTAAAATAAATAAAACACAAGTGTACCAGTTCGGAAAATGTATTATTAAAACACCGTTTTAAACATGATTCAACGTTTTGATGATGATGCTTTTGTGTGCGTACAAATACAATACTATATATGTTTATATGTAGTAGAGCCACGCGGCAGCTATATTATGGTTGTAACACGAATGGATGGATATGACCACGCTCTCACTGAATACCAGTGTAAAATAGCAGCTAATTGCTGCTGTATTTTGCATGATGAGTAAAAAACCGGAGACCCTTTTTAGTTTAAACAAGGCATTCCATCTTGGTCCTCAGGGGTGACAACGCATCTGCATTTTGATTTTCAATTGAGGATAAATGTAGATGTCAATGGAGCACAACATCTACTTACCATCAGGTGGACTGTGTGCCCGTCTGTCACCCTTATTCTATAAAAAAAAACTGAGTATGTGTACTAAAACAAACCAAAACTTTACAAAACTTTTTAGTAAAACTTAAAGCAAGGTATTAATATGAGTATTAATATAAGGGGCGTATATCCTCTTCCGTCTAGACATACTCGTAATTCGTAACGGTCAATAAACCACACTATAGCAACCACATATAACAGTTTTCAGCACCTATTTGACGACACCTTGAATCGTGCATAATAAATTAACTTTAAAATACTAAGAAACCGAATTCACAACAAAAAAGGATTAAAATAACTCCCACATAATAGCATCTGAACTCGGTGCTAAGACAAAAGTGCCAAAGAATTAAAACCCTAACTAAATTCAACAAAAGAGTGACTTACAAAAAAAAAATACATAGTTACAATAAGTATTATTTATAATCTATATTGAATAAAAAAAATTCTGTTTCTATTTCTGTTGCCAACTTTCAAAGACATTTAAGTATATATTTAAATCTCTTTGTCAACTTCAGAAGCTGCTATGTAGAAATTATTTTATTCTCTTTTGTTTTTGAACATGATTTTTACTTTTTTTGAGGTTTAGATATATATTTTTGATCCCATTGAAAGGAAAAATATAAAAAAATACCACAAGTTCAATTTAACAATTAAAATATCGTCAAAATTGTAACATTAAAATTTTATTTCACTATTTATCCCCTTAGCTGTGAATTTTCATTTATTTATATGGCGACATCCCTAAAGAGTATTATGTTTATTAAAAGAAGAATGATTAAAATCGGTTCCGGCTTTGCCGAGAAATCATAAAAATACATATAAAACTCGCAACAAATACAGAACATTCTCGTTTTTGTTACTCGGTTAAAAGATAAAAATAAGAATTGAAAGTGTTTTGTGGTTGCGGAAAATTATTACTGCAGCAGAACGGATTAGTTAGACCGAGGAACACAAAACCACGTTCACACAGAGCTACTATTATCTTCAAAAATATTTGTAGAATTGCAAGCCACTTTAATGACAATTTAAATAACAAGGAAGGAGTTAAATTTGCCTTTGTTATGTAAATCAGACAAATAAAATCCCACCAAAAACATTCTGTAAAAAACAGCCAAGTCTCGATGGAGCTGCTTGTTTATCTCTAAAAAGTAATGAAATCTAGACAAAGTCGTGCCAAGTCCAAGGTTCCTTACTGCGATTTCTTTATTATTATAGTTAATGTTATGTGACTTGTCCGTTGAAGGGTACACAAGGGTACAAAACCATGCGCTACATGACACCATTGCACCAATCTGTCGCCAGAACCGCTACCCATTGACGATGGAAAAGTGCTTCTTGGAAAACGTTGATTGAATAACCAGTCAATTGTAAGCTTGGTATTGGTAATTGGACGCTAGTGTCTCATTTTAGGCGGTTGTTGATTGTGCAACACATGCATTCAGTATTCACAATGCTGACTTCTGCTCTCTTCTTTTCCGAGCGTCAAATCGACCACCGATCTAACATAAAATAGACGTACAGACGGACTTCTATCAATGATTAGAAGTCCGCCTGTACTGGAAATAATTTTTTATACTGTTTGTTTCAGGCTCGCCTATACAAAAGTATTATTGAAATACGCAGCTTTATCAAGCCTACAATTGACTGATTATTCAATCAACGTTTTCCAAGTGGCAATTTTCCATCGTCAATGGGTAGCGGTTCTGGCGACAAATTGGTGCAATGGTGTGTATGCAATGTAGCACCTGGTTTTGTACCGTTGTGTTCCCTACAACGGCCAAGTCACATAACATTAACTATAATAATAAAGAAATCGCAGTAAGGAACCTTGGACTTGGCACGACTTTGTCTAGATTTCATTACTTTTTAGAGATAAACAAGCAGCTCCATCGAGACTTGGCTGTTTTTTACAGAATGTTTTTGGTGGGATTTCACTGCTTTTTGTAGAAACGTGGGCATATTGATTTATTTTATTAGATTTTCTTATTTGACACATTTTTTTTTCTTTTTAGTAGTTTTTTTTTATTATTACAAATCTTTCTTTTCTTTTTTTCCGGTTCTGATTCTTGTACAGTAGCAACAGTTTTTCGTATTGCCTATTCGCGTTCATTATTTAGTCTTTTAGACGGTTTAGATGGTTTAATTTCTGAAAGATCGGCGCGGTATTTACGCCTAAGCCGGTTGTATTCGGTGATCGCTGAAGCTTGAGCTTTTATACTCTTGAAGTCAACATTTATGAGGTGCACCCCATGAAGATTGGTTACTCGTGAAAGCGCCACGTAGGCTTGGCCACAAGAGAATATGGAGGTGCCAATGTCCATGAGGGCATTTTTAGACTTACACCTTGGCTCTTATGAATTGTTAGGGCATACGCCACACAGATTGGGAATTGTTCTCTGTACACGTATTTTTTTTATGTACCAATAGTAGAAGGAGGCATTACCATATCTCTAATACATCTGAGATCTGCTGAGGATACTTCAGAACTTCGATTTTTGACATCAAATGAAGCGGCCCACCAAGATGAATATTTTTTGTAAAGGCGGTATGTCCATCTCTTCTAATAGTTTGGTTGGGCTCTTGTGTTTCCCAATCAGGGTCCCCAGGTACTCCAGATCTTCGATTATCCTAGTTTTTATAGTTTTCCCTTTATGTAGCCATTAAACCCTAACTCTGTACCAAATTTCAGCTCTCTGAGTTTATGGGAAGTACTAGTTCTATTCTGATGATCATGAGTGAGTGAGTGTCATAAATGCGAAACTTTGCTTTCGCTTAACTTCGGAACTAAATGACCTATAGACTTGAAATTTTGAATTTTAAGTATGTGATTATAGCTTACTGGATGACGAAAATTTCTGCGTTCTGGTCTTATCCGGAGGTTCTCAAATAGAGGCCTGAAAATGGGGCGAAACGGTTCCAGTAAAGGATGGTACGGCAGTGTTTGCTTCGCGCTCGACTTGGCGGGGGCACTGCCGTGCCCCCCGATAAAGACTGAGTTGTAGTGAGTACGTCCTCAATCTACACTAGCGTTGAATTACAAATTAAAATTAAACAACACCTGCGTCTTCAGTATGCGGTTTGTCGTGCGATTAATGTCCTAATATCACGTTGCGGTGCAAAACCGCAGATCGCTGCATTTGTAGCGGTTTTATCAATTTCATACCGCTGCACTCCGTTTGGTAAACAGCCTACCTTAACAAATGCAGTCCGAGGGTATTTTAACCGGCTTCAAAAAAGAAGGAGGTACTCACTTCGACTGTATTTTTTATGTGTGTTACCTCAGAACTTTTTTCTAGTTGAACCGATTTTGATGATTCTTTATCTTCTAAAGCTGGTGGTATTCTCCTGTGGTCCCATATAAATTTGATCACGATCTGACCAATAGTTTTTGATTTATTTTTAATAATGCGTATTTAATTGACTTCGATGACATTGATGATGTTCTCATTTTATTTATATTGAAGTCGGTTGTACAAAATTTGTACTTTACCACAATTTTATCACATATAGCAATGTTCCAAATTCCAATGCTTGAGCACAGCGGGGCTAACCAAGATGATATTTTGCTATTGTTAACGCTATAGGAAACTATAAAATTAACGCTAAGTTTTTTATTTATAGAAGAGGGTGCAAACGCGCATACGGTTCACCTGATGGTAAGTGTCGACCGCCGCCCATGAACAACTGCAACACCAGAGGAATTGCAGGTGCGTTGCCGACTTGTTGGTAAACAACTCCACAAAGAAGTCATGCAAAGAAGAAAATTCCTAGTAAACTGCATATTGGTGAACCGCTAAGCATCGATATGGTGTGGATGGTATTGCGGTGGTGAAACTTGGTGGCTGTAATTAATCCGAACAATTCCTCTGAGCACTCCTTCTCTCTTTAAAGCACCAGTGAATCAAGCCTATCAGAAAGCACGATCAAGCACTATCGTGGACGATTCGAACCGTTCTTCACTGGATGCGGTCAAGTGGAAGAAACTGGCACTAGGGTTCCCGGCACAGAAATGAAAAGAGTCTCCATGTGATGCCGAAACTGCGCCTTTTAAAGTTGCAGGGCGTGTGCCGGTAAGAAATACTGTCACGCTCTGCTGAGCACGCCTAGCTTTTTAGATGCCAATTTCGAAGGTTGAAAGTCATCTCCATGTATTTCAAAAGTTTTCAATATGTTATAGGTCGTACAATTTCAGGTCTCTCATTTTTAGGGTCCGTACCCGAAGTATAACCAACGGGACTACAAAGCCTCCACTGTCCGTCCGTAATAGGTAGACAGTTGAAATTTTCACAGAGTGTGTATTTCTGTAGCCGCTATAACAACAAATAATAAAAATAAAATAAATTATAAATTAAAAGGGGCTACCCCCCCCCCCCTGCTAGAAATGTGTTTTGTTTTGCACACATAATATAAAATCTTGTACAGTGGTACGGAACCCATCATGTGCGAGTTCGACTCGCACTTGGCCGGTTTTTGAGAATGATGAGAAAGGGAAGTGTCCGCTGCGCTTAACTAATACCCATTGGCGTACTTCTTTATGTCTTCTTTCTCTAAATTTCTCAACTATGCTGATTCTTCACAATGTTTCCTTTCACCGTTAAGCACATGTTAAATCAGCACTTAAAGCTGAAATTAACAATGTTGCTTGTACCTATCGGTGAAGGTTGAACTCTAGTACTCGTGAACTAATGTGAGCACTTATCTCCTGATCTACAATGGCTCAGGTTTTTTCTAATGATAAAATTATTATATAACTTTAAATTGAATCGAGCCTTGATTTCTAGTAAAGCTTATTTTACTGTACATTATTTTCTTTTTCCAATAAATAGATTTACGTACAAAAACTATCCTACTGCCGGCCACTGCCATTTCTCTTCGAAGTTACTATGATGCAAGAATTTCTAAACGCATTATAAACTAATTTACAAGACTCTTGTACTCGTATAAGTTTATAATGTTATTAATTTACATGTCCTACGTTGTCTTCCGCATTCACTCCTGCAAGTCGCAAAGCATTTTGAATTAATTGTTGTGTTACGATTAGTAAGTGTAAGAAAGCCACTATAACAGGAGATTATTAGACATTTCATCTCAGTCCTCAGGAGTCAGGGCTGAGAACTAACAACGCAATAATGTTACAATTGACATTTACTTACATAGGTAAAATTGAATTTTTCATTAATTCATTCATTACAGCTTATTAAAAGCCCACTGCCAAACATAAGGATCTGTCATAGATTGCCCCATATGCCATAGTTGCCATGCTTGGAAGAGCAACGCTCTTCCGTAAATAAGGTCTATATTTACGGTTATTAAAATTTAACTGCACAGTTTAATAGATTCCTATGACAATATGTGTTCAAAATATGGTAACAGCTCTAACATATGCATTTTTATTACTTTCGTCGATTTGAGTTTGATCTGTTACGACGGCATAAATCAAAGTCAAAAATATTTTATTCAGTTAGGCTTATTTTGAGCGTTTGTGAATGCCAAAATCTATCACCGGGTTCAAAAGCAATTTCTATTATAAAATGCTTCTTCCATTTCACAACTAAATTTGATAATGGAATACCAATGTATAATAATGATGAATAATAATATTTTAATTAATTAAACTTAAAGGCAATGCATTAAGCTAGTTGATCACAAGCACATATAATATCGCATTTCCATACATCCTTGTTTTTTTTTTAAATATTGATCAGTTTTGTATCAAGCTGGTAAAAATATTTTTATCAGAAATTTTATCATGCATTTAAATACATTAGTATCTATTAAGCGTGTTACACTTTCCCTATAGGAGCACTTTCCCTATAGGAGTTTACATTATTTTGATGTACACATTAGGTTACATTAAGTTCTCAACATACCTGTTATCTCATTTTATGACTGCCTCGTTGGTCTAGCGATCGTAAACGTGTTCATTATGAAGTATTAGGTTCGAATTCCGGGTCGGGACAAGAAAATCTGTTATTGCGAGGATAAGTCCACAGGGGTGATAACGCATCTGCATTATTATTCTTTATATAGAATAGATGTAAATATCTATGGGACACACTATCCATTTACCATCAAGTGTGTGCACGTTTGTCACCCTTATTCTATAAAGAAAGCTCGATATATACGTCGACGTTTAATAAAGTTTTTCTGTTAAAAAATCACAGAAGGAGCCCGCAGTCAGGACGTTGGCGGTGTTTTACACCCGTACCTCGGAAAGCAAGCAGTTGGTCTTGCGCTTGATCTCTCTCCGGTCTTGTCGGATTGACAACCCATCGGACTATGAGAGTGACGATATTTGCAGACAACCATAGGCCAAATTAGGCGCCTTTTTCAGGACGATAGGCCAAATTAGCCGCACCTTTCAGGCAAAAAATTTTTCTCCACGCAGCGACCGGGAAACCAAACCCGAATCGCTGTACCACGCCTACAATGACGATCGGCTCCCACGACCGGTGCATAGTAATGCACCGCGAGGAGATTCCGGGTATTGGGGTTAGCCCCGAGGCCCGAGACCTGCTGTATACAACAAGTGCATACATGCGGAGGACAGGATAACGAGGATATTTGTGCACGCGCATTCGTGCTACAACCATAATATAGCCGCAGCGTGGCTCTACCACGTATATTTCTTTATTTGAAATTAGTTTAATGTGTCTATTTACCACCAGCTGGATTGTAAGTTCGTTTGTCACTTTAGTTTTATAAAAAAGAAAAGATTTCTCTAGAAAACGATTTTTCGACGACTTTGTGAGTCAATTGTTTTTCAACAGAAACCTAAATCACAGACCAAAAATTCGCCTTGACTCATATTTTACACTTTCCGCCTACAACATAACCAGCAATGATGTGGCTGAGCGGAATGCAATTTCGTGTAATCGTTATTCTCGAACTTTCCTAAATGTTCTTTCAAAAAAGTGTTGTTGTCATTGAGTTATATGTACTACGTACTAGAGAAGCCATTCCAAACAAAAATTGTGTCCTACTCTATGTCTTCGCGCATGCGCGAGAGTAGTAGTCACGCATGCCCCAAGGCTTTAATTTAATATAAAATAAGATATTAATATAAAATAAATATAAGAATTTGATATAAAATATCTTAATTTAATCTAAATAAACATATTTCTAAATAAAATGTAATAATAATTATTTTATGGAATTCACAAATCTTCAATTTACGCAATATTTAGTTTGTATGGATTGCACTACAGTTCAGTTGAACATAGTCAATGTTCGGAATGGCTTCTCTAGTACGTAGTACATATAACTCAATGGTTTTTGTATTTTGAGTAACCTGGTAATTGTGTGACGACGGAATTCTTATGAGTCGACACTCATAGGGATTCCGTCACGACACAATTATATATAATTAAATTAAATATATTAAGAGGCTGCAGGAAATGCTAGAAAGATCTTATAGCTATTGATAATGTCCTCCAGACTGAATTTCGGTCACGGCGGCCAGTCTCACCGGATACTAGACATTTGCGCAAGACAAGATTATAGTTGCCGAGTGTATGCTAAGCACGAGTGCACTCTTTATTCCCTCACTGTCACAGTCCGATGGAATTGTTATCCGACACGATCGGAGAGATAACAAGCGCAGGACCAATCACTTTACGTGCTTTCCGAGACACGGGGATGAAGCACCATCAGCTTCCAGATTCCTGGCTATTACTAAGAATTTCTTGCCAGAAAAACCCAGTAACTGTGTTTGGCCTGCCCAGGGACTCGAACCCGAGACCTCATGATCAGCAACCGCGTTTACGATCGCTAAACCAAAGAAGCAGTCGATAGATGCTGATTTAACCCATATTGCTTTCAGTTATCATTACTGTTACAGCATATTAAAGTCCACTACTGAACGTGCCGGTCTTCACTGCTGGCCGGATGACGAAGCTCAAGGTTGCTCAGAGGGCTATGCTCGGAGTTTCTCTGCGTGATGAACTTAGAAATGAGGATATCCGCAGTAGAATCAGAGTAACCGACATAGCCAAACGGATTAGTAAGCTGGAGTGGCAATGGGCCGGCCATATAGCTCGAAGAACCGACTACCGATGGGGAAAAAAGGTTCTCGAGTGGCGGCCTCATACCGGCGGATGAAGTGTAGGGCGTCCCCCCACTAGATGGAGTGACCGCCTGGTAAGATATGCAGGAAGTCGATGGATGCAGGTGGCTCAGGACCGTGCATTGTGGCATTCTTCGGGGGAGGCCTATGTTCAGCAGTGGACTTGTGAGGGGCTGTAATAATGATGATGATGACTAAACGTGGGCCTTCCCCATAGATTGCCTCACAAGAGGACGCTTGTAAAACTAGTTGGCAACCGCAGTTTATACACCGCAACTACACGGCATATTGCTTACAGTACCAAGCGTTAAATACACACAAGAGACATGGAACAGTATCAATACGTCTCGAACTGCGATCGCCAATTAGCCAGCCGAGAGTGATGTGTCTAAGTCGGAGAGACCCACGTCCACTAGTGATATTTAACGAGTTGATGAATAAAAAGAAGAGGAAGGGAGAATGGCATATCTTGCATTAATAACATTTAAACTGCCAAACTCTATCAACCGTATAACGTTGAAATGTAGAATTACATAGTAGATGTCGCTCAAGATCAACTTAGCGTTAATTACACACAGACCGACACTAGATTTTGTTACTCTATATCTGTGTCAGGGTGGAATCCAGTCAGTAAAACTTGTCTGAGTAAGACAGTATCCACACCAAGGTTAGGTGATTGTTAAAAGTCTAACTTTAGCGAATGAATTAGTTTCAGAGTACAATCATAAGCATAAGGACCACGCTCTCACAGAATACCAGCGTAAAATAGCAGCTTAACACTGCTGTGTTTCGTATGGTGAGTGTAGAAAACCGGAGACCCTTTTTACTGGAGAAGAGGCTTTCCATCTTAGTCCTCACGGCTAACGACGTATCTGCAATTTGATTTGCACTTACCATCAGATGGTCTGTGTGCTCGCTTGTCACCTTAATCCTTTAAAAAAAAAAGCGGTGAACCTTTCTACACCAGCGATCCTTTTCCCTAGTAACAGGTCGAGCTATATTGCAGCATATTACCACAGAAGCACCAGTGTAAAATAGCAGCATATTATTACTGTATTTCATACTGTTTCGTACGTATAACGATTACGGAGATTACTTTTACTGCTAACGATTAGGGGAATAATTTGCCTGCATATCTTTCCATCAGATTACAATGCGGGTGTCTTCAAGGTAGGCTTGGGTATAAAATTAATAACCGCGATATATTGATATTCGATATTTATTTTAAAGTATCAAATTCGTATCTATTTCGATATATTTTAAAATGTGTTAATCAAGCAGAGCTACAAAGGCATTTATGTGCTGTTGTCATTTTTTTATTGTCATCTAACCTTCAGTAATAAAATTTTGGGCCGTATCCTAGTACATCATGCAAATAATGAATGATATATCGATATATCGATATATATCGCGTGATAAACAACAGTTTAAAAATATCGATATGATATATATATCGCTTGCCCATCCCTACTTCAAGATAAGTGTGAATAGGCTTGTATTTAGCTGATTCAGCGCGCTTTACTATCATCGGCTACATCGTCACTTACCATTAGGTGGTATACCACATTTCATTTAACCACGATCTTTGTTTCTAAATACATTTAGCGAGGTCGTTGAACTAAAGCTGGTTTGAACCTTTAACTGGCTTTTAATGCTAATTCATCTTTACAGAAGCATTTTCACGAAGAATTCAAAAGGACTTTGCAAAAATGACTGGTAGCTCTATTCGATAGCGACCGTATTTTAAATGAAAAATATTGGACGTGCCTGGCATTTGATCTTTGACTAGTTACCGACTTTTTTCGATTTTTCATTTGAAATATTAAAATGCATGTAGAGAATTTATATTAACACTAAAATACACTTTCGAAGTCGATTTAAATTTGGAAGAGTATATACTCTATGTTCAATTAATTAATGATATTGATAATACATTCATTGAAATTTAATGACATACATTCAAATAAATATCTCGGTACGAAGTGCGCGCAAACTATTGTAAGTTAATTGTGCTATGCCTTTAGCCTTCGCACAAGTGGAAGCAATAAATAATACGCATGTATTATACATATAAACTTTATTTTTTAATTTTTCTGTCTATTGATGAAAATCGCATCAAAATACGTTGGGTAGTTTAAAAGATTTAAGCGTACAGACGGCGGGAAGTGACTGTTTTATACTATTTAGAGAAGTCTATTTGCTTAGTGTTTTAGTAAGAGTATCCACTCCCCCACATAATTCCCCGGGGCGTCGTAATAGTAGACATAGGGAAACGAAACAGAAGATGGGCAGCAGCACTCTCTTGATAACAACTCAAATTAATAAAACAGCTGTGCCAACTAGGGCAAATAGGTATTCCCCCTATGAAACAATATATTAGAGAGGTCCATGATTAGTAGTGAACATTTTATGGAAGAGTGAATGAAAACCCAAGTCTAGTTTCGCCTTTACAATCCACACGTCTTATAAGGTAGGTACATATTACTTCCATACCTTATAAAATTTACGATAGGAAGGTGGCATAACTTCCGTCGGTCAGTCATCGCTCGCCGCGCGCCGTCCGGGCCGTTGACATCGCTTTGTCTCGCATCGACTGACGTCCCTCCGCGACTATACTGCTTTTTATGTGCACCGGCCCTTATTTCTATAATGTAGAAGGAGAAATTGGATAGTTTGCAGCTTCAGCTGCCGTTACACGAAAAACAAAGACCTTTACTAGGATGAGAGCTTTGCGGTTTTATGGCCTGTGATCGCCCTCTATTATATTATCCCTCATTTGAACATCAGTATTTATTTTTTGTAATATACGCTTTAACGACAAAGTAATCTTTTATTTATAATATATTCATAATTTTATTCATAATTTTAAACTTGTTGTGACAGTATTTATTAAGACATCAAGATATTATGCTTTTCACACATTATATAATGTATTTGTTGTGTATTTGTTTCATCGAGACGATGGTACTTGTTTTGCTATGATCCGATAGGTGGAGCTGTAGTTAAGTTTGTTACAAATTTTATTTATATGGACCGAAATGAATCATATTCACAATAAGTAATGTCGTTTTAGTGCCAAAAATGAAAATAACAAAATCTGGATCCGTAAGAAGGCGCTATGGTCGGATTATTAATAAATTTTATACTTATAACAGCGATCCGCGCCGTCTTTGCCATTTGAAATCTGGAACTCGACAACGGAACCACCTACCAGGTCCAACTATAGCTAAGGACCATCCAGGTGACCCAATAAGTACCCTATAAAAAGTAAACGATTAGTTATATAACGTCCCACTGCTGGGCACAGGCCTCCTCTCATTTCTAAGAGGGTTTTAGGCCAAGGAAATGTCCGGCGCGTTTCCCCAATGCGTTCGCTAACAACTTCACGTCTTCGAAATATTTTGTTTTTTTTCCTCTTTTCTGAGACATGCAGGTTTTCTCACGATGTTTTCCTTCACCGCCTAGCACGTGGTAAATCAGCACTTAAAATTGCAATTAACAATTTCATTGATGCCGGCGGGGATCGAACCCAGGTTGCTCGCGTACTATGAAATTTACAGCGAGCGCTTCGCCCCGAACCTACCATGACGGCTCATAAGTAATAAGTACCCAATAAAATTTCATCAAAATCGGTCAAGTCATTTAAGTGGAGAAGAATTATGAACACACCGGAATTTTATCAGTATACTAGGTGTTCCCCGCGGCTTCGCCCGCGTGTAATTTAGGGTTTTAATTATATTGCTCAGAACCCTAATTCTTTTTCTCAAATATAAGTAGCCTAAGTTACTCCTTAGAACATCAGCTATCTGCCAGTGAAAGTCCCGTCGAAATCGGTCCAGCCGTTTCGGAGATTAGCCGGAATAAACAGACAAACAGACAGATTGACAGATAGACAAAAATTTAAAAAATTGTGTTTTTGTTACAAGTACCGTATATAAATTCATATGCATTTAGTAAAAAGCTGTTATTTTAACATTACAAACAGACACTTCAATTTTATTTGTTTGTATTTTGTATAGATAAATATGTACTGTAAAACGTCCGAAATGAATTAGTGAAACTCACACACCACCTACAGGAACCTGTTTCAACAACGTCTGTCGGGACAGCTTTTACAATGCAAATCTCTTTGTATAAAAATCAATTGCTGTTCGTTAGTCTCGCTAAAACTCGAAAATGGCTCGACTTATGTTGATGACGTTTTGTGTGTGTGTGTGTTGAGTGGGTCCGTGGTTGGTTTAGATCCAAAATTGAACCCGGTTGGTCGCGCCCAGTAAATCACCCGTGCGAAGCCGGGGCGGACCGCTAGTGTATAATATATTTGGTTAATCCGGTAATTTAGGTTGCGCTATGTTCCTAGGATCTGGTCTCATTTTATTTCGAAATTATTTACTTATCTTTTATCCTATTTTAAAGTTAATATTTTATGATGTTAAAGTTGTCCAACTAGCACACAGTTCACCTGATAGCAAGTAGACGACGCCTAGTATTAAGCGAGAGTAACCTTTTTCTACAGACTTCAAAATGGAGACGGTACCTACTCAATTCGACTGTATGTTTTTATGTGTGTTACCTCATAACTTTTTACTGGGTGAACCGATTTTGATGATTCTTTTTTTATTTGAAAGCTGGTGCTTCGCTTGTGGTCCCATATAAATTTGATCAAGGTCTGACCAAATAGTTTTTGAGTTATTCTTAATAATTTATATTGAAGTCGGTTGTACAAAATTTTCAATTTAAATTATAATTATATTTTAAATAAAATTGAAGCGACAAACGAATTAACAGTCCACCAGATGGTAAGTGGTTGCAGTCCATGGACACCAGCAGCCAACTTCAAACAAAGAAAACTACAGATGCATTGTCACCTTTAAGGACTAAGATGGAAGGCCTCCCAGCCTGCAATTATACTGGCTCTCTTTACCCTTTAGACCTGGACACTGCAGTGCAAGTCCTGTCATTTAGCGTAGCAAATTGATAAGAAGATGGTACCTACTCAGAGGTTCCTAGGCATGGACTTCTACCACCTAGTAAAGCCTATTAATTATACGTATTAGGATTCTAAAGTGTGGATTCGATTCCGCCTTTCGAATTTTGCCGTGAACCAAGACGTGTGTTGCCAAGGAGTGTTAATAGCAATATTTATATATTTATATTGTTTTTTTTAATCTCATCGATTAAGAATCAAAATGCAGATGCATTGTCAGCAGGGTCAAGGTGGAATGCTTCTTTACCAGTAAAAGTGTATTTGATTCTCATTACTCGCCGTACGAAACACACCAGCATTATGTTGCCTGTATGATTTGCGTAATCTTAATACATATACATAAAATTCTTCTGTCCTTGTGTATCCTGAGCTTCTTCTAAAAGACTGGACCGAGTTTGATGAAATTTTGTGTGTGTGATTAAATTGATTCGGGAATGGTTTAGATTCACAATTGGACCCGGTGGAAGATGACGCCGTTGTTGCAATCAGGAAATCACCTGTGCGAAACCGGGGCGGATCGCTAATATTTCAACAAAATATAAACACGTCATCTGTCGACTTCCTTGTTTAATTTTTTTAATTATATTCGCGTATATAATAATAATCTCCGAGTGTTTTGTAACAGAAGCATTTTATTTATCTTTATAGCTAAAGCGGTTCAACACGAAACAGTGTTCGAAGGGAATAAAACGGTACCGCGACTTTTATGTGTCTGCTGCTATATACCTACGATGTATAGAATCGATGCATAGTCTCGGGTCTCGGCTTGCAGAAACAGAATGCATTGCACACTGCACAGTCGGTAGTTGGCAAGCCGTCGCCAGACAACGCGGTTGCCGCCGCGCTCGCTCTTTATTCCCGACTTGACATCGACGCCTCCAACTGTCACCGAAGTTTTCTGTGTTCTTTGTTCGTGCTTTGTAGTTCGTGCCGCTGGACTGCCCGCTCCGTCTGTGCATACAGAAGGTTTGTAAAGTGCAATTTACTAGACGGTAGTTCTAAAACGATTCGTTCCGAATAAGAATGGGGCTTTTGCTTGCGGTTAACGTTCTTGCAACTGTTTCTGTTGAGTTTTCTTTTTTTTTTAGATTTAACACTTGTCAGACATATTAATGTCTTAAATGATTTAATGTTCAATTAGATCGTTAGAAGTTGTAACGATTCTCATTGTGTATGAGACTATTATGTTTCGGCAAATGTGATCAATTAATTTATCTCAACTAACATTTAATGTTACAATTAATTTGTAGTTAAATTGTTATTTATTAATTTATCTTAAAGTAACATTTATCTAATGTTTCGATTATTTTCGAGTGAAATTGTTATTTACCAATGTATCTTAAACTAACATTTAACTAATGTTTCAATTAATTAGCAGTTAAATTGTTATTTACATTTATTATAAATGTATTTGTGATAATATTTACCTAAACAGTTCAAAACAATAACAAACATAGGTACTTACCTACCCACAAGTACTTGCTTCAAATGTAGTTTTGGGAGAGAGGCGCCTTTTCCTTCAGGAGTTTGATTAGGAAACCTATAAAAACCCAACATGTGTTGAACAAAACCAATTTTACGGAAATTATCGCGTTTAATTCTAACCTATATATAATTTAAATTTCTCACGCTAAGGGCGTGTTGAAGCACCCATGGTCACGAAACAACCATGTTGATGACCATGAAACGTCGGGTATTCAAAAATAAGTTAAAATGAAACTCGGATAGATCGGAGGAATCCGTGAAACTAGTCTCATTGAATAAGTCATTACGTAGAATTAAGTTATGAATATTTTTACGTGGTAGACCCAGCTGTATTAGTTGCAGCACGAATGGGTCGGCTCGACCTGGGTAGGACTACGCTCTCACAGAATACCAGCGTAAAATAGCAGCTTAATGCTGCTGTGTGTCGTGTAGTAAGTGTAGAGAACCAGAGACCATTTTTACTGGAAACGAAACATTCCATCTCAGTCCTCAGGGTTGACAACGCATCAGCATTTTAATTCTAAATCGAGGATAAATGTAGATGTCTTCCACTTATTATCAGGTGGACTGTGTGCTCATTTGTCACATTAATTCTATTAAAAAAATAATAAATTCCTAGATATAATTAAGAGGCAGTGTTTATTAAGTGGTATCAATTATTTACCTATCTAAGAGTCTGAGGTCTTACCAATTCAATTCCTCTTACCAAATCTCATAACAAGGTATCGTATGTAATAAAGTAAAATGTAATGTACGTACACAGAAATAAAAGTAGTTTTACAATTATTATTAAACATTAAAAATGTTGTACAGCCGACTTCAATATAAGTTATTAAGAATAACTCAAAAACTATTGGTCTGACCTTCATCAAATTCATATGGGACCACACGAGAAGTACCAGCTTTCAAATGAAAAAATCTAAAATATTTCAAAAATCATTGAAATCGGTTCACCCAGTAAAATGTTATGAGGTAACACACATAAAAAAACATACAGTTGAATTGAGTACCGTCTTCTTTTTGGAAGTCGGCAGAAAAATAAGTGATATTCATTCTGTAAATAATAGGAATAGACACAAGCTAGTAGTACCAGTTACTCGACTACACCGAGTCAGTAATTCATTCTTGGGCGATGCAACAAAATTCCAGAAAATATACAAAGTTTGACCTGCTCAAAGTTAAAAACTTTATTAAACTAAGTTTGTATGTAAAAAGGGTTATTATAATATTAAGGAATTTATGGATGATAATAACCCCTGGAAATAAGGTGATCGCTACCAAGCTATTTCTAATTCTTTGTGTTGTTAATTGTGTAACATACATGATTGTAAGCTGTTATTTAAAAAAAAAGTCCTGCATGTTTTCTTGCTGGTTCTTCCATTGACAGGGGTTTTTTTTCGAACCAGTGGTAATTAAATAATTTAAAATTCAAAATTTTGTACTACCGACTTCAATATAAATTATTAAGAATAACTCAAATACTACCGGTCAGACCTTGATCAAATTTATATGGGACCACATGTGAAGCACCAGCTTTCAAATAAAAAAAGAATTATCGAAATCGGTTCACCCAGTAAAAAGTGATGATAACACATTAAAAAAAACATACAGTCGAATTGAGTACCGGCTCCTTTTTTAAAGTCGGTCGACAAAAGAGTGACTTTCAATGAGTATAATTTATAACCTATATTGAATATTATGCTGCTTGGCGACTATTGGGTATACGAATATCACACAGTCACACAGCCGCACAGTTTTTCAGTCATTTTCGAGGATAATATAGTGTTGTCCATTCTTAATGGAAAGATAAAAAAAGACCAAGTAAGTAGAAAATTGTAAGTGAATGAAACAAATAAAACGACAACCCTCTAAAGTATTTTACGTCGATTCCAGGCCACGAATAATTGTACTGTTACAGCGCGCACTTTTAAAATGATTCCGCTAAAGGAAAAGTTTACAATGGACTGCGATCCATTGAAAAAGTTTTCCATCAAATTATATTTGCTAGGTGGTAGAACACCTTCTCTGCATAGATGGTCTGGGTACCACGCTCTTACCATTTACGGTGCGTGCTATGTTCTTATGGGTATTTTTTTATAGGTTAAGGGTAAGAAACGAGCACACAGTCCACCTGATGGTAAGTGGTTGCTGCGGCCCATAGACATCTACATCTATCCTCTATTACAAATCAAAATGCAGATGCGTTGTCACCCGTGAGGACTAAGATGGTATGCCTCATTTCCAGTGAAAAGGGCCTCCGGTTATCTACACTCACCATACGGAATACAGCAGCGTTAAGCTGCTATTTTACGCTGGTATTCTCTGAGAGCGTGGTCCTTCCCCGGTCGAGCCGACCCATTCGTGCTACAACTATACTTTTAATATAGCTGCAGCATGGCTCTACTCCGTAAAGATATACGTAAGGTATAGCGGATCAGTATAGTTACAGGGTGTGAGGCAATCCATCTTAGTCCTCAGAGGTGACAACGAAACTCCTTTGTTTTAAAGTTGGCAGCAGGTGTGCCAACCATCTTGTGAACGGTAGGTACGTTCATCACTTATTTTTATTAAGAAAAGTTTTATTTATCAGCATGTCATACAGTCAAAATATTTACTCAAATAAAATCTTTATCTAAAGAGTATTTTAGAAGTATTTTTCGGAATACAAAGTTTTTTAATCTGTGGTTTAATATCAGCTGGGTAATTAAGATATGGAAGAAAAGTTTTTAAATTCATATCACACGTTTCAGAAAGTGTTAGTAGCATCTACTAATCTTAGTAAGTAAATAGTTAGGTGAATTTTTTGAACCAAGCGTTTATTATGAGTTCAAACATTGATGTAACAAAGTTTGATAAATTTAGTATCATATCAATCAAGTGCTGGAAATATATTCTTCGTCTTCCTCATCAGTCGCAAAAGAACAGTTCATGACACGGGCCCCTGTCGTTATATTTGCTATAATAGTTACGCTTGAAATGTAGATTGACCATTGCAATACCATTGCCATTTTTATACGTCGTAGAGCCATGCTGCAGCTATATCTCTGGTATAGTTGTAGTACGAATGAGTCGGCTCGACCGGGGAAGGACCACGCTCCCACAGAATACCAGCGTAAAATAGCAGCTTAATGCTGCTGTGTTTCGTATGGTGAGTGTAGAGACCCGGAGACCCTTTTTACTGGAAACGAGGCATTCCATCTTAGTCCTCACGGGCGACAACGCATCTACGTTTTTAATCCGTAATCGAGGATAGATGTAGATGTCTATGGGCCACAGCAACCACTTACCATCAGGTGGACTGTGTGCTCGTTTGTCACCCTTATCCTATAAAAAAATGACGTTTGCATCTTTGACTTTACTGCTCGTCGCCAGTCTGGATTATTATATTGATAAGTCTAAATAAAGGTACCACCTTCTAACGGGAGTAATAAGTTTTTTTTTTATAGAATTAGGGTGACAAACGAGCACACAGTCCACCTGATGGTAAGTGGTTGCTGTGGCCCATAGACATCTGCATCTATCCTCGTTTGTGAATTAAAATGCAGATGCGTTGTCAGCCTTGAGGACTAAGATAGAATGCCTCTTTTCCAGTAAAATGGGTCTCCGGTTCTCTACACTCACCATACGAAACACAGCAGCGTTAAACTGCTATTTTACGCTGGTATTCTGTGAGAGCGTGGTCCTTCCCCGGTCGAGCCGACCCATTCGTGCTGCAACTATGCTATTAATATAGCTGCAGCATGGCTCTACCACGTAAGTTTTTTCTCTAGCATTTCTCACAGTCGCCTCTTACAATACCCACGGGACGAAATGTAGCGATAGAATCATGAATGGCTGTTTGCACGATACCCTAATTGTACTACTATACCTTGTACTAAATTATGCTTTTTACTCGTATTTTGTTAACAGTGACCAATTACAATCCATCTGTGGCAAGCGATAACTGCAGCCCATTATATTAATATACAATATTTTCAATAGAGTATCGAGAATTAGGTGCCATTTTTAAGGGATTAAGATGTACCACTAAGATTTAATGCCTCGTTACTTATTCTAACATTACGTTTCGTTTTGTTTGAATAGAGACCTGATACCTATTATTCATCAACTTCATCACTTTGCTAAGCACTGCAGGGTAATGCGGTCATTATATGTTTGTACTACCAAAACAAAGCAGTGCAGCGTAGTGCTGTCATTTTACGTTTGTACTACCAAAACAAAGCACTGCAGCGTTATGCTGTCATTTTATGTTTGTGCTGCCAAAACAAGCAGTGGAGAGTTATGCTGTCATTTTATGTTTGTACTACCAAAACAAAGCACTGCAGCGTAGGGCTGTCATTTTATGTTTGTACTACCAAAAAAGCACTGCAGGGTAATGCTGCCATTTTAGATGTGTACTACCAAAACAAAACACTGTAGTGTTATGCTGTTATTTTATGTTTGTACTTTCAAAAAAAGGACTGCAGCGTAATGCTGCCATTTTACGTGTGTACTACCAAAACAAAGTACTGCAGGGTAATATTGTCATTTTACGTTTGTACAACCAAAACAAAGCACTGCGGCGTAATGCTGCCATTTTATATTGTATCAGTCAACGCAAATATTTCATTTTTTTGTATTCACCGAGCGAAATACTGCATCGTTATCAAAACGTTATACCGTTATATTATGTTTATATCCACCAAGTTAATTCATGCCTTATTTTAAGTTTGTAATTATCAAGTATTTACTAACGATGTCATCCACTCCATTTGGATTTGGATGCTTGATGGTCCACCACTGTGCGATTTAGTAGGAGTTTTCTTCCTCGCACGACTTGGAATCTGCTACTACCTGTGAATTTTCCGTTACGACTTAGAGCCATTCAAGTAAGATGCTTACTCTTGTTTTAAAATGCCTGTAAAGTTATAAATTAAAAAAAAAGGTTATCATAACCTCATCTCCACATGTTTTCTTCCAGCGTAGGCCCCAACACCACTCGACAATCGTAAGATTTTTTTTTGAATAACATAAAATCATGACGTATACTCAGTAAGGTAAAAGCACCTAGAGGAATTTATATTATCAGTTTACGAATTATAGAAAATATTTAATAGTGGAATAATTAAGACTAGTATTAGGTTACATCATGTCTCTTCCACACTCAAAGTGGGTTTAACGGCGAAACTTTCAAAGCTATATTAAAATAATATCGTTTACATCAGCCGATCGTTATTTACGGATTATGAAATATTTTGTTTTAAAGTTTATGCAACGGCTCGTATAATGTTTATGAATAGGTATTCATAAACATTATATGAGCCGGGTGGTTCACTTGCGGATAAACAGGTTCTTGTGACGTGATGAAACAAGCTTTCCCAAAATAGGGAGGAGGCACTTTTTATCCTCAAATTATTAGTTGCAATTTTTAGTGCTTAATTACCATGTGCTCGGCGGTGAGTGAAAATGTCGTGAGGAAACCTGTTGCCTAAAAATGTTTCGTAGGCATGTAATCTACGCCAACACGCGTGGGATACCTACTTCCTTTTCCCTATAACCCTCTTAAAAATGAGAGGACGGCTGTGCCCAGCTGTGGGATGTATATACGCTGTAATAACCTGACTCTTGGTATTGAAGATGTGAAAATTAATTACCTAAGATTCGCTTAAAAATAAAATGAGGTATTTTACCTATTTTGATGAGCTCTTTTTTAATTAAAAATCATAACGCTACGTTGTCATCCTTGAGGAGTAAGATGAATTCGTTACCTAAGCTAAAATGAATCCCGCCGACAAACTGTTACGCAGTTTGTAGGGTGTGATTAATGTACTATAGGTTTCATCATCATCATCATTACAGCCCTTCACAAGTTCACTGCTGAACATAGGCCTGCCCCAGGGAATGCCACAAAGCACGGTCCTGAGCCACCTGCATTCATCGACTTCCTGCATGTCTTACCAGGTCGTCACTCCATCTAGTCGGGGGTTGCCCTACACTTTGCCTACCGGTACGAGGTTGCCACTCGAGAACCTTTCTTCCCCATCGGTTGTCGCTTCTTCGAGCTAGATATGGCCGGCCCACTGCCACTTCAGCTTACTAATCCGTTGGGCTATGTCGGTAACGCTGGTTCTACTGAAATCTCATAAAAATATGTAGTATTTCTTTTTTGGCATCTTTTCAAAATTTTTTGGCGACAATCTCTACTTTGTGCGACTGTTTGACCACAGACTATTATGTGTTTTCCATGGGCAGTAGGAACGTAAACAAACGACAGACTTATAATATGTGTTTGAAATTGGCAGTATGTAACACTTATTATGTATAAATTCTCCTTCTCCATACCTATAAACTTGTAACTATATAAAATCTCACACCCTTCTGTGCACGCAACATGCCCAGAAAGCGGTACGTTTCCCTTCACGTACTAATATGGGTATAAATACACATTTATAAGTAAACAGTGCCTAATATCACAGAATAAATAATAGTACTACGTACAGAAGTTGCACTCCTTTAATGTTGACTGCTTGCCGACGTTTTAATAGCCTACATAATTATTATTAATCAGCTAAATCGCAATTATGTTTGAATGCACGCAATACAAAGGAAGGTTCTATATAGGTATATTAACACAAAATCGTCCGAACAACCATTTAAGTGCAATTTTTTAATTAAGATCGCATACGCCGGGCTGTAAGACCTAGAGTTCCGATCGCGAGATGACGCTCGTGCAGTGCCCACAGGCAATCGTAAATAAATTTATAATTGTCATAGACATCATCAAAATGGGATATACTGTTTCAAGGTAAGGTACTATTTTTGGCATTGACAAATGACAATGACAAATATTTATTAAAATAGGATAATTTTCTACATAATACTTAATTTTATCTACAATATTAAAAGCTATGATAATAAAAAAAAAACTAAAACTAGAAACTTAATATTATTATTATTAATAAATTATTATTATTAAATTAATATTATTATTATTAATATTATTACTTACTATTTTTAATTTAAACTAACAAAGGATCCTGACTGAAATCATCATACTATATTTACATTATGAAAAAATGATAAATGCGAAATAATATAATAATCCTTGCTCCCCCTTTCGTTGTCGGACAACCTGATGTCCGATTGTGTAGGGCTCCAACCTTTTGTTATCAAAATTGAAAACGCTTTATTTTTGACGTAAGAAATTAAATTTTGTTTGTCAAATGTTAACATGTTATAAACCACTGTTAATTATATAATAAATATAATTTGCTTTGTTTGTTCTTCTTCGTCTTTAGCATAGTAATGCGTACAGCAATGATGCGAAATAGTTTGCCAGGCTTTTCCTTTCCCTCCGATTGCAACGTGTGTGCATTCAAGGTGAAGAGTTTAAGTGAATAGGCATTTACCTATTTACGCTAATACATTACGATTGACCATCTAGGGCTACATGACTACTTACCGCCATGTAAAAAAGTATATCTAAGTACCTAATTAATTAGTAGATATAAATAAAACAAATAAATTACTATATAAATCAGGTACAGTCAATTTCTTTATCTTGTCTATCCTTTTTTTGAAGTAGCTAAATTCTCACCCATACCTTCCGTTGTTGGAGCAAAGCAAAGTTTATGCCGGACTCTTACCTGCTAAAACCCCGCTGATGGCGACCACCATGTTTCGGAAAGAACCAATGTATTCTCAAGGGTAAACCTTGTGACAAGATCACTTCTTCCTAAACCGCCATCAGAGCCCCAACCATCACTGATATTTTTTTATCTTTATTTGGTCTACAAAACTGAACACCGTTGCACGAAAATAATCTGTAATAATTAACAATAATAGTTAAAGTTTTATTATATTAATTCTAAATTAAATACCAAATTAAATTAGCTATAAAATAAATTAAATACTTAGAATAAAGAACAGTTTATTTATTGAAGAGTTACTGAACTCGTGAATACATCTACTTCAGACCGACGAATGTTACTGCATGAACACCTGCGGTATAATGGCGAATACCATATAGGTTAGGTTAATGGTGATGCACCGAATACAGGCGAAGTTGTCATTTGGAGAAAAAGTCAGCAGATTCCCGTCCGGTTTATTGCACTCGTTGATGTCGGGACGTCAAGCACCTCAATCCCCCTCATAACCATGCTTGCTGTAAACCACTCGGGACTTTAAATAAGTGAAAATAAATGAGATGAGGCTTTCACTTATCACAACTTGACTTTTTATAATGCACTTAAAATAAGGCAACTGCCTTCCCCGCACAGCGTTATACTTTGAAGATACGAGCTTCATGTATTGTGTGCTTTTTGTTAAGAGCAAACAAGTTGAGTGACCACCTGATGGAGTGCTCTCGCGCCTATAAACAATGAACATAAACATTGACGACTTGCCGAGTCGAGGGTCTGAAGCAGCGTCCATAAATACCTCGTCGTGTTTGATGCGCGCTTAATAGGCTTTCAAAGGCAATGAACAATGTACTTGCGACTTAATTATCGTGGTAACTTCACAACTTAGTGGTTAGTGGAAAACTGGAGAGGCCTTGGATTCGAATAATGACCGAAGTCATGTGATCGAATAATGCTGAGGCTTTATGTGGCGCGAAGTTAAAGATATTCGATAACAGATGTTTATTTCTTGATTTAATCTAGGTTAATAAATATATGGGTTCAAATATTCTCATCAGCTCAGTTAAATACAGTTATTTCAATATTACAGACAGACTTCAATTTTATATGTATAGAAGAAGTATTAACAATCGTTGGTGAGTCTGTTAGTGATGGCGTAACTACAGAAAGCCTAGAACGATTAAGGTCATATCACAAACGCCACGGATAATTAACAATATTATGTTGGTTTAGTGCAAAAAGAAATCACAAAAATTGGAACCGTTAGGTGGCCCTGTGGTCGAGTTATAAATAAATTTTATATTAACACTGTAAAAAGCTAAAAGGTTCGTAGTAAATTATTCGGAGTGAAACTCATCGCGCAAACTACCGGAAATGATAGAACAACGTCTGCGACGCCAGCATATTTACGATATTTGAATTTTGCATTACCCAATTAAACCAAGCGCCATTAATTGGGTAAGTCTCCATTCGTGACCTTTATTTATTTAATAGCTATTATAAAACTCTTTGCCTACACCATAATTACAGTAGACCTACCGTATTTTGTATAAATCTACCACCCACCGTAGGCATATTATTATGGTGCCATATTTTGACGTAATTTTGTCCCTCTTAATATAATATAATTATTTCTTTCAATGGCAACACAAAATATACAAATTTAATAAGTTTTCCAACATTGTTATTTTTAGTTATGGCAACACTGTCAAATTCAGGGGGAGTTCCTAAGAATAGGCAAAGTATGACAAAGACAAGATGATAACGCCTATGCGAAGGAAGTATATAAATAGAAATAAATATACTATTACAAGCAAGGTAATTAGAGCAATACTCTGCGCTCTGCGTTTAATCATCCAAACTTTGTCTATCTTCAGTTAGTCTTAGTTCAAAACTTATAAATTTGTGAAAATGGAGCATACAAAGTTGCAAGTTGTCATAAATTATGTCTTTACGCGACTCAGAGATAGCAACTCTATGCAGCGATTTAAAATCACAATGTTTTTTTGTGCTTTGCAGACGAGAGTAAAAATATAATGTAAATATTTCATGCTACTTGATTTACGCTCGTGTTTTACTTTCATGTATAAGAAATTGAGAAATGCATAAAATTTCGTTTCCTAGAGCAGCTTTTTTATTTGCCGTAATTTTCTATGACTTACCGTATTTTTAGACTATCAACTAATTTACACACTGGCAGTTGGAGACTCTACTTTCGTCTTTTCTACCGACTTCAAAAAGGAGCAGGTTCGAGGTACGGAGGTGGTATTGTTCTTTTTTTTTGCTTTTTTTATGTGTGTTACCTCTTAACTTTTTTCTGCGTAAACCGATTTCGATGATTCTTTTTTTATTTGAGAGCTGGTACTTCTCATGTGGTCCCATATAAATTTGATCAAGGTCAGACTAATAGGTTTTGAGTTATCCTTAAAAATATATATTGAAGTCGGTTGTACAAAATTTTTAATTTTTCCACTTTTTTACTTGCCGACTCTGAATAATAATAGTTAAAAATTAAAAATTTTGTACAACCGACTTCAATATAAATTATTAAGAATAACTCAAATATTATTGATCAGACCTTGATCAAACTTATATGGCACTACTACGAAATCGGTTCACCCAGTAAAAAGTTATGAGGTAACACACATAAGCAAAAACATACAGTCGAATTGAGTACCGGCTCCTTTTTGAAGTCGATAGAAAAATCCGATCGTCCCACTGCAGAGTAGGCCTCTGTCACACAAACTTTTATTCCAGTGATTAGAAAAATGTATCAAAAGTTATGCACATACATAAACTTCATACTAAACATTCTGTTTAACAATTTCATAGATGTCGGCGAGAACAGACTTGGGTGCGCGTTTACTATTAAATTTACGACTAGCGCCCCGCCTACCACTTTTATTAAATTTTATAACTATCACGGCTATTCTTCCTGTGCTATGGAATATATCGTCATCATCACCACAAATCCATTGTGCAACAAATTAAGAAAAGATCTCACCTACATTTTATAGTTTTTTTTATTTATTAGAACTAGTTTTTTACTTGGGTGTGTTTCCACAAGATGATGAGCAGTATAGCTGTTGATGGTAAAGCACACAACAAATACGTTATTTTTATAGTATAAGGGTGAGAAACGAGCACACAGTCCACCTGATGGTAAATGGTTTCTGCGGCCCATAGACATCTACATCTATCCTCTATTACAAATCAAAATGCAGATGCGTTGTCACCCGTGAGGACTAAGATGGAATGCCTCATTTCCAGTAAAAAGGGTCTTCGGTTCTCTACACTCACCATACGAAACATAGCAGCGTTAAGCTGCTATTTTATGCTGGTATTCTGTGAGAGCGTAGTCCTTCCCTGGTCGAGCCGACCCATTCGTGCTACAACTACACTACTAATATAGCTGCAGCATGGCTCTACCACGTAAAAAAACTTGTCACGCTTTGTCGCGTTAAGTCGTCCACGTCGGATTGAGTGTACAGACGGACAGTGGCAAATCATTCCACTCATAAACCGACTTCAACATAAGAGGAGGTTCTCAATTCGACTGTATTTTTCTTGTGTGTTACCTCGAACTTTTTTATGCAACCGATTTTGATGATTCTTTTTTTACTTGAAAGCTGGTGGTCCTCGTGTGATCCCATAAAAATTTGATCAAGATGTGACTAGTGATTTTTGAGCTATCCTCAATACGCATTATTTAATTGATTCGACTACATTGATGATGTTCTCATTTTATTTATATTTAGTCGGTTGTAAAAAAAAATATTTTTACCACTTGTTTCCTATAAGCATTACGAACGTCGAAGCCAACGGTTTTTGCAATCAAATGATTAATATGTATAACCACAAAATACGGTTCTGGGCTCCTGAATCACCTGCGTGTCTCATCGGGTCGCAACTCCATCCAGTTCCCATTGTCGGTGGTTGGCCTTTTCTGCGCTTGCCGATGCGAGATTCCCATTCGAGTACCTTTTTAGGGTTCCGTACCCGAACGGTAACCAACGGGACTCTATTACTAAGCCTCCGCTGTCCGTCCGTCTTTCTTATATAGAATAAAGGTGACAAACAAGCACACAGTCCACCTGATGGTGAGTGGATCCTGTGGCCCATAGACATCTACATTTATCCTCAATTAAGAATCAAAATACAAATACGTTGTCACCCCTGAGGACTGAGATGGAATGCCTCGTTTCCAGTAAAAAGGGTCTCCGGTATGTCTGTCAGCGGGCTGTATCTCATGATCCGTAATAGATAGACCGTTGAAATTTTCACAGACTGTATTTCTTTCCGCTGTAACAACAAATGTAATAGATAAAAAAAATTAAAATAAATTGAAAACTAAAGGGGGCCTCCCTACTAGAAACATGTTTTACGATGGTACGGAACCCATATAGGGCGAGTCCGACTCGCACTTGGCCGGTTTTCTTTCTCTTCTTCGGTTGTGGGTTTAAGCCATATAGGCCACCGATTGCCACTTCAGCTTCAGTTAATTTATCTATTAGTTAGCTCTCGATTTCGTATGTTTTTAACCACCGACGAAAACAGAGGGGTGTTATATGTTTGTAGTGTATCTGAGTATCTCCGTATCTGTGTATATGTGTGTCTGTCTGTGGCATCATAGCTTTTGAACAGATAAACCGATTTTCATTTAGCTATACTTGAAAAAAAATCTCTTCAGTCGTTTGAAGATCGTTACCTCTTTTTATTTCGGGGGTTATTTTATATTTTAATTGAAGTTTTTAAAAGAATAGGATTGATACGTTTTACTAGTTTCTATTATTTATTTATTTATTTTATTTACACTTTATTATACACCTTAATAAAAAGGATTACAAAGGGCTGATTTAATACCTTTTAGCATTCTCTCCCAGTCAACTGCACTTGTCTCGCGTATAATGTAGCCACCGCCTTAATACTCCTTACGTATGCACTGTTAAGTTTCATTATTCGGTGCTTAATACCTATAGTGACCTCGGAAACTACCTCCGAAGTATTATCACAGTGAAATTTGTAGAGAATTATTAATAATAAAACACAAGGAATGTTTATAATAAATTAAATGACTTAGTACTTACGTTGCATGTACATATACATTCTAAGCATAAATGGTATATTATATGCAAACTAAAACGTATGAAACAAAATTTAAGCGTGAGGAGTGTTGAGAGGTTACCGCGTTCTAAAAATATATTATGAAGTTTAAACATTTTTTAATATCTATTTTAATTAATACTGGCTGGTACTCGACGCGTTGCTGCCACAAAAGAAATAGTTGTGGAAGTATGGTTTTAAATTTGGAACAGTTATATTACATTGATTGAAGTTGAATGATATATTATAACCATAACTTTCAAATTAATTTGTCGATACGACACGCGCGAATCCTACTGTATTTTAATTGTACTATGCCTATAACCTTCGCGCAAATCCAAGCAATAAGTTAACAAAGTTTTAGCGAAATCTGATGAACAGTATGCCAGCGCATAAAATACGAACACAAAATTATTATTTTTTATATATTAGATTATGCTCTCATAAAGCTCCAAACTGCAGATAGCTTGTTATTATTATTCGTTCAATTATTATGGTATATCAAAAGTTCACTAATGATATGTTCGGGCTGCCCCAGTTAATATATTGGTAACCGTAATTTTTATTATTTTGAGTTGCTCAGTTTGGGCCAGAAATATGCTGCAGCCCATATCCTATCCTATCCTATACTATTTCTTTTGCCTCTGTCATCTCTTACGGCGCCCACGGGATGATATGAGATAGTGGATATTCCTACTCCATCGGTACACAACAAGCAAGCAGTAAGTTACTATTATTACTGTCTATTAATATTACAGTCATTTAATTCTATATAGGACACTATACGAAATGTAATATGGCTAACTCTTCACTGTTTTTGAAAATGACAGACGAGATTGTAGTCCTCCAAATGGTGAAGGGCCACGGTAGTACGTAGACACTTGCAACCCCAATGAACGAAGACAGGTGGGTTGCAAATGTCCTACTGCATCAGTCGGATAGCAGTCAGTTCTTTTACGTGGTAGAGCCATGCTGCAGCTATACTAATTGTATAGTAGTGCGAATGGGTCTGCTCGACCGGGGAACGACCACGCTCTCACAGAATACCAGCGTAAAATAGCAACTTAATGCTGCTGTGTTTGGTATGGTGAGTGTAGAGAATCAGAAACTATTTTTACTGGAAAAGAGGCATTCCATCTTAGTCTTCACGGCTGCCAACGCATCTGCATTTTGATTCGCAAACGAGTATAGATGTAGATGCCTACAGCAACCACTTCCCATCAGGTGGACTGTATGCTCGCTTGTCACCCTAATCCTATAAAAAAAGTAAAGAGCAATGGCAGACTTTTATACATAAAATTAGTTGAGAAGAAATGGTAGCGTCTATATACCAAAAATATCTTAAAATGTTAAGCGTCAGTCCCTTAATAACTCTGTCAAAGAATTTTGTACTGAGAAGACGTCAAAAAAAAGATATTTACGTTTGAACCTTTTTAGGTTATGTCCTATGTCACTTGGAAAAAGTCATGCTTACTGTGGTTGTTTGATGTTAGCTTAATACATAATACATAATTGAGAGTTTTTAGATTATTGTATCTCTATTATATATTTGCATACATACTATAAATGTATATTTCTGGCATGGCTCCAGGGCTTTTGTACCATAGTGACATTCTCAGAAGGACTAGAACCCAGAGCCGTAAAGCCAGTAAAATAAACAGTGACATTTTATTTTAGCTAGTGTTGGCATAACATTAAATGGAATTGTTACATAGTACTATGATTGAGATAATGTATTATTGTAGGAAATTCTTTGTAAGAGATTTATTCTCAGCCATATCACTTTTATTTTTGTTATTACTGATAGTACAGTTATAACTAATAATAACTTAATATATAAAAATATTTTGTGTGTTGTGTTGGTAGTTTTACAAAGTGTATACGAAAATAGTATGAATATACTAAATGGCAACATTTGAATAGAGTAAAATGATAATAAGTTAGTTTTGGCGGGAAATTGACCGGCGGCGGTTTGCTGCTCCTGTATTATTGTTTAAATAATGGTTTGAAGTGGACTTTGATATGTAAAAGTGTTGCGATTTTGTGTATTAAGTGTCTACGCATGTGAACTATTAGTGGAAACAGTGAAACAAGTGCTCTGATGGTGATGGATTCTCAAGATAAGCTGTTTGTTTGCATAGGCACCTTTAGATACCATCGCCAACTATCAGCTGTCTGCTGGATCAAGTTGCCGCCAAAATCTCCCAAGAACTGCACAATGTGACGCATCAACATATTGTGAAGCAGTATACTATGAAGGATTGGGGAAATTACAATAAACCGAATAAAAATACTTAAGACTTGGCCTAAAGGTCTAGATACAAGGCCATAAACTCCAAAAAAAAATGATAATAAGTCATTTGATATTCCCAAAAATGTTTTTTTTGTGGCTTTAATTAAAATACATTTTTATTTGAAAAATCATAGAAAAATAATAAAACTCATTTTATATATAACTTATTTCTAGACGCTATAATTTTTGTCAACTATTTTTCTGCCATTGCTCTTTCACCGCGACGAGATCGACATGTGTGACATAACAGCATCGATCTACATCCCCACCTCCACGTCCGTTAAATAAATAACAAGCTCGATCCTATATGATGGAACAACATAAATAGCACAAATTGTGCTCTCTTTTTTTTCTACTTTGTAAGCGTCGTTGACAGCGCTCTCGGCAAATCCAATTACTTTCAATATGTTGTCTGTGGATTTTTGTATGTCGATTATAGTAGAAGTGACGTTGGTATAAACTTTTTTATTTATCCATGTAGATGTATTGAAGTAATATGTACGTTAATAATAACTCAATGTGTAGATGTAGATAATTGTGTAAAAGGCATTTGGCTGTCGTTTAAAAATGAAAAGATTCTACTATACGCTATTAACATTACTAAGAATAAAGTATTCCCACTTTTTTTTTATAGGAGAGGGGGCTAACGAGCATGCGGCTCACCTGATGGTAAGTGACTACCGCAGCCCATGAACAACTGCAACACCAGGGGAATCGCAGATGCGTTGCCGGCCTTTTAAAAAGGAGTACGCTCTTTTCTTGAAGGTCCCTAAGTCGTATCGGTCCGGAAAAATCGCTGATGGTAATAGATTCCACAAGGAGGTCGTGCGAGGAAGAAAACATCTTCTAAATCGCACAGTGGTGGACCGCCAATCATCCAGATGGTGTGGATGGTATCGGGAGTTCTGCCGCGATGTGCGTTCGTGAAATTTGGCGGCTGGGATTAATCCGAACAATTCCTCAGAGCACTCCCCATGGTAGATGCGAAAGAAAATGCAAAGGGATGCAACATCTCTTCGCAGTGCCAATGAATCGAGCCGATCGGAAAGGGCTCGGTCGTCGACGATTCGCGCAGCTCTGCGTTGGATGCGGTCAAGTGGAAGGAGCTGGCACTGGGGAGCCCCTGCCCAGAGATGGGAACAGTATTCCATGTGAGGCCGAACTTGCGCCTTGTAAAGTTGCAGGCGGTGTGCCGGCATGAAATACTGTCCCGCTCTGCTGAGCACTCCAAGCTTTTTAGGGGCCAATTTGGCCTTCCCTTCCAAGTGACCACGAAACTGCACGTCACTCGATATATCCACTCCGAGGATACCGATACTTGCTGAGGCAAGAAGGGGAGTGCCTTGAAACTGAGGAGATACGACAAAGGGGTTCTTTTTAGCGGTAAACGCGCAAACTTGTGTCTTCTGAGGATTAAACTGGACTAGATTTAGTCGCCCCCAATCCGAGACTTTGCTCAGCAAAGACTCGACTTCAGACACAAGTTTGTTCTGGTACTCAGCGACGTTTTCCCGTGAAATATTGGCACGGCCGGTGTATAGAGCATCACCAGTGCTGTCATCCGCATAGCAATGAATGTTACCAGTTAGCAACATATCATTGATATGCAGAAGAAACAGCGTTGGTGATAGCACACAGCCTTGTGGAACACCAGCGTTGTCAGAGCATGCACCGTCTACAATGACCTTGATGCTCCGATCTGCAAGGAAGCTGGTCATCCAATTGCACAATTTCTCGGGAAGCCCATAGGAAGGGAGCTTCGAAAGAAGCGCTTTGTGCCAAACCCGATCGAAGGCCTTCGCAATGTCCAGACTAACAGCCAACGCCTCCCCCTTGGACTCTACTGCCTCCGCCCATCTATGGGTCAGGTAGACCAGAAGATCACCAGCTGATCGACCCCGACGAAAACCGTATTGGCGGTCACTAATCAGCTGGTGATCCTCAAGATACCGGATGAGCTGGCAGTTAATAATGGATTCCATTATTTTGGAGAACAAGGAGGTGATCGCGATAGGCCTATAGTTGGATGGGTCTGAGCGGTCGCCTTTTTTAGGGATCGGGTGGACAAAAGCTGTCTTCCATGAATTCGGGACTACGCCTTGGGAGTAGGAGTACCGGAAAAGACGCGTTAGGACCGGTGCCAACTCCGGAGCACACGTCCTCAGCACAATTGGGGGGATTCCGTCAGGCCCACTCGACTTCTGGATGTCCAGGGAGAGCAGTGCTTTGCGAACCGAGCGCTGTGAGAACAGCACATCCGGCATGGAGCACTCACACCGCGGGATGGTCGGCGGTGTTTTCCCCCCGTCATCAAGAGTCGAGTTGGACACAAAAAGGGAGCCTAAAAGGTCGGCTTTGCGTCATGGGCCAGTGAGTCATCCTCCCTGTGCAGAGATGGTAGTGATGGCTTACAGAAATTCCCTTGGACAGCCTTGGCGAGAGACCAGAATGCACGGGTTTCCGAAGGAAGGCGAACTAGTTTCTCGCCAATTCTGCCTATGTGCTCTGACTTTCCCATTCATTACACATATACATTCCATTCATACACACACCGACGACTTTCCGAGTTTTTTAACGTGACAAACGAACACTCACAGTCCACCTGATGTTAAGTGGATACTGTGGCCCCGTAGACATCTCGGTTAAGATAAAAATGCAGATGCGTTGTCACAAGGACTAAGATGAAATATCTCGTTGCTAGTAAAAGGGATCATCTGTTCTCTACACTCACCATACTAAAAACAGCAGCATTAAGCTGCTATTTTACGTTGGGATCCTGTGAGAGTAAGAACAGTATCCTTCATTGGATTATAATAGTAAGGTAATAGAGAGTGCACATGTGCTTACACATTCGTGCACTATAATCCTGTCCAGCACACCTGGCTAGTCCCCGCTGATACTGAAAGAAATTCTGTCTGGAGGACATTATAATGCAGTATTGTACTATGTCAGATGTATGAATATTATAATTGTATAAGTAGACGAAAGTGCTATACTTTCATAAAGGCTGACTATAGCGTGAGGCTGTTAGATCAAAGTACCAAAAATATTCCCTTAAAAATAAAATAATAATTTGACTACCTTATGGTATTTTTTTTGTTATCTTGTATAGGTAGTTTTACAGGTGATAGCGTTGAGAATACTATATTTGATTTAACAAAGTTGGCAATCATAAGGTTGACAAGGCACACAAGAAAATTGGGAGGTCATTGTTCGAAGTTAGTTGCCTTGTGTGGCTATAGACTGTATTATCGTTATTGTCAGATGGATTTTTTTCTACTCGTGTCACTTTACTATTGAAAAATTACTTAGGAATCGAATACAAGCACCATGAGACATTTAATTCGAAGCAAATATGTCCAAAACTCGTTTCTAAATATAGATATACATGCCCGTTATGTATTAAAATTTAATTAAGCAAATGGACGAACCCTGCAAATAAGTACAGTGACCTTTTTTTTTTTTTTTATAGGATCGGGTGACAAACGAGCACACAGTCCACCTGATGGTAAGTGGCTACTGTGACCCATAGACATCTACATCTATCCTCAATAAAGGATCAAGATGCAGATGCGTTGTCACCCGTGAGGACTAAGATGGAATGCCTCTTTGCCAGAAAAAAGGGTCTCCGGTTCTCTACACTCACCATACGAAACACAGCAGCGTTAAGCTGCTATTTTACGCTGGTTTTCTGTGAGAGCGTGGTCCTTCCCCGGTCGAGCCGACCCATTCGTGCTACAACCATAATACAGCTGCAGCATGGCTCTACCACGTAAAAAACCTGTGGTGCTCAATATCTTCCCTAAATGTTGTTTTAAAATAACGCACTAACGTGTCTCTTTCGTTCTTTTTTAGTTGCTCTGTATCGGAAGACTGGCACTAGAGCAGAATACAATTTTAATTTACAATTTAAAAATTTACGTTCTCTTTTATAGAACAAACGAGCACACAGTCTACTTGATGATAAGTGGATGCTATGACTCATAGACATCTACATCCATACTCCATTAAGATTCAAAATCCAGATTTTATATGTGGTAGAGCCATGCTGCAGCTATATTAGGAGTATAGTTGTAGCACGAATGGGTCGGCTCGACCGGGCAGGGACCACGCTGTCACAGAATACCAGCGTAAAATGGCAGCTTAATACTGCTGTGTTTCGTATGGTGAGTATAGAGAACCGGAGACCCTTTTTACTGGATAAGAGGCATTCCATCTTAGTCCTCACGGGTGATAACGCATCTGCATTTTGATTCGCAAACGAGGATAGGTGTAGATATCTATGGGCACAGCAACCACTTACCATCAGGTGCACTGTGTTCAATTGTCACCCTATCCTATAAAAAAAGATGCGTTGTCGCCCCGAGGACTAAGATAGAATGCCTCGTTTCTAGTAAAAATGGTGTCCGGTTCTTATGATATGAAACACAGCGGATTCATGCTGATATTTTGCGAGAGCGTGGTCCTTCTCCAGGCAAGCCGACCCGTTCATGCTACAACCATAATATAGCTATAGTGCGACTTTACCACGTATACATCTATAAGGACTTGTGGTGGCGACGGAAGAAAATCCATTACCACTTTTCGTCCCATAGCGTAGCAGCCTTAATGTGAAATGTCACAAAAATGTAATGGCCCTCGATAGACAGAAAAGCAATCATCGGATATATCTACTAATGTATATTTCTAAATGCTTCTACATTTTAACAAAGGATGTTTTTTTATTTACCGTATTGTAATAGATATCATTGCATCTTTTAAAAATAATAAAGTTTCATAAATCGACAATAAGACACGTGTTTCGTGTAGACGTATTGTCATCGGTCCTTCCCAGTGGAGTGGTGTTGGGAGTAATGGTGCTGGTATTAGTGGTGACGGGGACAGTTCACGCAATTGAGGGAGGGCGAGAGGTGCTCTTCAAACTAGGTAAGACACATTATTTTATTTCATTGAGCTGATATACGCAAAGTAATTTTTACCAACTTTAATATAATGGATTTCCGCAAAGGAACGCCTGATTTCATTAATTATTAAATCTTTTTTTGTTTTGAAATATTAATCTCCAATAATGTAGGTAACAAAAATTTTGTAGTGTCTTATTACTTTCTGTTAAAATTGTAATGTCATGTGATGGCAGCGTATACACCTATGTGGTAGCAGCGTTCAACGGAAAACCAGGCGGTGGGCTAGTTACCTTTTTGTTGTCGATATTCCACGCATTCAAAGCAAACGGTTTGAATCGTCTTCGTAATGCTCTGGGTACAGTAAAGGAGTGGATAATTTGCCGGCGTCTGTTTTTTCGTCCGATTTCTTTTTGGACATCTTAAGACAATAGTTATTAGGTTTTTGTTACGCTAAAAGAATGCGATTTACCGTCTAGGGTTTCATCACCACTTACTAGGCGAGACTGTAGTCAAGCACTGGATTAAGCAAAAAAAAAAAGAGAATGGAAAAAGAATCGATCACCAAAAGATCTTATGGGAGCAGACCCAGACCGGTGAAGGGCAGCACCGTCAAAGGTGTGAGACGTTTAATATTGCCATAGTCTATCGGGCTGGCAACTGCCAATCGTAATTTATTTATTTATTTAGTTTAAGTTTTATTAAAACGGTTAGACTAATTACATTTATTAAATACAACATATCCATTCTTCTTGCTTCTTGCAAATTACAGGCATTCCGATAATAATATTGACAAAGCCGTGTGTATCAACACATGAGGCCTATATCCAACAAAAGAATTCTGCGGCATAGTTAAGAAAAAGAAAAAGAAGAAAATTGTAATGATTGCAGTTATTAAACTTAGAAATATGCACTTTAGAACCCTACTTAGTTTTGATCCTATAATTTCTACATGCATTATGGTGAATAATGACTCCTATATAGTAATTCCGAACTGGCGTCAACCGTCAACCGTCAACGAGCCATGTAAGAATATGAAGTGAAGGCGGTGTAAGAACATCCACTACTCCATATCGTCCCGTAGGTGTCGTATGAAAGAAAGAAAACGAAAGAAAGCACAAAAAAGCAAAAAAAAACATTTATTGCAACACGCCACAAACATCATTAGGTACTTAAATTTTAACATTTGTAGACACATCAATTAAAAATAGTACTTATAACAATATAAGGTCCTTTTTACTGGAAATGAGGCATTCCATCTTAGTCCTCACGGGTGACAACGCATCTGCATTTTGATTCGCAAACGAGGATAGATGTAGATGTCTATGGGCCGCAGTAACCACTTACCATCAGGTGGACTGTGTGCTCGTTTGTCACCCTTATCCTATAAAAAAAAAGAAAATATAAAATAAGAAATAATAATAATAAAGAAAACCACAATTTGACGGATGTAACAATTTAAAAGTATGTATACCTTATAGATTATAGTAAAAAGAAAAAAATAAAATAAAATAAAAACGCTTCTCATGTTGTATGTTGTGGCGCGTTAGGCAAATTGACCTCACTCAGCATAAGCTGTCGCCGAAACAACAGCGCTGGTCAGTGGTGCCAAGTTAGGCGACTTTTCGCCTTTTAGGCTATCTCGAAGGGTGTCGGGGCCTAAGCCTAAATTCGCCTAATTTTTTTTGGTGATTTTTGGCGACTCAGAACGGTCTAGACTTGGCAACACTGGCGCTGGTTTTTATTTTCAGTGGGCCCTAACGGATAGTAACGCACAGACGTCCGAGTTCGATACATAATAATATCATTAAACCAAAATGTTAAACTATGCTGAAATATATAAATACCAAACCGAAGGTATGTATGTGCTTTTTTTTTATAGGACAAGGGTGACACACGAGCACACAGTCCACCTGATGGTAAGTGGTTTCTGCGGCCCATAGACATCTACATACATCCTCTCTTACAAATCAAAATGTAGATGCGTTGTCACCCGTGAGGACTAAGACGGAATGCCTCATTTCCAGTAAAAAGGGCCTCCGGCCACCTGCACTCACCAAGCGAAACGCAGAGGTAAACCTCTACTTCACGCTGGTATTCTGTGAGGTCGTGGTACCACCCCGGTTCGAGCCGGCCCATCCGTGCGACAGCAAAAGCTGCCGCGTGGCTCTACCACTGTTAAAATTTACAGATCACCACTTTATAGATCAAACCGACGGTATGTATGTATGTTAGAGGTTACAGAGAGAAAAAAACCAGGAGATGAGCAGTAACATCTTCCTACTAACAACTAAAAAAATATAATACTGCGGTTGCCAACCCTTTCACCATGCGAGAGAACTATAGCAAAAATCCCCTACTAGGCAATGGGGGTGGCCTATGTTCAACTTTTAATAGCCTAACAGCGTCAACTCTTTAAGATACACACGGTTTTTATTACATAAGTAATTGAGTTTTGCTTCTAAACTACAAAACAACTATTTCCGATGTTACAAAGGTTAACTTCACTTGCAACATTGTGTAGTTCGTTGAATGTATGTAGGTACTCTGTAGAAACGATATATCGTAGTATTCCATCGGTCCGTGGACGATCATTAAAGGGTAGTTAGTATCAACTCGAAGCTATCTATTGACTTTTGTTGACTCGTCTAAATTAGTGTCTACGTTGTCTATCACGTGCATAATCTTATTTTATACCATATTCGTGCGTGATAAGATCTATTTTTCATAATTTCATAACATACACATCTTGAAATATACTGTTATCAAAGTAGTAAAGGACAAACAGTTATCGTTTATGTATTTATCGTTTGAATTGGCTTCTTGAAATTTCGTCTTAGGTTCGTTAATTTTCTAAAATTAAACACTATAATAATCTGTTATTTTTCACTTATTTCTTCCGTCGAGCAGCAATGCCTCTTGTTGTATTCCAGTTTGAAGTGCATGGAGTACCAGTGTTATTACAGCCTTACCTACCTGCTATTAGGCTACTGTCGCTTCTGGTGTCAGCAGGCTGGATGCGGACCGCATACTCAAAAGATCGTAGGTTCGAATACGCTATTCGACTACTTTTTTTTTATAAAATAAGGGTAACCAACGAGCACACAGTCCACCTGATGGTAAGTGGTTGCTGAGGCCCATAGACATCTACATTTATCCTCAATTACGAATCAAAATGCAGATGCGTTGTCACCCGTGAGGACTAAGATGGACTGCCTCGTTTCCAGTAAAAAGGGTCTCCGGTTCTCTACACTCACCATACGAAACACAGCAGCATTAAGCTGCTATTTTACGCTGGTATTCTTTGAGAGCTAGTCCTTCCCCGGTCGAGCCGACCCATTTGTGTTACAACTATACCAGAAATATAGCTGCAGCATGACTCTACCACGTCACTACTATCGTGAACCTCTCCTAACACAAGCATTTTAAGCTTACCAGCAGTGACTACTTTATTGCTAGTATTAAAAAATTCCTAGGTGGAAAGGCACCTATATTATATAGCCTTCTTTGCTTTAAGTTGATTCCAAGAATCCATGTCCTTCAATAACCATTAGATGACAGATCAGCTCAGATGGACTGTTTAGCTCATTTGTCATAACATTTTTTTTAAAACCGCTCCCGTAATAAGTACTTTGGACACGATTATTACTGACTAGTTGTTGAACGAGCGATCGTTAGAGCTATTCTTGGAGTTTCTAATCAAGATATCCGCCTGACGACGAAGGTCAGTGATCAAACTGAAATGGAAATGGCCTGCTCACATCTGTAAAAGGGCAATCGTTGAAGTAGACAGTTGTGTACGTGGTAGAGCCATGCTGCAGCTATATTAATAGTATAGTTGTAGCACAAATGGGTCGTCTCGACCGGGGAAGGACCACGCTCTCACAGAATACCAGTGTAAAATAGCAGCTTAATGCTGCTGTGTTTCGTATGGTGAGTGTAGAGAACCGGAGAGCCATTTTACTGGAAAAGAGGCAGTCCATCTTAGTCCTCACGGTTGACAACGCATCTATATTTTAATTCGCAAACGAGGATAAATGTAGATGTCCACATGGGCCACAGCAACCACTTACCATCAGGTGGACTGTGTGCTCGTTTGTCACCCTTATTCTATAAAAAAAAGACAGAAAGCCAGCTTGAAATAGCTGCTTGGTGCAGCTGTTTCGTATGGTGAATGTAGAGAACAGAAAACCCTCTTTGCTGGTGATGGGTCATTAAATCTTAGTCCTCAGGGGTTACAATGCATCTACGTTTTGATTCTTAAGGAGGATAGACGTTATTGGCCACAGCATCCACTCGCCATCAGGTGGACTAAGTACGCGTTTGTCATCCTTATTCAATAAAAAAAAAAATTAATTCATGACGCCTCTTAGCTAGATGGTACGACGATCTTCGTAAGACTGCTGGTTGGTTGACTGATGCGGGCTGATGACAATGATGACTCAACAAAAGGTCATGCGGTCGACTGTGCTTAGTTGCCTGATATTATCGATGTTAGTTCCGTGATAGGTTAGGCGGATCAAAGCCTATCAAAAGTTTACTTTGAATATAGGTTGCCACAATAAATGAGGAGAATATTTGCCATAGTTGCCATTTTTTGAATGCGGGTGGGTTGAATGCCAGTGCCGGCAGTAGTTACATATATTATTTTATAAATACAGATTTACCGTGTGACCAGAGTAATAAAACATTAATTAAATTGAATAAAACTAATTTTACGGATTTTATTGCGTTTCATTTAACTTGTTTAATTTATTTTTAAAATCCGATGTTTTCGTTCCGTTAACGTTTCATTCGACCTATATGTTTAAAATAAAATATACTTCGAACACTAAAGCAATGTTTCGTCTGTTACCCCATCAATAATTAAAATGGTCTGTAATTTGTATTGAGTAGTTTCGCTATCTATTTCGAAAAGGCAATGACAATTGAAAGAAGTGGATAGTGTTTGGTAGTTTCATTAAATTAACTGTCGACCGCCATAAAATATGAAGATGTGGAAATTATTATGATCAAGATAGCATAGTCAGCCCTTTATTTCGCGCTTCATGCTCCAAATACAAACTAGTATCGCTGCCAACTATTTTATGAAATCAGGTCAACGCATATCTTTTGAGACTTGACTTCCTTACAGTGTAAACTTGCACCTACCTCGAGGTGGTATGGTGCCGAGTATTTCGCTTATCTTAATACAGAGTTGCGGTGGGTTTCAAAGTATAGGGCAATGTTCCTGTGGTGATAGTATAATATTACCAAGGCATTTTCAACCGATTACGGGAGAGCCTGGAAGGATGGTTATATTTTTGACTGATATGTGTATGATCTCCGTTTCTATATATATCCGCTTGTAACTTGATATCAATCAATTCATAATAATTGGTAAGGTCTGTTAAAAATTTATTCAATCTATTCAATTTGTGTTTAAATTAAATATTATCTTAACTATTACTAAACGTGGTAGAGCCATGCTGCAGCTATATTAGTAGTATAGTTGTAGCACGAATGGGTCGGCTCGACCGGGGACGGACCACGCTCTCGCAGAATACCAGCGTAAAATAGAAGCTTAATGCTGCTGTGTTGCGTATGGTGAGTGTAGAGAACCTCACCTCACGGGTGGCAACGCATCTGCGTTTTGATTCGCAAACGAGGATAAATGTAGATGTCTATGGGCCACAGCAACCACTTACCATCAGGTGGACTGTGTGCTCGTTTGTCACCCTATAAAAAAAAACTAGCGATCCGCCCCGGCTTCGCACGGGTGATTTGTGTATCTCGAAAACAGCGCCACCTACCGGGTCTAAATGTGAGCTTAAACCATCTAGGGACCCATTCAAACACAATCAAAAATATTCATCAAAATTGAACGACGAGCCATTTCTGAGTTTTAGCGAGTAATTTATTTTTATATAAAGAGATTATCTATACAAATAAATAAAATTGAAGTGTCTGTTTGTAATGTCAAAATTACAGTTTTTTACTAAATGCATATGAAAGTAAATGCGGTACTTATAACTAAAATACAATTTTTAAAATTTGTCTGTTTGTTCCGGCTAATCTCCGAAACGGCTGGACCGATTTTGACGGGACACTGGCAGGTAGCTGATGTCATAAGGAGTAATGTAGGCTACTTTTATTTTAGAAAAAAAAATTAGGGATCCGCGCAAAAAAATAAAAACCCTAACACGCGAGCGAAGTCGCGGGGAACAGCTAGTGTATAATAAATCGTTGCAGTAGTGTGAATAGGTGTAGCTTTACCTGTGTGTATCTACGCACGTACATTTGTATGTATATATATACATATGTATGTAATGATATTTTCATATGAGTAGTTGCCATATCAATCCGTGGGCGTGCACGTGGATGTAGGTATCGTATGAGGCGACAGAGGGTAATGAAACTACAGCCTAAACGGCAACATGGCTTCCTGATAACAACTCGAAATAACAAAATGTCTGCGGTTGCTAACTTACCGCAAATATACACCTATATATACACATACAAAATATCCACTCTATGAAGCAATCTATGGGTGAGGTCTTAAGGCCGGCCAAACGCATACGGAATCCCGTTAAACCTAAAAAAAATTCGAACGGAAAACTACCGTACGTGTGTGACGGGTCATAGATTTTACATGGACTTGCTGCGTTCGGAATTTCGAATCGGAATATCGAAACGGAATCCCGAAACGAAATTCCGTATGTATGTGGCGGGCCTTACTCACATGTGGATTTAGATGTGGCTGTAATGATGATGATTATTGAATAGATTTTTCACCATCAGCTGATCGCTCATGTTTCGTGATTGCCGTAAAAGGCGACCACCATAAAGCGCCGAGTGAGTTCCGATAGATGGCAGTATAAATGCCTATTCCTTATACGTCAGACGTGGGCTAAATAACCTCAGCGTGGTTACTGGTGACTAGGAGTAGCGTCAAAGTTGCGTTTGTAGGTACTTGAAACACTTGAAACAAACAGAAGCTTGTAATGCCAGTTACTAGACTATACGCTTTTACAACAAAATCCCAGAACATGTTCAAAGTTTGTCAATAAACAAGTTTAAAAGTTTTATTAAAGAAAAACTGTACAAAAAGGGTTATTATAATATCAAAGAATACATGAATGAAAATAAACCCTGAAAATAAGGTGATCGCCACCATGCTGGTTCTATGAAAATTCATTTAAAAATTGTACAAACAAAATTATCGTTAAGTGAAATATGTTTAAATAAATCCCGCTGGCTTTCTTGCTGGTTCTTTCCAGAACAGAGGTATTTTCCGAACCAGTGGTAAAAAAAATACTTTCAATAAGTATTATGTAATAATCAATATTGAATAAAAATCATTCTATTCTATTCTATTCTGTGCAACAAAGCTGAAATAAATAAACTCCAAATACAGAGATCACTAATTCCCCGTTCATGGCGATTATGGCAAATCCTTCCAGTAATGGGGGAGGTCAATGCCCAGCAATGGCCTTTTACATGATGATGATGATAAGAAGTTTTACTTCATCCGTCTATCCATTGCAGCCTATAAATTGCACTACTGAACATAGGCCAGAGTTGCCACGCTTGGCAGGCGGGTTGGCAACCCCAGATTCTTATTATTTTATGTTGTTATCACGACGATGCTGCTATCCATCATCTTTTTCAATTTTCCTCTGTCACCTTTTGCGACACCTACGGGACGATATAATCATCATCATCATCATTACATCCCTTCACAAGTCCAAGGAATACCACAAAGCACGGTCCTGACCCACCTGCATCCATCGCCTTCCTGCATGTCTTCTGCACGTCCTGTAGGTCGTCACTCCGTCTAGTGGGAGGTCGCTCCACACTTCACCTGTCAGTACGAGGCTGCCACTCGAGAACATTTTTTACCCATCTGTTGTCGGTTCTTCGAGCTATATGGCCGGCCTATTGCCACTTCAGCTTACTGATCCGTTGGGCTATGTCGGTCACTCTGGTTCTACAGCAGAGATCCTCATTTCTAAGTTTATCGTGCAAAGAAACCCCGAGCATAGCCCTGTCCATAGCTCTTTGAGCGACCTTGAGCGTCCTCAACTGGCCAGCGGTGAAGGACTACGTCTCAGATCCATAAGTCATCACTGGTATCATGCACTGGTAGTACAATCTCGTTTTCAGGTTTTGATGTATACCTGACGAGAAGATGTGTCGTAATTTCGAGAACTACCTACCCAGCAGAGTTGAATCCCTCGATTGACCTCTCGGTCGAAGTTGAACTTACCTAATCGAACTATTTGAACATACTCGTCAACAACTTCCGTAACCGACATAGCCCAAGGGATTAGTAAGCTGAAGTGGCTATGGGTTGGCCATATAGCTCGGCTGGCAGGAGTTGAATCCGTCGATTGAGCTCTCGGTCGAAGTTGGACATACCTAGTCGGACTATTTGTACGGGTCGGTATAGGGTAGTGAATATTCTTATACACCGCCACTACACGTTTCAAGAAGAGGAGAAAAGAAGTTTTATTATGACAATTTATTATTAACTAGCTGTGCCCGCGGCGTAGCTCGCGTATATAGGTTTTACTTAAAGAATTTGACGTTTAGGTAAGAGAATATTAAAAGATTTATATCATTACTGTATGAATAAGTGGCACCAAAATAAATCGTTATGCTCAAAGTTCTGAGTCGTTTGTGATAGAACTTCTGTGTAAACGACGTTAGAAGTAGACAGCCGGGGCGTACAGAAAAATGTTACGGGAGCTACTAACGCGGGAAAAACCAACATAGAGTTGGCCATGTGCAAAACAGTCAGTACTGAGGTCTACTCCTGCAACGCGTAAAGTTTGACCTTGCGCTTTATTTACGGTCATCGGTCATCGCATAACACACGCTGACTGGGAATGAGAAGTGGGAACAGAACACGCTTACAACTGAAAGGAAAGTTATTTGATATAAGGTGGATTCTTGGTATAAAACAACATCATGACATATTGTTTTTGATGCAATTTTGCTACGTTTAGCTTGGGCGTTCGTATCTTTTTTCTGATATCTGTTTTTGTTGATGTTTGTGCTGTTAGCTTACACCCTACACGGCTCTTTCAGCTTGAATGGACTCGTTAACGTACAACGCCATCTATTACGTTCTTCGTGGAAGACATCCTTTTTTAATTTAAGGAAAACATATTTTTTGTTTACTGTGTTTAAAGTATAAATATATTATAATAAAACGATTTTTTATAAAAAGGAATCATTTTATTACTATTTCTGAGGTTTTCTGGCGCCTTTAAACAAATCGAACCTACATTTCAAAATAATAATCAAAACTTTCGATAGAATTAACCAATTTTAATAAAACAAAGTTAATCTTTGAACTGGATGATACGCTTTATGATTTTCTAAACAATTTCTTTGAAAAAAGATGTTTACTTAAGACGTGATGCGTTCATGAACAAACAGACAGACAGACAATTCTAAAAATTATAAAAATGTACTTATTTAATGAGTTTCAGTCTCCATAATGATTTTAGTCACAAATTAATATACTATACAATGTACAGAATCAGACACAGCATGTGATTACCGCATGTATAGAGATATAAGGATAGATGGCGCTGTTAAAATCAATTCTAAAAATAAAAGAGATTAATTGACGCGATTGATACAATAAAAAAACTTAAAAGAACTTATAAATCAGGCCTACATCGTAAGCAAGAAAGAAAGTTTGATCCTCGCCGAAACCAACGAAATTGTTAATAGCTCTTTTAAAATTTGATTTACCATGTAGATTACTCGGCGGTAAAGAATAAATGACATTGTCAATACACAGTAGGGCAGCGAGTAATTTAAAGATTAACAGCAAATATGAAAAGTCATTTACAGAAAAAAAACCACAACCTGCCATCTTGCATGACATTTGTGCAACACCACCATCTATCGATGAAATGGGTTAACTATTGTACTTTAGATTTACATAATAAGGTTAATATATTTTTTAATATATTTATTACGTTCTTTATGCAATACATTTGTTTACTGTGTTTTAGATATAATTTCATCATTATAGAACATTATTTTAAATCATTTAATTATGTTATGATTTATAATATGATATTAGTTTAAAATGTACTTGATGACTCAACAAACGCCATCATTAAACAAATTCGTACCTATACTTTGTAGCCATACTTCGAAATATTTATCATAACTTTTGATGGAATGAACTAATTTTAATGAAATAAAGACTAAATGTAACCTGAAGATACACTTTATAAATTCTTTAACGATTCTTCTAATATAAATTGGTACTTTATACGTGATACGTTAACAAACAAACAGACAGACAGACAGACAGACAGACAGACAGAAAATTCTAAAAATGGTAGAAATGTATTTAATTACTTATTTTTAGTACCACTCAATCACTTTTAATATATAAATCTAAAATGTACAGACATCGGCTATTTACATTTTTATTATATGTATAGATTTAAATAAAACTAGTTTTACGGATTTTATTGCACTAATAAACTAAGTGTAAAATTTATTATTACACCAAGATATTGCATTCGAACATTTAAGGTAATATTCGGAAGATTTAAGTTCTCTGGCGCCTTTTGGAATGCCATATTTCTTTAAGATTTACAACAGCAGGTGACTATGAGGTGAACTTTAGAATATTATTCTTGGAATCCTACATATATTTCAAGGTACCATTTAAAAATATCTGACAGTCTACGATTTCCCTGTCATGCAATAAAACCGTATGATTTCGTTTTATCTATCTACTTTTAGGTGTCACAGCATTATAACTTTAAGTCCTTGACTAAATTTAATAATAATTTTGCAGTGTACTTTTTAGATCTCAATCTCTGTTTTAATAAGAAAATATCACCAAAAGTATTTTTCTATGCACCTTTCTGTATTATGTAAGCGAGGGATGGACTTTTTTCTGCTTTTAATGTCGATCATGAAATTCCATCACAAATTCACAAATTAACACAGGTGTTGCTACAAAACAAAGAAAATTTTAAAGAAATAAACATATTAACTTTGGCATCGCGATATATTTATGAAAATTTAATGTATGTACATAAAAACATCAATACCTTTAATACGAATAAGGATGTTCATACCTTAAACACTAGGAACAAACATAAGCTTGTAATGTCATTTACTAGACTCCACAGAATTAGTAATTCATTTATGGGGCAATGTATACATTTTTTACAACAAAATCCCAGAACATGTTCAAAGTTTGTCAATAAACAAGTTAAAAGTTTTATTAAAAAAAAAAACTGTACAAAAAGGGTTATTATAATATCAGGGAATACATGAATGAAAATAACCCCTTGGAATAAGGTGATCGCCAGCATGCTGGTTCTATGAAAATTCATTTAAAATTGTATAAACAAAATTATTGTTAAGTGAAATTATGTTCAAAAAAAGTCCCGCTGGGTTTCTTGCTGATTCTTCCCAGGACAGAGGTATTTTCCGAACCAGTGGTGTATAAATAAAATATGAATTTCAATAAGTATTATGTAATAATCAATATTGAATAAAAATCATTCTATTCTATTCTAAAAAAACACAGCCCCTAGCCAACGGCATCCATTGACTTCCTCTATGTCTTGCAAGTTCGTCACTACATGCACCCCATACGATAGGATTAGGATGTTACAATATGTAACCCTAACAGTAAACATCATTTTATACCGAAACTACAAATCTGAAAAAAAAGGTAAAGCTCTTACTAAATACATAATTTCGATTAAAGTTATATCTAACACTTTTCACAGAAGTAAACTGTACAGCGGAACCCCAATGTATAAGAGTCCCAACACGAGCTTGGCCTTCCACACGCCTCCAACGCGAAACATAGAAATTGGCCTCTATATTATCGGGAAATCAAAAACCCAAGTTTTGGTCAGCACTGATTTCCAATCATTTTACTAATTATGTAGTTCTTAAACGTTGTAGAGCAATACTGCAGCTATATTAATAGTATAGTTGTAGCACGAATGGGTCGGCTCGACCGGGGAAGGACCACGCTCTCACAGAATACCAGCGTAAAATAGCAGCTTAACACTGCTGTGTTTTGTATGGTGAGTGTAGAAAACCCGAGACTCATTTTACTGGAAAAGAGGCATTCTATCTTAGTCCTCACGGCTGACAACGCATCTGCATTTTAATTCGCAAACGAAGATAGATGTAGATGTCTATGGGCCGCAGCAACCACTTACCATCAGGTGGACTGTGTGCTCGTTTGTCACCCTTATTCTATAAAAAAAGCTCTTAAGAAAAAAGATCAAAAATGATAAGAGAACATTTATTATTTTGATTTCTTAATAATAAATTGATATATTAATAAATGATTGAAAAAAAAATATGTTGGAAGTCTATTGGGGTGTACGGACGTAATCAAGACTGACAGACTGAATTCATTTTTTATTCTCTTTATTATTGTTATATGCGTTTTCTTATAATTGTTTTATTTTAGGTGGTGGTATGCATCCTTTTCTACCAAGAAGTCTGTCTAGGTGACCACCGTCTTACATATTTCTAGCGCCAAGCAGTAGTACGTGCACTACTGCGCGCCGGTGTGAAGGGCACAGAGAGCCAGTATAATTACAGTTTCTGAGGCAATCCATTTTAGTCCTCAGAAAGGACAACGTTGGTACCATTTGTCCATGGTTCTATATAAATTTGGAGAAGAACTTCCTCCCCAAAATACGGCAAAATAGGGAATGATGTTTTAATGTATTTATTTAGACGACAAAGTTTTTAATTATATAATATGTTTTTTAAATATTTTCGAGAAAAAATATTTAAAAATGCGGACAACATTTTTAATTCAATTGCTATGAATTATTTAATGCATAACATACGGGGAAAGTTCTGTGGGAGGACTGAGCATGCACCTTTTTTTTTGTCATTTCTTTACTAAGACAGATAAGACTATCCAGTTTCTCCATTATATCGCATTTATAATACCATACCATAAATAAAGATGGGATAAGCACAGGACAGGTGAATGAGGCTTTTGAATGCTATCTGATAGTTTGTATCAAGTCGCCCATCAACAATGCCGCTCAATAGAATGATATCGATGGCTACGATAACGTGACTAGCTTTTTAATTGCTATCCAGTTAAAGATGTTATTTTATATTGTATAAAGATGATACCTCTTCATTTTTCACATTTTAAATATTTGACCGTTGTGTACAAGTGCTGGGAAGCACGTAGATCTTTTTTAAGCTTACTCTTCAAGGCTCATCACAATGTCTACTTTATATATTTTCTGCCGACTTCCAAAAAGGAGACGGTACTCAATTCGACTGTATGTTTTTTTTTATGTGTGTTACCTTATAACTTTTTACTGGGTGTACCGATTTCAATGATTCTTTTTTTGTTTGAAAGCTGGTACTTCTCGTGTGGTTCCATATAAAATTTGATCAAGGTCAAACCAATAGTTTTTGTGTTATTCTTAATAACTTATTTTGAAGTCGGCTGTACAAAATTTTTAATTTTAAATTATTACTAGATGTGCCCGGCATTAGTTACAATATCTTTTATGGCAGAAACCTTTGCGAGTGTGCACCGAACAACTGGCCAAAGTTCTATCGTAATCTGATAAAATGTTATAAGAACGCATAAAGGACAAACAAAGAAACATTTATTTTTACAATATTCATAGTCTATATGGATTTAAAAATAAATTTTTGACGTCTACAACACATATCGATGAATTCAACGTTAGCTCAAGGGAAGCTTGTTCATTCAAGCCTTGAATATTCCTAGTGTAGTCTGATCTGACCTTAAGAATAAGAAATTCTTCGTTTCATTTACCTACGCAAGACGTAATTTTAAACAATCCTTTGTTTGCTTAATTATAAGTAAGTAGGTTTATTCTTACCACATTTTTAATTCATATTCATGTTATAATTAGCACATAATAAAAAAATATGTTAATTTGATTGCTCCGTTTAACCTCCAATAAAATGTATGAGGTAAATGTTTTACTTTAATAGTATTAAAAATTTCTCTTTCACCTTTAACTTTAACATAACAGCTAGGCTTGAATAAGCCGTTGGGTGCTAGTATGACATAACAGAATACATCGCCCATCGTCATCTCATACGATACCTATGGGATAACCCATAGGTATCGTATGAGATGACTTTAGCAAATTCTCTTATTTTGAGAAGGGCCTATCCCGATATATTATTACCAAAAATAATACTAGTAACGCTCCAAGTAAGTTTAAAATGCTTGCGGTAGGAATGGTTCACGCCAGTAGACAAATAGTTCACGTTTCGTATGCTTGACTATTAGCCTACTGTCGCTTTTTTTTTTAAAGAAAAAAGGTGACAAACGAGCCCACATTCCACCAAATGGGAAATGGACGTTGTGGCACATATACTTCTAAATATATCCTCAGTTAAGTATCAAAATGCGAATGCGTTGTCACCTCTGAGGACTAAGATGGAATGTCTCGTTTCCAGTAAAAAGGGTCGCCGGTTCTCCACACTCACCATACGAAAAACAGCAGCGTGAAGCTGCTATTTTGCAATTGTGATTCGTGCTATAACTAAGTAACTGCAGCATAGACTCTACAACCTTTAAACGAAACTGTTATTAAGCCAATAAGTGAAATAACTTAATTTGAAAATTTTAAAAACCTCCGAAAACAAAACTGAACTGATTTTGATAAACCATGTCCAAGAATCACCGCCAGAAAACCTGCTTTTAAATAAAAAAAAACCGAACCCAAATCGGTTCACCCGTTTAAGAGCTACTGTCTGTGTATCTAGACAGACCGACAGACATACTCAAACTTATAACACCCCTCTTTTTATGTCGGGGGTTAAATAGCGAACAAATTCACAAATCTAACAATTCTGCTTATTGTTCCAGGTACGATAAAGACTATATACTATAAACAAACTCAAAGCGAAGACCAGCGCGGGCAGACACGTGCCTAGTATACAACCACTCGCTCACTCAGCTACAAAAAGACCGAGGCGTCGGTTTAAGGTAAACGACCAGGACGAAGGTTATCCTGTCATTGTCTATGATTTCGAAGGGCCTACTCTGCTTTAATATAATTGCTACATTATAATCTATACACATTATAAATAATATGAAAATATTTTTTTTTTCTAGAAAAAGGGTGACAAGCGAGCGTAATACAGTCCACCCGATGGTTAGTGGACGCTGCGGCGCGTAGACATCTACATCTATCCTCGATTAAGAATTAGAATGAAGATGTGTTGTCACCCCTGAGGACTAAGATGGAAAGCCTCGTTATCAGTAAAAAGCGTCTCCGGTTCTCTACACTCACCATACGAAACACAGCAGCATTAAGCTGCTATTTGACACTGGTGCTCTGAGAGTGTGGTCCTACCCGGGTCCAGCTGATCCATTTGTACTGCAGCCATAATATAGCTGCAGCAAGGCTCTACCACTGGAAAAATGTCTGACTGTAATATTGAATTAACTGGCTCCTATTGACCTCCGAGGGTTATTTGGATCCTATGAAGACATTTAACTTAGAAGAGTACTTTTCTACCGACTTCAAAAAGGAGACGGTACTCAATTCGACTGTATGTTTTTTTATGTGTGTTAACTCATAACTTTTTACTGGGTGAACCGATTTCGATGATTCTTTTGTTTATTTGAATGCTAGTGCTTCACATGTGGTCCCAATTTGATCAAGGTCTGACCAATAGTTTTTGAGTTATTCTTAATAATCTATCTTGACGTCGGTTGTACAAAATTGTTAATTTTAAATTATTTTAATTTTCGTCTGTCCGGGCTAATTCTTCGGAGTCGCTAAAGCGATTGCGATGATACTTTTCCAACAGATAGAGAGCATTGCCAAGAGGGGCAATCTAGGCTACATCTTATCCTTATAACTTGAAGACTTTTTTTTAAAAAAAAAACGGCAAGCTGATAAATTAAATAGTCTTTGATTATTTTCATTCTAAATAACACCACATTATTTTGAATCCTATCCAGGCGATGCAGATCCCTAGTCTATATACTTGTACATATACGCAAATAAATAAAATTGAAGTGTCCGTTTGTAATGTCAAAATAACAGCTTTTTACTAAATACATATGAAGTTATATGCAGTACTTATAATGAACAAACAATTTTTAAAATTTTTGTCTATCAGTCTGTCTGTTTGTTTCGGCTAATCTCCGAAATGATTGATGTAATAAGGAGTAACTTAGGCTACTTTTATTTTGGAAAAAGAAAGTTACGCGGAAAAAAATCTCATGTAGTCCAATCGTAATAAATTCCACACGGATGATGTTGCGGGGAACAGCTAGTAAATAATATAATTTCCTGTATGACGACTTGATTCGTGAATCCATCACCCCATATCATCCCGTGGGTTCGTAAGAGACGAGATCTCATAGCCAAAATTGCGAGACGTCTAGCAATGCGATGGCTGATAACCAATCTCGGAAAGATCAAACGTGGCAATTAAAGCTACACCTCCCTGCATTAGGTGAGAGTGAGACCCAAGTCCAGCAGTGAGTGATATAGGCTGTTAAAGAATAATTTAAAAATAAAACTTTTGTACAGCCGACTAATACCAGTTATTAAGAATAACTCAAAAACTATTGGTCTGACCTTGATCATATTCATAAGGGACCACACGAGAAGTACCAGCTTTCAAATAAAAAAAGAATCATCGAAATCTGTTCACCCAGTAAAAAGTTATGAGGTAACACACACTAAAAAAAAAACATACAGTCGAATTGAGTACCGTCTCCTTTTTAAAGTAGGCAGAAAAAGAAAAAATATTATAATCATTATAATGAGATTTTTTGTTACTTATTTATTTGTGATGTTATGGAAAACCAACTGCTTACAAATCTTATGTAAATAACATGTTTAATTACAAAAAGACAATAATAATACATTATAGTGCCTATAGTCCTCTCTACAACTGGTGTAATACCAAAAGCATTTCATCAATCATTAAAAACTCTTGATTTAGCAAAACTTACATATATTCAATTGCAAAAAGCAATTTTACTTAATATTTGTAATACTAATAAACACGCTCATGGTACCCACTTGGCTTAGTCCCGTGGTAGTAACCATTAATCCAGTTTTGTTAAAAATAAACTGAGAAAAAGTAAAAACTTTAACAAATAATAATAATAATTTTTATTGATAATTATACAGTGAATATATGAAGTCTCTGATTGTTTACCTAGGAATTATACCTACCTGTAATCCTCCCAATTTTATGATCTAACCTTAGAGTATTCAACCGTGGTTTTAAAAAATATAATATAATATAATGTAATATAATAAAAAAATATATAGGTATCTTGTACTATTATTTATTATGTGCCGACACAAAGCTATATTAACCAAATCAAAATCGTGTTGTTTGCATAAATTATTAAAATGATTACTAGACCGCCATATGAGAGTACTTCTTCGATAATTAGTAGATGAAGCTGGTAAGTCGTCTAATGCATTTGCTCTAAGGTTCACTGTAGGCGTTCTCAGTGATATATTTTTTCTCTTTTTTTATAATTTGAAAAACGTGACCATACACTAGGATTTTCTCCTGTATCGTGGAGGCAGTTTACAATCATAGATTGCACGAGGACAAACATCCAGACCCGGAACAATTATTTGTAGGCCATACATATACTTGTTCCCTGCGGGATTCGAACCCGCGGCCCCCAGCGCAACAACTCATTGCTAAGCTACTATGCCACGGAGCCGTCAAATTTGTGATAGCAAATCCGAGTCTACACTGCCAGAACAGATTTAAAAAATATATAATGTCAGCAATCTCACAACACTTTAGAGGTCTATAAAATCTAATTGGAATCGGTAGAATCAGGGTGTTTGCGTTAGTGTTGGCGTCACTAAAGCTGTTGCCACTCCACTCGTTAGTTGAAATTTTAAGTGCTCCCTGACCTCGAACTCAGCGAAAACATCGCGAGGAGACCTGCACGTCGGAGATATAAAATGTGGAAAGGATATGTGCAACGCAGCAGTAAATATTCGCCCTATTTCTCATTTTATTTACGAGGGCTACTTAAGCGTGCCTAACAATGGGTTATAAGATTGTTACGTTATCTATAAAAATATCATGTTTGAAGTTTTTAACTGATTACAAAAAGGAGGAAGTTCTCAATTCGAGTGTGTTTTTTTTTTGTATGTATGTTACGCGATATCTTAGTAGATTGTGGACCAATTTTGATGATTCCTTTTCTTTATTATATAAGTTATACTTCAAGGGTGATCCCATATAAATTTGTAAACAAAATTCCACCGCTAAGGGTAACAAATAAATAAATTATTTTTTAGCAAATTGAAGTCGGTTTTTACTTTTTGTTAAAAGTTATAATTATATTGAGTGCGACTTGGGGCTAACTTAGATTTTTACCCGGACGGAAGTAACGTTGACTTTATACTAAAATATATTTCTATTCTATTTTATGTACCTACTTAATTCTATAATTTTAAAATTATTATTCTTACGATAAATATTTTAATAATAATAATAATTAGTACATAACTATTAATAACTCTAAAATAATAAATAATAATAATAACAATATAAAGTGTAATAGACACGGCTAGGCAGCTTTATTTATATTGCGTTATCAGCGTGCGTCATCAGCATAAGGTGTCAGCGTTAGAGAATCTACTACCTCAAGTCATCCCGATGAAACCGATACAAGAGATGGGCAGCAGCGTTTTCCTCATAAGAACTTAATATTTATAAAAAAAATTGTGACTGCCTAGTGACTGCCACCTGCCAAACGTGACAACTATAACAAATTAAGCAATCTATGCAGCGACTTATGTTCAGTTGTGTACTTGTGATGAATTCAAATGAAACACGTGTTAAAATTAAAAATAAAATTGTACAACCGACTTCAATATAAATAAAATGAGAAAATCATCAATGCATTCGAAGTCAATTCAATACGCATTATTTAGGATAACTCAAAACCTACTAGTCAGATTTTGATCAAATTTATATGGGACTAGATGAGAAGCACCAGCTTTCAAATAAAAAAATAAACATCAAAATAGGTTCACATAGAAAAAAGTTCTGAGGTAGTACACATAAAAAACGGTCGAATTGAGTACCTGCTCCTTTTTTAGAATTTGGTAAGTCGGTTAAAAATTAATGAATATTTATATGCGTAATCAATATATTTTACTTCAACCGCGCATAAAGGTTACGACACAATCTATCTTATAAATATTGTCGTATCCTTTAATTAAACCCTAACCATAAATTATTTTTTATCATATCTTTTACCTAGCAGGAAATTGCTTGCTGCGCCGCCATAATGCCTGTTAATTGACCTTTGTTCTTATATTTTAGACATGCAACTTTATTTAAAACTAGTTATCCTAAATCCTCCACGCTTTTAAAATAAAATATTGCCTAGATTACTTTTGACATAGCTTTCTATCTGTTCGTTAAGTTTCATCACGTTCGGTTCAACCATTCCGAAGATCAACTCGAAGATTAAAAGTTTTAAAAATAGTTATTCTTGTCTTAATACCATGCAAATACCTCTCTGAGCTTAATAAAAGTAAGTTATTTGGATAAAAAGGTAAAGTTACAGCCTATTATATCGGGTGTCTCAGTAAGAGTGCACTTTTTAAAATTGGAATATTTTTTTTTCATGCAAGTGGCAACTCTAAAATTTGACAGCTGTCATCTCTGTTTATTCCCATTATTAAAAATGGAGAGGTTTTCGAAAGACCAACGCGTTATAATTGTGTAAACTCATTACAAAAATGGGAAAAGTTACGCTGAAACCGCTCGCAAACTTCGCCAAATTTTCAGCCGAGAAAGTGCACCCAATGTGTCAACCATTCAAAGAGTGGTTAAAAAATTTGAAGAAACTGGTTCAATTATGGATAATAAGAATCCTTTGCGTCAACGTACCGGTCGGTCTCTTGAAAACATTGCTGCTGTAAACGAGAGTGTTGCCGAAAACCCGAAAACATCAATTCGACATCGTTCTCAACAACTTCAAATTTCACGAAGCACTACGCAGCGAATTTTGACTAAAGACCTCCACCTTCATGCGTACAAGATTCAGTTAACTCAGGAGCTCAAACCAGCAGACCACGGAAAGCGCTGGCAATTCGTTCAATGGGTAATGGAGCAAAGTGAAGTCGATACCAATTTTTCGGAAAAAGTTATTTTCTCCGATGAAGCGCATTTTCATTTGGATGGCTTCGTGAATACACAAAATTGTCGAATTTGGGACTCAGAAAATCCTCATGCAATCCATGAGAAACAAATGCACCCACAACGAGTAACTGTCTGGTGCGGATTTTGGTCAGGCGGCGTGATTGGACCTTACTTTTTTGAAAATGAGGCCGAAATTGCAGTGACTGTGAACGGCATTCGTTACAGGAATATGATAACGGACTTCTTGTGGCCTCAACTAGACGGCATGGATCTGGACAACATGTGGTTTCAGCAGGACGGCGCAACCTGCCACACCGCGCATGAAACAATCGACTTATTACAGCAACGATTTCCAGAACACATTATCTCACGAAACTCTGATGTCAACTGGCCACCAAGATCGTGTGATTTAACGCCGTGCGATTTTTTTCTTTGGGGTTTTGTGAAATCTCGGGTTTATGCGAATAAACCCGAAACAATTCCTGAGCTCAAATCGGAAATCCAACGCGTCATCGGTGAGATACAGCCACATCTCTGTGCAAAAGTCATGGAAAATTTCATGAAAAGAGTAATGGCCTGTCATCGGAGCCGTGGGGGTCATTTGCCGGATATTTTATTCCATACTTAATCGGAACATGTTTTCTTTACAATACAATAAAAATATCACAACGCTGTCATAAAATACTTGTTTTTATTTTAAAATGAAAAAGTGCACTCTTACTGAGACACCCGTTACGTCCCACTGCTGGGCACGGGCCTCTCATTTCTGAGAGGGTTTTAGGGCAGGAAAATATCCGCCACGCTGCCCGAATGCGTGTTGACGAACTTCACATGTCTTCGAAAAATTTTTTTCTTATTTCTCAGATATGCAGGTTTCCTCACAATGTTTTCCTTCACCGCCGAGCACGTGGTAAATTAACACTTTAAATTGCAATTAACAATTTCATTGGTGCCGGTAGGGATTGAACCCGGGTTGCTCGCGTACTGTGTACAAATTTTCAGCGAGCGCTAACCTAATAATTTTTTTTTGATACTGCAGACAGATATTTTAATTTTATTTATATTATGTATAGGTAGATGAATTCCTTTACCGCTGAACAACTTTGATAAATCAGCACTTAAAAATGTGCCGTCGCCAGCCCAATAAAAATGTAATGGTTGAAGGTAATGTTAACACTCGGGTTACTCTTAATCTCCTAAATTTAATGCCAGCCCTTATTCCCTGAACTAGCACAGCATTTTATTAATTTTTGCAAAGCTATACATACATATAAATAAAATTTAAGTGTGTGTCTGTAATATCGAAATAAGTGCCTTCTATCAGGCTCGGAAGTTAATTGCATGGTATTAAAACATGTATATAAACATTTAAATTTTTTTTGTGTCTGTTTGTCTGTCTATCTGTCCGGTCTTATCTTCGGAATGGATGAACTGATTGTGATGAAAGTTCGTGAACTTTCATCATAATCAGATATATATCTACACTATATTAATATTATAAAGAGAAAAGATTTGTTTTTTTGTTTGAATTGAATAGGCTCCGAAACTACTGGACTAATTTGAAAAATTCTTTCACCATTAGAATCCTACATTATCCCTGATGAACATAGGGATGTAATATTTTCAAAAAAAGTTAGGGATCCGTATGAAAACTTCGTTAATGTAACCCAAGGTGTGAAAAAAATACCAAAAAGAATCCTTATATCGCGTACGCTGCATAAACTATTGATAATAGAGCAAAGTAATGTACTTCAGTTTTATAGAGGATATCTATATCTACAAAAAAGTCTGCGATACCATATGTTTAACTATTACAGTTATGTCACAATAACTACTTTTTCATATTAAAATATGAAATAGTAACGCCGGTACAAACTAGGCCACATTATTCGTATCGGTACCTGTACCATGAATAACCACCAATTACGTTACACATGTAATTTTAGTAACATATTTCACTTTTTAAATCTTTGTTAATTCAGCAACCGTCCGTATATATAAATGTTTTTAATTATTAACTCTGATAAAAAATTTCGATCAAACCTTTTTTTGATTTCCAATTTTACACAAAAAAGGTCCTTACACTTTGTCATCCATCTCTTTAAAATTTTGATGCAAAATCGGTTTCAAACAATTTTTTTACTTCAATACAATTTTATAATAAAACTGTGAGAATTAAAAAGTATATCTTTTAAGTATGATTGAACCTTTTTACGTGAAAGTAATACATCTTCAATTTTTATTTAAACCATTTTTCCGTATCTCATAAAACTATATGAAAACTATATACTATAACTAAACTATAACTATAAAAAAATATATTAGCAAAACAATAAACTAAATTTTAAGCGCGTTATTTGGTAAATTAAAGTTACCTTACCTACTTACCCAAAGACCATTACTATAGATCTGCAGGGTTTTTTATTCAAATTCTGCGCGGAAGAAGTCGCGGGTAAAAGCTAGTATATTTAATATATTTATTTAATATTTACCGACTACGAGTGTGAAGGATTAGGAATGTGTTTGCGTACTCAGTTGTGCTCTATAATCTTGCCCTGCGCAGAAGGCCAGACCAGAATTCGATCTGAGGACATTATTGTTATTAAGTGGCGAAGCTTGCGAAGTCACTTATTGATTTCACGATGTCTGTCCGTCTGTCCGTCTGTCCGTCTGTCCCACGATTATCTCGAGAACGGTTTTGAATTTTCAAATTCTGTTTTCAGCAATCGATTACTGATCACCCAGGCATCTGAACCTCCTATTTTGAAACTGATTGCTCAACGGCAACCGTTAGAAACCGCTACAAAGCTGATTGCTTCGCCACTTTGCTATGCTGTTAGCTTGCTAAGTTTATTATTTATGCATATAAGTTGTATAAGATAAGTATTTTTAAAAGGTAATACAGTGTAGTGGCGGTGTAAGAATTAGAACATCCACCACAATCCCGTGGGTGTCGTAAGAGGCGTCTGGCTGATAACGACTAAAAATTTTAAAAAATCTGCGGTTGCCAACCCGCTTGCCGAGCGTGGCAACTATAGCAAATATCCTCCCTATGAGGCTATCTTATGTTCAGTAACGGACTTTAAGAGGCTGTAACGGTAAAACGCATTAAATAATTGGTATTGTTCTTTCCGTAAAAGCTTTTATTTTTTTAGTCAGCAACAAAGCGCACTTTCTAGAAATATTTCATCGGTAAAGAATTCTTTCTGATTCCAGTATTAGATTCTGAATCGGGCCAACTCTGTAACATAATTCTTGAAGCCAATTTTAAAATTCCATTTACTGAGGCAACCCGACAACTCCCCTATTAACAGCCAGCGTGAGGCCAGTACCAAAGTGTTGAAACCAATTTTGGCGTGTTTCCAGTAATTTTGACGCCTAGTGGTGACGCCTAAATGTCAATTTGATGCTTAGTATTGTCTTTATTACACAAGCTGTTCCCCGCGTGGAATTTATCACGATTGGATTTCATGGGTGTTAATTTTTCTACGCGAAACCCTAATCATTTTTCTAAATAAAAATTACCTAAGTTACTCCTTATAACACCTGCTAACTGACAGTGAAAGTCCCTTAAAAATCGGTCCAGCCATTTCGGAAATTAGCCGGAACAAAAAGACAGACAGACAGACAGAAAGACAGAGAGACAAAAATTTTAAAAATTGTTATTATGTTGTATGTACTAACATGTTTTTAGTAAAAAACTATTATTTTTGACAATACAAACACACTTCAATTTTATTTATTTCTATGTAGTATGTATGTATGTAGGTTTATGGTAAGGAGTAGCTTGAGTCTTCTATGAGTAAAGCATTTTCAATACCTTTTTACTGATAATGAGCATTTCATCTTAGTTTTATTTATTTTAATTCTTAATCGAGTATAGATAGATGTAGGTGGCTATGAACTATGGCAATCACTTAGCATCGGGTGGACTGTGTGATTTTTGTCACCCTTCTAAAAAAGACGGATTTTTAATGCGGGAGCCTGTCCTGCATAGCACTTGTGCATTTCGGTACCAGTAAAACGTTAAAACGACAAATTTTATACAATTTCTTGCAATAAGACGCATACATTCGATAGAATGATATAGATTAAGAACTATTTTTGTAGTCCTCGGACCAACAAAGACAGATAGACGAAGCGCTGCACACAAGTGACGCAAAAACCTTCGTCAACTTCTTGACACGCACGCATACGTGGTAGAGCCATGCTGCAGCTATATTAGTAGTATAGTTGTAGCACGAATGGGTCGGCTCGACCGGGGAAGGACCACGCTCTCACAGAATACCAGCGTTAAATAGCAGCTTAACACTGCTGTGTTTCGTATGGTGAGTGTAGAGAACCGGAGACCCTTTTTACTGGATACGAGGCATGACAACTTTCTATTGATTGAATTCATATTGATCCTTAATCAAGGATAAATGTAGATGACTGTGGACTACAGTGTACACTTATCATCTCATCGTCACACGTGTTATATAGAAAAAGGTATAAAAAGAAAGTAATTAAACTAATACATAATGGACGAACAACTTATAGATTCATTAGGATATATCATTTAAATAACATTTGCCTACATTTTCATAAAATTTACATTATGACACGCAGTTACGCAAAAACCATCCATCTCACAAAATGCCGTTTACACCGTTCAAATTTCTGTTCTATTGCATACAATAAAGCTAAATCAATAAAATCTATAATTGATAATAAATAATAACATGCACTGTCTAAACAATATGAAATATTCTTGCTCTGGAGAGGCAAGTTATATTCCAAACTATCACTAATGTAAACATCACATAATGAGACCCAGTTATTGGACTTATTGGGAACAACGCTACAATATTGAATGTTAAATATGCGTCTGCAAATTATTGCAATACTTAAAGCAACTCATGAATAAATTCTAAGAGTGTACAAGTGTGTAGAATAGTCACAACTTAATGGTGCGGGAATAGTTCAATCATGCTCGTGGTGTGTATAAACAAAAAGATGTCGCAATAATTACTTGTCAAAGAGACAAAAATATGTTTTAAAATTTTGGTCTGTTCCATATGTATATGTATAATATATAGAATAGAATTATTCTTATTCAATATTGATTACAAGTAATTCTTATTAAAAGTATTTTTTTTTACTTTACCACTGGCTCGAAAAACATCCTCTGTCCTGGAAAGAATCAGCAAGAAACCCAGCAGGACTTTTTTTTATAAATAAATTTTGCAATATAAATGATTACAAAATATTTACAAAATTTATTTTAGAAACAGCTTGGAAGCGACCACATCATTTCCAGGGGTTATTATCAACCTTGTATTCATTTATATTATAATAACACTTTTTATACAGTTTATGTTTAATTAAATATTTAAACTTGGTAATAGAGATACCTTGTATATTTTCTAGGACTTTGTTGTAATAGCGTATACATGGCCCCAAGAATGAATTACTGACTCTGTAGAGTCGTGAGACTGGTATCACTAGCTTGTGTTTGTTCCTAGTGTTTACAGAGTGTATATCACTTTTTTACTAAAACTATCTTTGTTTTTATGAACATACATAAAATTTTCGTACATATACTGAAAGGCCAAAGTTAATATATTTATTTCATTAAATTTTTCTCTAAGAGACTCGGTTTAAGGTTGTAAATAGCTCTTATGGCCCTCTTCTGCAAAACAAAAATAGTTTCTGAATCAGCCGCATTTCCACATAGCAAAATCCAGTAAAACATTATGCTATGGAAATAACTGAAATAAACTAATCTAGCTGTCTCGACACTAGTGAGGTCTCTAAGTTTTTTTACAGCATACGCTGCGGAGCTTAGTCTGCTTGCTAGTTTTGATATATCAAAACACAAGATTCCACAGGGCTAGTTCTTCCCCATTTAAAAACACATTGGTATTCAAATTTTTAACATTCGTTGTTGTAAATTTAATACATTTAGTTTTATTGCCGTTTAAATGCAGATTATTAACGTTAAACCACTTCACTAATTTTGATATAGCAGTATAAGTGGTAGAGCCATGCTGCAGCTATATTAGTAGTATAGTTGTAGCACGAATGGGTCGGTTCGACCGGGGAAGGACCACGCTCTCACAGAATACCAGCGTAAAATAGTAGCTTATCACTGCTGTGTTTCCTATGATGAATGTAGAGAACCGGAGACCCTTTTAACTGGAAACAAGGCATTCCATCTTAGTCCTCACAGGTGATAACGCCTCTGCATTTCGATTTTTTATTGAGGCTAGATGTAAATGTCTATAGGTCACAGCAACCACTTACCATCGGGTGGACTGTGTGCTCGTTTGTCATACTATGCTATAAAAAAAACTTACAGATATACTTGCACAATATACGTACCAAAATAAATAGTTTTCATTATTTTTAAAAGTTAAATTAATGGAAGCTGGATATTGCAGCCCTTCGACAGTTGCAACTAACATAATGAAAATCCACAAAAATACTATAGATGCTTTGTCATATTTAAGGACTAAAGTGTTAACTCTCGTGCTGTAGGATAAGAAAGTTACACACAACTGGAACACATTAGTATTCTAGTAGTTTATGGCAGTATATATTGTACTCAACAATGCTGATTTACGCATCAGTCAAATGTAGAAGTTTCCAGGGTAGAACATAAACTCTAGAAGAGTTATGGTGCAGAGGTATTATTATAAAACCACGAATGGGTTATCTCAACTGGCAAGGGATCCCGCTCTCACACAATATCAACATAAAATAGCAGCATAATGCTCCTGTGTTTCGTGTCGTGTAGAAAAAAAGAGTCTCCAGTTCCGTATTTCTTATTTATAATTTGTAATGAATGTTAGCCGTTGGGGTGATATCGCATTTGCATTTTAATACTTTATTACGTATATTTAATTAAAATTAGATTAAAGTTGCATGAAATAAATTTCATATGCAAGTGTGCAACTTTTCTCTATACATTGGTCTCCACATGTACTTATCTATTATAAATTCCTCGAACCATTGCTTCGACTTAGGCTGACCGTGCCATGGGTTTCCAAGTACACGGCTCATGTACCTACCCTATTTGCCTTTTCTTATAATATAAAGCATACGAAATTAACTACTTACTGTGTATGCGTAGGTGTCGACGTGATAATGACTAGACTCAGTGACTTGATGTAGTTGCCTTTCAATTAAAATGAAGAGGATCAGCGATTTTATAATTACAAAGATGTTTATAGGAACATGAGGAGCCGTGGTAGCTCAGATGGTTAGCGCTCGCTGTGAGTTTCACAGTACGTGAGCAACCCGGGTCGATCCTCGCCGGCACCAATGAAATTGTTAATTGCAATTTTAAATGCTGATTTACCACGTGCTCGGCGATGAAGGAAAACATCGTGTGGATACCTGCATGTCTGAAAAATTGTAACTGTATGTTTTTATAGGAACATAGTATTTTGTACACAGCGTTTATTGCCGTGCAGGTGTTGGGTACACAAAGAGCGACTAAAGGCCTTACTAAAAATCGACGTTTATTTTAAAAAATCAGAAAGTTACTTTCTCTCTCTCTCTCTCTCTCTCTCTCTGTCGTTTCACCTAATGAAATTAGAAAGAAACAGGTATAAAGATAATGACATTAATTTAAGTAAATCATCAACGATTAAAATATAAAAACGTTAAAGTTACAGCCTATATACGCCTCACTGCTGAGCACAGGCCTCCTCTCATTTCTGAGAGGGTTTTGGGCAAGGAAATGTCCGTCGCGCTGCCGCAATACGTGTTGGCGAACGTCACATGTCTTCGATATATATTTTTTTCTTATTTCTCAGGCATGCAGGTTTCCTCACGATGTCTTTTTTACCGGCGAGCACGTGGTAAATCAGCACTTAAAAATGCAATTAACAATTGCATTGGTATCCGCGGGGTTCGAAACCGGGTTGCTCGCGTACTGTAACAATTACAGCAAACACTTAGCCCCTGAACTACCATAGCTCGATTATAAAATATAAAGCCATTAGTTAAACAAGTGAACCAGAAAACAAACAGTCGCATTTTAACGTTGACTTAATGGTATTTAAAATGCAAACAATCAGTCACTTAATGGTCCCAGGGGTGCTGTAAAAGTGGATAAGGACAGTGAAACTCAGAATGCGTGGGTTTAAATCCGCAATTCTACTGTGCATTAGTCGAATTGCGGGAAGTATTGTATTAGTTGGGATTGTGACCGGGCGTATTAATTGAGTTAAAGGCACCGCTAGTAATGTTTTATAAAAAAAAAACCGAACAAGTGCGAGTCGGACTCGCGCACCGAGGGTTTCGAACAAATCCGTAGGTATATAAGTTTAAAATTATTAAAAATATATTTATTATATGATGTAACTAAAAATTTATGCTTTTCGCAATTTTTCATTTAACTGTGCTTTAATACGTTGCTTCGTACCAAATTTTAAGATTCTGAGTTCACGGGAAGTACCCTGTAGGTTTTTATTCCCTTGTGAATGTCGAAAATTTGCGGCACAAACGGCTGTATCTTTTGATTGCGTTGGCTTAGAAGTTTGATTTTTTCACAGCTCCAAGGGACAGTAGATTTCAGTATTTGATATGAATTTCAGCTCGATACCTCCACGCGTTCCTGAGAAAAAGGGTCTTGACAGACAGACAGACGGACTACAAAGTGATCCTATAAGGGTTCCGTTTTTTCCTTTTGAGATACGGAACCCTAAAAAAAGATCTATCATAAAACTACTAAGCGAGGTTTAATATAATCGCCACGCTTATCGACGATAGAATCTGAAGCCTCTCAACTTAGGTCACACAGCTCGTCACATGTCACTTTAAAATCCCATTTAAAGTTTCACATTATATATGTATAATTTTAGGGCATATGGAGATCACGTGTTTATGAGACTTCATTATTTATATAACTCGAGAAACAAATGAACTAACAGTGCACACGATGGTAAGTGGCTACTGCGGTTGAGAAGGCTACAGTTGCATTGTCACTTAGGACTAAGGTGGAATGCCTCACAGTTTGTAATTATATTGGCTCTCTGTACCCTTTAGAATAAAACAGTAGTGCAAACACTACTATTTGTCTTTTAGTAGAAGCCAAACAGAAAAGGTTTTAACGTGATAGAGCCACGCTGCCGCTATATTAATTGTATAGTTGTAGCGCGAATGAGTCGGCTCGACCGGGGAAGGACTACACTCTCACAGAATACCAGCGTAAAATAGCAGCTTAACACTGCTGTGTTTCGTATGGTGAGTGTAGAGAATCGGAGACCCTTTTTACTGCAAAAGAGGCATTTTATCTTAGTCCTCAAGGGTGACAACGACTCTGCATTTTGATTCTTTATTAAGGATAGATGTCTATAGGCTACAGCAACCATTTACCATCAGGTGGACTGTGTGCTCGTTTGTCACCCTATCCTATAAAAAAAAACTATCATTTCTGTATCATTAAGCTACCGTCTCTTCTAAGTCGTGGTTGTTTAAAATCTTCTTTGAGAGGCCGTCGCTTAAAATCAATTCAAATATGAGCAATCAGTGTTCGATGTCCCAGTGCCGACTCATCAATAATGTACAAAGAAAAATCAAAAAAATCTGCAGTTTAAAAAACTAATAATATTTTCTACCGACTACAAAAAGTAGACTGTACTCAATTCGACTGTATGTTTTTTTTATGTGTATTACCTCAACTTTTTTCTGGGTGAACAGATTTCGATGATTCTTTTTTTATCTGCCGACTTCCAAAAAGGAGCCGGTACTCAATTCGACTGTATGTTTTTTTTTTCGTTTTTTTTTTATGTGTGTTACCTCAGAACTTTTTTCTGGGTGAACCGATTTCGATGATTCTTTTTTTTATTTGAAAGCTGGTACTTCTCGTGTGGTCCCATATGAATTTGATCAAGGTCAGACCAATAGTTTTTAAGTTATTCTTAAATAACTTATATTGAAGTCGGCTGTACAAAATTTTTAATTTTAAATTATCTGAAAGCTGCTAGTGGTCCTATATAAATTTGATCAAGGTCTGACCAATAGTTTTTAAGTTATTCTTAATAATTTATATTGAAGTCGGTTGTACAAAATTTTAAGTTTAAATTTTTCAATTATGAAGTCTCTGTTACCTTCATTGTACCATGTAGTGTCGGTATGAGAATATTCACTATCCTATATCATCCCGTGGGTGTCGCAACAGACGACAGAGCGATACTGAAACAAGAGATGGGCAGCAGTAATTTCAATTAGACAGATTACAACTCAAAATAATAAATAACTGTGGTTGCCAATTCACCTGCCAAACACGGCAACTCTAGTAAAATCTCCCCAATAAGGCAATCTATGGGGAGGCCTATGTTCAGCAGCGGACTTTAAAAGGTTGTAATGGTAATTGATTGTCAAATTCAGTAGCAACCTTGAATAGATGTAAGGAAATCTATGACACAACGTAACTCTTTTCTTCCGCTAACTGATTGCTTTTCAATACTGCGTCAAGTAGCGGACTATTTACGCCGAAAAAACAATACGTGACAATCATTAAGTTGTTATAATTTCTTCGAATCAAACATCAAGTCCAATATCTTTTTAAATGTTGATTTAGAAAAGGAGTAATTGTGGGTAAGTTTTATTTGTTGCTAGCAATCATGTCTACTATACACAGAAAAAAAAATAAAAAAAAGTAATGTAATAATGAATATAAAGCGGCCTGGCTTCGGTGAGCTGCAATCGGTAGAGTCAAAGCCAATAATAAATTCAAGGCCGACTCAGTACAGGTACGCTCTACGTCGTATGGCGGAGTGTGGCACGGATTTTATGTAAAGTTAAAATGTTACTGCCTCATTTGTAATCGTTGTTTATCGCTTACTTAAATTAAGTTTTAGTTACCTCTATACATGTCTCTTTCTATAGAAATAGCGAGGTAGAGATTAACTTAAAACATATCTTATATTAACGTCTATTTTTGTAAATATGTCCTTTATTCGATTTTAGTATACCCAACCCAACACCTACACGGCGATAAAAGCTATATACAAAATCTATATCCTTATCATAATATGTTTCTATGTAACCTATATTTATTTGGTAGAGCGAATCTGCAACGTTACTAAGTAGTAAGAATTTGTATCCATTATAAGTAAGGCCGTTAATCATTCAGTTTTCTATTAAAACAATATAAGTACCTACAAGAATTGCGTAGGCATGCCGTAAGAAATTTTATATTTCGTTTTTTATTCCATTTATAGAAATTGATTTAAAGAAAAACTTAATTTTGAGTACGTTTCTCAAAAAATAACAGAGATTAGTTATTGAGCCAGTGAAATAAACAGAAAAAAGATTAACATTTAAAAGAAATGTAAAAGCCGACTTTAAATACCAAAAAAAGTGAGTTTTGAGGGGAATAAGAAACTTTTGAGTGGAATAAGATATATCACAATTTCAATTTCATTGTCTCTATACCTGTCTCTGTCTAATTTCTGAAGACGTTGCTAACACATAGTGTATAGACAAATTAAAGCCCTGACTTCAGAATTTGATATTATTTTATTCTTTTTAGTTCCTTGAAGTTGGCTATTACTTTTTTTAATGTTACCTATACTCTTTTGAGTGGAATAAGAAATATCACAATCTCAATGTTGTTTAAATAGTTATATTAAAATTGAGCTGCATTAGCCACTTGCTATCAGGTGCACTGTAGGTTCGTTAGCCATTAAAATTTTATAAAAAAATATATAATTTCATAAATAAAAGTAGCATCCTAAGTACATCACACTGGTAGGGGCATATAGGCCTCCCATACCTGATAGGGTTTTAGAGTTGGAATGAAATAAATGCGTTGCCCCAATGCATTTCAGTGGACTACGTCCTCAATTCTTTAGAAAAGCAAGAGCACTTGGTGAAATTCAGTAGTGCTAGAGCGTTAATATATCGGGTTTTTTGCGTACTCTGAAATTTACGACAAGTGCTTATATCCCCAGATCTACCATGGATCATATTATATTTATTAGCGATTATGTAATTTACTTATGATAGTAGAATAGTATAGTAGATAGATTTGAAATTTGGGTTGCTTACGTATTCTGAACTTTACGGCAAGTGCTTATCCCCTAATATACCATGGGTCATATTATATTTATAAGCGATGATGTAATTTACTTATGATAGTAGAATAGTATAGTAGATAGATTTCAAATTTCGGCTGCTTGCGTACTCTGAAATTTACTACAAGGGCTTATCCCCAGAGCTGCCACGGATCATATTATGTTTATAAGCGATGATGTAATTTACTTATGATAATCATCATCATCATCATCATCATTACAGCCCTTCACAAGTCCACTGCTGAACATAGGCCTCCCCCAAAGAATGCCACAAAGCACGGTCCTGAGCCACCTGCATCCATCGACTTCCTGCAAATCTTACCAGGTCGTCACTCCATCTAGTGGGGGGACGCCCTACACTTCGCCTGCCGGTAAGAGGCTGCCACTCGAGAACCTTTCTTCCCCATCGGTTGTCGGTTCTTAATGATAATAGAATAGTATAATAGATAGATTTCAAGTTTGGCTTCCTTACGTACTCTGAAATTTACGATAAATTCTTATCCCCAGATCTACCATGGATCATTTTATATTTATAAGCGATGATCTCATTTACTTATGATAGTAGAATAGTATAGTAGATAGTTTACAAATTTGGGTTGCTTGCCTACTCTGAAATTTACGACAAGTGCTTATCCCCAGAGCTACCACGGATCATATTATGTTTATAAGCGATGATGTAATTTACTTATGATAGTAGAATAGTACAATAGATCGATTTCAAATTTGGGTTGTTTGCGTGCTCTGAAATTTACGACAAGCGCTTATCCCCTGTTCTACCATGACGCATATTATATGTAATTGACTTATGATAGTAGATATGATATGATACATAACGGAAAAAAAACCTCTAAGTCTTACAGAAGCATCGGTATTAATTCTTATATATTTTAAACTCGTAGTTATATTTTGTATAGTGTAAAAATATTTTGAAAGGGTAACGCACTGTCCGTAAGTAAAAGTCAATCGCAGTATCATGACAATGTGACCCAACGCTTAATAATAGCGAATGGAGTTTTTTCGAATAAAATATTCAACTTGACATTCATATTAATGTAACTAAGTTATAATTATATTTTTATTTTACAATATTAGGGATGTTTACGTAGTAGAGTCACGCTGCAGCTAATATTATGACCGTAGTACGAATGGGTTGGCTCGACGACGCTCGAACAAAATATCTGCATTAAATAGCAACATAATGCTACTGTGTTGCGTTTGGGATGACAAGAACGAAGAACTTTTTTTTAAATTTTCACTGTCAACGACGTAGGATTTTATCGACTTAAAATTGTCTCATTTCATGTCGCCATAAGTTGACGAACGAATAATTTGGAATTTTCGAAGAATTTTTTTTAATAAAAACATTCTTTAATTGTATGGTGCGTGAGAGTAATATGGTCGGTCACCTTAAGCTTTGCCGACCTAAAACTCAAACTAGAAGGAGGACAGACACAAAAACACACAGTCGAAAAGTATAACTAAAATACTAAGAAAAAAATACTAAACAAGCTTTGGCAATAAATGAGAATACTTCGAAAAATCAACTTAAAAACTTAACTATACTACACAATACTAAAAAAGACTAAAATATTCAATATAATGTCAACTGTCAAAATGGCGTCGATAAAGTATTGCCCTTTTGACCTTTTATTATCTGATTGACTGATGAAGAGCTATCGTATCACAGAGTCATCAATTCAAACGAGGCTGTAGTTTTGAGATATAAGAAAGTGACTATATTAACCGGATGACCATATTACCCTCATATATTATACTTCTTATATACGAAAACGGATCGTAACTTAGAACTTAGAACAAAACCTTTATTTAATGTAGGTATCGGGCACTTTACTGATAAGAGGATATTGTAACCCATGGATGTAGAGAGACACCTTGTTACCTCTGAGGACAAGATGAAATACCTCGTTACCAGCAATAAGGTTCCTTATTCTCTTCACACGAAGTAGGAATATGTACATTATTTGTTATAAATATTTAAAAAAAATACGTGTAATTACGATGGTGTGCAGGCAAGGCGAATAGAATAAAATTATAATAGTTCCATATATAGGAGAAAATAAATTATAATGGTTCCACTAGTACTGTACTCCTTCTCTGCTTAGTGATGATGCTTAATGATCGCTGGTGCGTGCGTGTCATTTTACTTCCTCCGTCCACCTAGCTGTATTATTATTAATATTTTGTGATTTTTCTAATATCTCTGATATGGATCTCATTTGTTATCCGAAATAAAAATTTATTATTATTATTGGGGTTACCTATAAAGTTTTCTCATCTGGTTGGGCTGTTTAAATATATAATTGTAAACGAAATATATAAACATACATAAATATCAATAAAATAAAATAAATACGTAAAAATACATAAATAAATGAAAACCCAACCAGATGGAAGCCTTCGGCAGGGGAGACTAAACGGCCTAGGGTTAGGGGGAAAGGGAAAGAAACCGGCGGACGATGCGGGCGGTATCGAGGAGCACCACCTTCTGCGTTTGAGCTTGAAGCGGTCCATAACGTCACGTCACGTCACGTCATTATTATTATTATTATTAGGAGAGAGTCTGTTTGAGTATCACCTGCTTACTTATTTCTGCCGCCAAATTGCTGTGCTTGCGCTGCTGCGTTTTGAGTGTGAAGGGTATAGAGTCAGTATATGTCAATATTACAGGCTGCGAGGTATTCCATCTTAGACCTCAGAGGTGGCAACGCGTCTGAGCCGGCTTTATTTAAAGTTAACTACAAGGGTCTATGGGCTACAGTAGCCACTTACCATCAGGTGGCACAGTAGTCAAGCACTGGCTTATAATCGTTAAAAAAGTTATAGATCATCATCATCATCATTACAGCCCTTTACAAGTTCATTGCTGAACATAAACCCAAGGAATGCCACAAAGCACGGTCCCGAGCCACATTCATCCATTGACTTCCTGCATGTCTTCCCAGGTCGTCACTTGATCTAGTGGGAGGACGCCTTACACTTCGCCTGCTGGTACGAGGCTGCCACTCGAGAACCTTTCTTCCCCATCGATTGTCGGTGCTTCGAGTTATATGGCCGGCCCATTGCCACTAGAGCTTACTAATCCTTTGGGCTATGTCGGTTACTGTGGTTCTGGTGTGGATATTCTCGTTTTTAAGTCTTTTTTTTATAGGATAAGGGTGACAAACGAGCACACAGTCCACCTGATGGTAAGTGGTTGCTGCGGCCCATAGACATCTACATCTATCCTCCATTCAAAACAAATCAAAATGTAGATGCGTTGTCACCCGTGAGGACCAAGATGGAATGCCTCATTTCCAGTAAAAAGGGCCTCCGGCCACCTGCACTCACCAAGCGAAACGCAGAGGTAAACCTCTACTTCACGCTGGTTTTCTGTGAGGTCGTGGTACCACCTCGGTTTGAGCCGGCCCAACCGTGCGACAGCAACAGCTGCCGCGTGGCTCTACCACTGAAAACGAAAAAACTTAAACGAAAGTTAAAAAAAGACTTTAAAAGGTTATAGATAGATCCTTACAATTATAATTCCTATAAATAACGAATCCATCCACATCCTACTCGGGCGTACGAGTAACCTTACCGCCGGACATCGCACCGTATCAAAGGACGGAATCGATTCAATTAGCATACATTACACCCAGCTTCGATCGGATACTGCTATAAAAAATATTCGTATTATACAACTCGAGTGTTATACGACTTCTTGGATCTAGAGACAATGACGATTCACGACGATACTGGTTGTTTTTTTTTTTTTAATAACGTTACTTCCACAAATACCAATTTTAGAAAATCAACTTGGTACGCCCCGGTGGGATCATTGATCGTGACGATTATGGCATACTAACGAGGAAGGATGGTCGTATGAGATGAGCATTTTGGGTTAAATCGTCCAGCCGTGGAACGTACTTTAAGGTAACAGAGGAAAATAAGAGGAGCCAGGAGATGGGAAGCATCGTCTTCCTGATAGCAAATAGAAAATGAAAAAAAAATACTGCGGTTAACAACCCCACTGACAAGCGTGGTAGCTATGACAAGTATCCCTCTTATGAGAGAGACCTATGTTCAGCAGTGGACTTTGGTACGCTGTAATGATGATGATGATGATAATTTGTCATAAATACATTAAAAGTAAGGGACAGAATTTTACTAAAATATCCCAATTTATGTAAAAGAATTTATTGTAATGACCGTCAGCTATTAGGTATTATTATTTTTAGTTTTTATGAACTTTTAAAAGTTAAAAAAACGTACCGTAAATTTTGCAGAGATAAAATTGCAAAGATAACGTGGAAAATAATGGGATTCTTCATTCAAACGGCTTTGAATGCGGTTACTCGGTTTATGCTTCTATCTTTTAGTCATCAAATTAATCTTAAATATGATTTTATGCAGGAAAATTTCCATTTCATTCTGTTTTAATTTCGACCTTTCCTGCTCCTACGTAAATGAACCTTCACGTTTCCGAAACTATAAAGTAAATTTATCGGGAGTTCATTCATTATTTGGATTAAAAAAAACCACAATGTAATGAAAATTATTTTTATTAATATATATTATAATTCTAGTGTCAATTGAGCCTGCGTTACACTGGATGCAGTGGATGCAGTTGATCAGAAGAAATGGGTGAAACCTACGCGCATACTTCAAAAGATTTCTAGGCAGAAAATTAGCTTCGCCACCGAAATTATTCACCAATATTTTGTTATTTTCATTCTTAAATATTTTCTTAACTCATTCAGTGCACTTTCCCTGTAATTTGCAAACGATTACAAAATTCAATTTAATTTAATTAAATAAAATTTTATTCAAGATCGTTGTTTGCTTTTTCAAAGAAAACAAATAGATATGATTACGTTTACAAAATTTCCTAAATTTCTTATTTCACTCTTCATTTGAGATGAACACTACAGTAATATTTTATAAAGTACCCATCTGATGAGCAAATCTCTTCAGATGGGTTACTTTGAATATTCTAATACGTAATTAAAAAGTCATATAATATAATTTAAAATTTTGTACAACCGACTTCAATATAAATTATTAAGAATAACTCAAAAAGTATTGGTCAGAACTCGATAAAGAATTCATATGGGACCATATGTGAAGCATCAGCTTTCAAATAAAAAAAGAATCATCGAAATCGGTTCACCCAGTAAAAAGTTATGAGGTAACACACATAAAACACATACAGTCGAATTGAGTACCGTCTCCTTTTTGAAGTCGGTAGAAAATAAAACAAATATGTCTTCTTCAAGATTATAACTTACCATTACCATTACAGCCTATTAAAGTCTACTGCTGAATATAGGCCTCCCCCACAGATTGCCTCATAGGGTTGATATTTGTCATATTTGCCTCGCGTGTCACGCGGGTTGGTAACCGCAGTTTTTATTTTTATTTTTAGTTGTTATTGGGACGACGTTGTTACCTATCTCTTGATTAGTTTCCCTGTGTCGCCTCTTACGACACCCACGAGCTAATATGGGGCTGTAGATATTCTTACACCGTCACTACTCGGTAAAATTAGCTAGATTAAAAAAAAAACTTATAACTTGCATACGAGTAGATCTTATCTGGTAATTAAACCAGTAAGATGTTTTGACGGACGATATCTATAGCAACATCTAGATAATATGTCACATAACGTAACAGATTTGTTGGTTGCGTTTACGACTGCTGATAATGAGATACCAGGTTCAAATTTCGTATCGGGCTAAAAACACAGTCAAGAAATTCTCATTAGCAGCCTGGAGTCAGGAAGTTGGTGGTATTTCACCCCTTTGCATTGAAAACCACGTGAATCCGTTGGTCCTGCGCGTAATCTCTGTGGTCGTGTCGGAATTTCATCCCATTGAATTATGAAAGTGAAGAAACAGAGATTGCATCTATGTTTGCACACTCTTGCAACTGTAAATCCGGGCCTGCACGGTTAGATAGCCTCCGTTGTGACGCCGCCGCGACCTAAATTCTGCCTGGAGGACATTATTATCCACTATTATGTTACTTAAGTACATATTATATTCTTTATCTTTTCTACCGTATATATGTACCTACACTAATCAGTTAAACAAGTAGGAGCTCAGCATAATCATTATAAAACAAAGTAAAGTTACAGCACACGCGTAAATAAACTGTACAGAGGCAAAGCTTCTAGGAACTGTCAAAATTTTTACCTATTTTTGTAGGGTTGGCACAGGAGAATAAAATTAAATAAACAAAACGTTTATCAGCGTTCAAATAGATACTCCAGGTAGAATATTCTTTTACGTAATCTAAATATTTTACTTTTATAATTATTGTTCTTCAACAATTTGTTGAAGAACAATAATTATAAAAGTAAAATTGTAAAGTTTTTTTTTAATAATCTATTGGAAAGCACTCACATGGCATAACAAAAATACAATCTTGCACACGTTTTAATATTTTGCTACCGATATTTACAATGTTTCTTTCGAGATCAAAATATTCGCGAAATTAACAAATGCGATAAAATTGTCAGGAAGTATTTTTAAAAAAAAATTGTTTTTTGATTGAATTGATTGAACACTATCATTATTAAAATCCTTATAATGGCTGAAAAAATAACATTTTCCCATATTTATAGGTTGTTCAGATCTATGAACTTTATTTTCTCAGATTTGTGGGGTTCCAGACAACATTTTCTAAACAAATATCCTGACGCATAGACTAAACCATTATTTTGTGATAAATCAAATCGATAACCATTTGTTGCTACTGTTAACACAAGGGCAGTAACATCGTCAGGTTGCGGTGGTGGTGTAATAAAAATACTTGCTTTGCTTTACCACTGCATAACAATGGCTAATTCTAATTAGTTTCATCTCTAAAAATGTTGTCCCAGTAATTCAACTGAATATAAATCCTTTTGAACTTACAGCACCCGTGCACGTTTCTTGAATAATTTAAATTACTTATTATTACCACATTACCACGTTTTAACTACCTTATTATTAATTCGCTTTCTTGTCTCTTCGGTAGATATTTTTTATTTGACTTTAAACTAATTTCCCGGCGAGCTAGAGACTTGAAATTTTAAAAATAACTCAAAACTGGATAGCAATGCAATATAAAATCACTGCCCTGTCTTTTTTGTTCGGTACATTTATTTCAATCGATTTACTAACTGTCCGATGAGCTAAAGGCCTTGAAACATTACAAACACACTACACTACTACAAACAGAGCTCAGATCTGCAAACGTGGTAAAAATGGTCGCCATTTGTAAATTATAGTTATTATATATTAGATTTCCAAATTATTTATGCTTAGTTTCTTTTTTTTTCAAATTATTTAAGTTTCAATTTTTGTACCGTAGTTTAATAAGAATTTAGTACGTTTTATTGTCATGCATAGAAATTAAAAATATACATATATTTACTTTTATTTAATTTTTTAAACTGTTTGAAATTTATTAGAAAAATTTGAAATTTTTAAATTTAATAAGTAATTTTGTGGTTTTTTTCTTCACAATGAACACATCAATGTTTCATCATCATCATTACAGCCCTTCACAAGTCCACTGCTGAACATAGGCCTCCCCCAAAGAATGCCACAAAACACGGTCCTGAGCCACCTGCATCCATCGACTTCCTGCATGTCTTACCAGGTCGTCACTCCATCTCGTGGGGGGACGCCCTACACTTCGCCTACCGGTACGAGGCTGCCACTCGAGAACCTTTCTTCCCCATCGGTTGTCGGTTCTTCGAGCTATATGGCCGGCCCACTGCCACTTCAGCTTACTAATCCGTTGGGCTATGTCGGTCACTCTGGTTCTACTGCGGATATCCTCATTCCTAAGTTTATCACGCAGAGAAACTCCGAGCATAGCCCTCTCCATAGCTCGCTGAGCGACCTTGAGCTTCCTCATACGGCCAGCAGTGAAGGACCACGTCTCAGTTCCGTAAGTCATCACTGGCAACACGCACTGGTTGTGCAATTTCGTTTTAAGGTTTTGAGGTATGTCTGACGAGAAGATGTGTCGTAGCTTCCCGAACGCTGCCCAGCCGAGTTGAATCCGTCGATTGACCTCTCGGTCGAAGTTGGACTTACCCAGTCGGACTATTTGTCCCAGGTAAACATACTCGTCAACAACTTCGAGCTTAGTGCTCCCAACAACTACCGGCATAGGTGTGACATGGACATTAAACATGATCTTTGTTTTGTCCATGTTCATCTTAAGACCTATCCGTTGGGAAACACTATTGAGGTCATTGAGCATAGTGCTTAGGTCCTCCAGCGATTCTGCCATAAGGACTATATCGTCGGCAAATCGAAGGTGAGTGATGTACTCGCCATTGATGTTGATACCGTATCCTTTCCAGTCCAGAAGCTTGAAAACGTCTTCCAATGCAGCGGTGAAGAGTTTCGGGGATATGACGTCACCCTGTCTTACACCTCTCTGCAATTGGATAGGTTTCGTACTCTGGTTCTGTACTCGGATAGCCATCGTAGCCCTACTGTACAAGCACTTCAACACTTCGATATACCGACAGTCAACTTGGCATCGCTGAAGGGACTGCAGCACCGCCCAAATTTCGACGGAATCAAAGGCTTTCTCATAGTCCACATACGCCAGACATAGTGGCAAATTGTACTCTTCGGACTTCTGTACAACTTGCCGAAGGGTATGTATGTGGTCTATGGTGCTAAAGCCCTTTCGGAAACCGGCTTGTTCGGGAGGCTGGAAGTCGTCAAGTCTGCGCGCGAGACGATTCGTAATGACTCTCGAAAACAGCACGTAGACGCGGCTCAGAAGGGAAATCGGTCTGTAGTTCTTCAAGAGAGCGTTGTCACCTTTCTTGAAGAACAAGACCACCGCACTTCTGCTCCACGCCTCCGGTGTAATGCCACCATGGAGGACGGAATTAAAGAGCTTCTGAAGGACTTCAAGTACCGGTCTTCCACCCGCTTTCAGAAGCTCCGCTGTAATTCCATCCTCGCCTGGGGCCTTACCGTTTTTAAGGTGCTGGAGAGCCATCCTAATCTCGCTCAGACTGACATCCGGGATATCTTCGGAATAGTGTCGGATGAGACTCGCTCTTGGATCGTTACTCACACTTGCGTGTGGCTCCAACGATGATGTGTACAGCTGCCCATAGAACCTCTCAATCTCACTCAAAATCTCAGGTGTCCCGGAAACGATGCTGCCACATTCTGTCTTCAGCTTTGACAGTTGGCTCTTTCTGGCAGACAGATCTCTGGCAAAGACTTTGGAGCCTTGGTTCCGCTCGATCGCTTCTTCAATACGAGCTGTATTGAAGTTGCGTAAGTCCCGCCGCATGCATTTGGAGATCTGTCTGTTCAGATGCCTGTATGCTGTCAAGTCTGTTGAAGAATGTAGCTTCATCTCCCGTCTAACAGCCATGAGATTAAGAGTGTGATCGGAGAGTTTTTGTGTTCTTCTGCGGCGGGTCTTGCAGAACTTAGCTCCAACCGCATGGACAGTTTCCACGAGCTTGTCATTCATATCGTCCACTTCATAGCAGTCTTCCAGGCACTGAAAACGGTTTTGTAACTCGAGCTGAAAGGTTTCGGGACTTTGGAACAGAGCACGAGGGGGACGGAGCGTTGACTTCATTAGACGAGACCTCTCCAACTTAACGTTTAGGTTCAGTGTGCCTCTAACCATTCGGTGATCGCTACCAGTTTTCACCCTCGCGATCACGGAGACATCACTGAACAGTTGTCGTCTGGTCGTCATAATGAAGTCAATCTCATTTTTTGTGGAACCGTCGGGGCTCGACCAGGTCCACTTCCTGTGGGGCCGCTTCTGGAAGAAAGAGTTCATCATAAAGAGTCCCTCTTTCTCCATGAAGTCGGCCAGCTGCTGGCCCCTTGGGTTCCGTTGCCCTATTCCAAATTTCCCTACTTTCAGCTCACCGTTCTCTCTTGTGCCTAGTTTTGCATTGAAGTCTCCCATTAACACCGTATATTGGGTTTTGGAGGAATGCATGGCTCTAGAGATATCCTCATACATTTCCTCCACCTCCTCATCGGGGTGTGCCGAGGTTGGTGCGTAAACCTGTATGACCTTCAGCGAATACCGTTTGGTGATTCTGAGTATAAGGTACGCAACCCTCGTCGACACACTCCCGATTTTTACAACGTTGTTAACGAGAGACTTGTGGACGATAAATCCGACACCTCCTTGGGACAGATGGTCGCCCTCCCGGTGATAGAGCAAGTTGCCGGATTCGAGGATTACCGTGTCCTCCCCCTCTCTTCGGACTTCGGATAATCCTATAATATGCCAGCGCAAATTGTCTATCTCTTCTTCCAGCTCCACGATCTTCTCGTCAGTCCTCAGGGTGCGTGCGTTGTACGTTGCCAGGTCGAGTCGTCTAAGGTGGCAACCGAACCTCCACCGGAGATTCTTAGCACCCCCTGCCCCGCCGTTACCATGGTCGCCACCGTAGCCAGGAATAGCGGGGCCGCCGGGGACTGGGGGCCGTTTTTTTGTTGCTCTCATCATTGGGGGGTATTTGCCATAGTTGCCACGCTTGGCGAGCGCAACCGCAGTTTTTTTATTGTAATTTGGCTATTATCAGGAAGATGCTGCTGCCCATCTCCTGGCTGTTTCCCTTTGTCGCCTTTTACGACACCCACGGGAGGATATGGGGTAGTGGATATTCTTGACCGCCACTACACGGCATCAATGTTTAATGAATAATAATTTAGGTATGTATAACAAATAATTGCATGATTCAATTAATTACCTTTAACATCTGTTATTTTATTAACTCCGTGTCCTATAAAAATAATCTACCGGATGCATCGAATACGCAGTTGAATACAAGGTGTCAACCTTGTCCGTGACACTCTACAATCGATATTTTGTTTATTTACAATGCAGTAAGTACGCCCACGGCATAAAACGGCCCCGTACAGAAATTTCTTTCACGCGCGTTTCAGGTTCGGGGTCACCAATGCGCGGCTGCGTGCCAACTTTTTTAAAGGAGGTTGAGGTTTTACGAATCCCTTATTTAAGTTTTCGGTTAGACTTTCTGATTTTTTTTTCTTAATGTATACATGGAGTATATTTGTAGTGAGAGAGATCTATCAGTAGTGTGCCAAATGGAAGACCGTAATCTCTGCTTATGTGAAAATAATGTGTACTATGAGAAAGCATTTGTTTCCGTCGAAATTTGGGCGGTGCTGCAGTCTCTGCAGCGGAGCCAAGTTGACTGTCGGTACATGGAAGTGCTGAAGCATTTGTACAGTAGGGCTACGAAGGCTATCCGATAGAACCAGAACCAGAGTACGAACCTTTCCAACTGCAGAGAGGTGTAAGACAGGGTCACGTAATATCCCCGAAACTCTTCACCGATACATTGGAAGACGTTTTCAAGCTACTGGACTGGAAAGGATACGGTATTAACATCAATGGCGAGTACATCACTCACCTTCGATTTGCCGACGACTCGAATCTCTGGAGGACCTAAGCACTATGCTCAATACCTCAATATGACCTCAATAGTGCTACCCAACGAATAGGTCTCAAGATGAACATGGACAAAACAAAAATCATATATAACGTCCATGTCTCGCCTATGCCGGTGTTGGGAGCACTAAGCTCGAAGTTGTTGACGAGTATGTTTACCTGGGACAAATAGTCCGACTAGGTAAGTCCAACTTCGACCAAGAGGTCAATCGATGGATAAATCTCGGCTAGACAGCGTTCGGGAAATTATGGCACATCTTCTCGTCAGGTATACCACAAAACTTGAGAACGAGAGAATCTTGTTGCCAGTGATGACTTATGTATCTGAGACGTGGTCCTTCACTGCTGGCCGAATGAGGAAGCTCAAGTTCGCTCAGCGAGCTATGGAGAGGGCTATGCTCGGGGTGTCTCTGCGTGATAAACTTAGAAATGAGGATATCCGGAGTAAAACTAGAGTAACCGACATAGTCCAAAGGATTAGTAAGCTGAAGTGGCAATGGGCCAGCCATATAGCTCGAAGAACCGACAAACGATGGGGAATTACAGGTGGCTCAGGACCGTGCTTTGTGGCATTTCTTGTGGGAGGCTTATGTTCAGCAACGGACTTGTGAAGGGCGGTAATGATGATAATGATGATGATGAATCTCTGTCTATATAGATGGCTGGCAAGCGTGAGTGTATAGGTAAATTATTGTGTTGTAATATTCATAATTTATAAGTTTAGAATTCTTAAATCAAAGACATTTAAGTAGTTAGTATATATATTTTAAATCTCTTTGTCTTAAATGTTTACTTTATAGAGTCACACTGCAGCTGTATTATAAAGGGTTTTGTAGTTTAAAAAAAGTTTGCAAAGGAAAAAAAAATATCAAACATACATCGGTCCACATCACGATCACGATCCAATTTTCTACTAGCGTTTGTTAACAATTATTTGAGGTCGAATATAGCTTTTTGTAATTTAAAATAACTTAGTAATATATTGTTTTAAGTAATAAAAATGAAAAATCGCAGACAGTGATATACTCTTCTTATATCTGATATCGCAGCGGGAACCAAAATATTGTGTAGATACACAATCTTTCATATTGATTTTTGAATCTGGCTATGTGTTACACCGCATCAGATCCATATGCATATTATCTCAAATCAAAAGTGTTATACTGCGATGACGCTTGTAAGCTTGACCTCTAAACGCTATCAAGTAACATTCAGCCGATAACTATATCTATACAAATAAATAAAATTGAAGTGTCTGTTTGTAATGTCAAAATTACAGCTTTTTACTAAATGCATATGAAAGTATATACGGTACTAATAACAAAAATACAATTATTAAAGTTTTTGTCTGTCTGTCTGTTTGTTCCGGCTAATCTCCGTAACGGCTGGACCGATTTTGACGGGATTTCCACTGGCAGATACATGATGTCACAAGGAGTAACTTTGGCGACTTTTATTTTAGAAAAAGAATTAGGGTTCCCCGCAAAAACATTAAAAACCCAAATAACACGCGGGCGAAGCCGCGGGGAACAGCTAGTTTAATAATATAAACATAACGACAAATCTTTATTCAGACTGACTTGTACAGTTTTATATAAGAATATTAAAGAAACACGACTTGGTACTCCTAACAAAATGTTATAAGTAATTGCTCATTTAAATTTTAGAGATTGGAATTTTCCACTTTTTACGCTTATCATTAACATCTACATCGATCCTCTAGTCAAAATACAGATGCGTTATCACCCTGAAGACTAAGATGGAATGCCTTGTTGAGGAGCACTAGTAAAAATAAATACAGATACAGAACACAGTAGCATTTTGCTGCTATTTTACGCTGCTGATACTCTATAAGGGCGTGGTCATTCTTTGTCAAGCTGACTCATTTACGCTCTAACCATAACACACAGGTACGGAAGATGAGTTCTTCAATATCAAACACGCCACTACAGTGTTTAGTTACTTTGGTTTACTATACATTATGTATACAGTTGATAGTTCTTTGTTCCGTAGTAAGAGCATTGAATTTGATTTCTCGAATTCGCTCTCTGGTTCAGTAATCGGTTTTACGGCATCTGTCGCTGCACATTTGTTACGGGTAACATCCCACCTGAGGTACCGCTCTTGAAGAATACGTCTATTTCCTCTCTATTTCTGGTTACAGATAATTATATTACATATTTATTCTTTCGCATTTACCACGAGGAGTGCTCTGAGGAATTGTTCGGATTAATCCCAGCCGCCAAATTTCACGAACGCACTTCGCGGCAGAACTCCCGATACCATCCACACCATCTGAATGATTGGCGGTCCACCACTGTGCGATTTAGAAGATGTTTTCTTCCTCGCACAACTTCCTTATGGAATCGATTACCATCAGCGATTTTTCCGGACCGATACGACTTAGGGACATTCAAGAAAAGAGCCTACTCCTTTTTAAAAGGCCGGCAACGCATCTGCAATTCCCCTGGTTCTCCTGGTGGTGCAGTTGTTCATAGGCGGCGGTAGTCACTTACCATCAGGTGAGCCGCATGCTCGTTTGCTCCCTCTCCAATTAAAAAAACATTTATGCGAATGTCCTCTTTCTGCAAAATTTGTTGCAACAACCGATTAGCTTTTTATCGTCATCAACATATTATGTATAAAGGTTCTTACGTCGTTTTGCCATAATATAACTTCTTGCAATATAAATTCTTGGAACACTCCTATCCTATCATATAACAGAACGTGACAAAGGAGTATGAAGGCATATTCTATCCGCACTCGAGCTAGACTTACGAGTGTGGAACGTACATTTATTTCTCACGGTCGTTCGTTTATCGCGATATCGACTTCCACAACTCGATAAGCATTATACGATAACAGGCTTGTTTTTGTTTCGATACTTGTCATATCATTGCTCGTCGGTGTGTTTGTAAATTTGTATGGTCCTTCGTAATAGCTGTAACTGTATAACAAATGCTTTATTTTTATTAATTCAATTACTGGAATAGAGTGAACGAGTTCTTATTTATAAGGATGACAAACGAACACACAGTCCACCTGATGACAAGTGGATGCTGTGGCCCATAGACATCTACGTTCTTAATCGAGGATTGGATTAAGAATCAAAATGCATATGCGTGAGGACAAATATGGAATGCCTCGTTTGTAGGTTTGTATATTTTCTCCCTGTAACTTTGACACCGCTGCGATGAAGCTAAGTGCTGTAACACTGCGCTAGTGAAGCGTTTAAAATTTGTAGTGGATTTTAAAGATCATCATTTGTGTTGCATTGAGTTTTTTTTTACATCGTTTGTTACAAACGAACACACAGTACACCTGATAGTAAGTGAATCTGTGGCCCATAGACGTCCATATCCACCCATGATTAAGAATTAAAATGCAGATGCGCTGTCACCCCTGAGGACAAATATGAAATGCCTGGTTTCCATACAGTCTCAGGGTCTCCATACAAAACATAGCAGCATTGAGGTGCTATTTTGCGATGGTATTCTGTAAGAACGTGTTCCTACGACGGTCGAGCCGACCCATTCGTGGTGTAACCACAATATACATAGCTCAAGCATGGTTCTACCACGTCAGAGTATGAATGCGTTATACGGGCGTCTCGCAATACAAACAAGCGCGGGGTTCACTTACAGTAGCAGACTAGCACACAGAAAAAATATTATTTATTCTGTGCCAGTACTATATATTATAACATCGCTTTATTTTCTTTGTTGCTTTTTTAGAAGAAGCCTACGCTCGTGTAGTTAGTTGCATTGTAATACACTTGTTTGTAACATTGTAATTTGTAATTTAATTCTTTTTTCACTAATTTAAGTAATTTAACATTTTTGCATTGTAATATATTTTTACACACACACTCACACACACACACACACACACACACACACACACACACACACACACACACACACACACACACACACACACACACACATACACACATACACACACACATACACAGCTTTAGCACTCTTTAACTCCAACTATACCGTGTGGTAGTATTGAAAAGAATCCATAACTCCATTTCGTAAGAGGCAACTATGGGAAAGCCCAGGACAACCTTACGGCTTATAGCCTCTAGCCTCCTACAGAAGGCGCTATCTCCAGTCGCTTTTTTATATGCCGGAAACAGCTCTACATAAAGTACTGCAATAGCAAATCTCATGCGGATCAGGCGTGGCGTTTACGGCAAATATTTTCTGTTAGTATTATAGAAGATGCCCACGTCTAGAAGTTATAAAGGATCACTCACATCATAGACACACTCTCAACACAGGTGACGTACATTTTGATCGGTTTTTTTTTTCAAACAAATGAAGACAAAATGGGGTGATGTATTCTCTAATGCCGTCACCACAACCCAACCTCGTTGGTTTATTGTTAAATTATTCATTGTATATAGGTGGAAGAGACATATTATGCCTGCAGCTATATTATGGTTGTAGCATGAATGGGACGGCTCAATCGGGGAAGGACCACGCTCTCCAAAAATCATCTTTAAATATCCAAGCTGAACATAGACTTGCCCTATACATTGCCTCATAGGGGGAAGGGTGGGCTTAACCATATTTGCCACCAAAGGTGTCGTCAGCCGTTGGTTCGGAGGGGGGGGGGGGGGGGCAATCTCACAATTATGATTTTCTCGTCACACGGGCAGTGCAACAGCACGCGTCATGTTGGTAAGATTGTTGGTAGATTAACACAGTTTTCTTTCACCTTGTGGTCCTTGCTAACTATGAAAAATACAGTCCCTGGTCAAAAAAGATTGGGAAACCCTGATATGGAGGATGGGAGAGCGTAGGTACAAGAGCACATGAAGCTTTACACTTCTAATGCGAATCTTATCTCTACGGTGATCGTAATAAGAACGGTACAAATTCCAATGTGAAAAGCTCCACGAGCATCTGACTTAAATACGTTTGGTTGCTTACAATTTGACTACATTGTTTTGAGGCAGCTGCCCCTCCCTGCCCTCCCTTGGCGACGCCCTTGTTTGCCCCGCTTGGTAATCTGCCTGGGGTTGACTTAACATTTCTGACAGTTGATACCGTCCCGCCATCTATCGGAGGTCAATAAGATCTTTCTCGGTCTTATTAGAAAACATGGTATATAGATAGTTTCTATTAGTAAACCACTTGTCTTGGTCACTTGTCAGTTTTCGTAAAATTTGACATTTTTGCTGTCTAATTCCACACCACCGACTCTAGCATGACTGCCTCATTGGTCAAGTAGCCGTTAACATGGCTGCTTATCGTAAGGTACGGGGTTCGGATCCCGGGTCGGGTCAAAAGAAATCAGTTATTGAGTTTTTCAGTCAAGATGTTCTCAGTAGCAGCTCAGAGTCACCGCCGTGTCTCGGAAAGTCCATAAAGCCGTTGATCCTGCGCCTGATCTTTCTCCGATCGTGTCAGTTTCCGTCCCATCGGACTATGAGAGTGAGGGAATAGACAGTGCATCTGTGCTTGCGCATACACTTGGGCACTATAGTCCTTTCCTGCGCAGTTGGCTAGTCTCCGTTTAGACTGGCCGCCGTGACCGAAATTCGGTCTGGAGGTCATTATTATTAGGTACTTTATATTTATTTTTAGTTGGTATTTTTTCCGCGGAAATTATTGTGAGAGACTGTTTACTGAGACCTAATTTAACCTAATTATAAAATTGTAATAAGACGGTCTGACTTTTCCCATCGTAATAATTTTTTACGTCGCTATTTTTTCATAAGAAAGTTAAAATTGTGAAGCAAATAGACTAGTAGATGGTAGAGCCATTTTACGTGGTAGAGCCATGCTGCAACTATATTACTGGTATAGTTGCAGCACGAATGTGTCTGCTCGACCGGGGCAGGACCACGCTCTCACAGAATACCAGCGTAAAATAGCAGCTTAAAGCTGCTGTGTTTCGTTTGATATAAAAAAATCCTATAAAAAAGACTGATTTTTGACAATGTTATGTTATGAGATATGGACTAATTTTTCTGTTCAGAATATTAAAATTTTTTTTTACTTATATAATAAGGGTGAGAAATGAGCACACAGTCCACCTGATGGTTAGTGGATTCCGTTGCCCATAGACATCTACATTTATCTTCAAAAATAATCAAAATGCAGATACGTCGTCACCCGTGAGGACTAAGACGGAATGCCTCGTTTCTAGTAAAAAGGGTCTCCGGTTCTCAACACTGACTATACGAAACACAGTAGCATGAAGCTGCTATTTTACGCTAGTATTCTGTGAGAGCGTGGTCCAAACCCGGTCGAGCCGACCCATTCGTGCTATAACCACAATGTAGCTGCAGCGTGACTCTACCACGCTCTACTCTACACTACTCTGAACTTAGGTTTGGAAGTTTTTGCTGATTTGTAGTTTATCTAAACGTCCGATTATGATTTTGTGGTAAATTGAAAGAGTCACGCATATTTTGTTTTGTACGTTCACGTGTAACCTTGATGCATGTGTGTGAATCAAAACAAACGTCGTATGTATTTGTTTCTGCTTCTATTTACTTTAGCGTTCGCAATCGTAGATCAAAGTATAGCGAACTCTGTGTTGTTTGCATGTTCATTCACACTGGCATGTGTATGTGTGTGTGGCGTTGCGCTTGCGCAAATGCGACGCCACGCCGCGCCGCGCCGCCGACACCGATCACGATCAGCCGATCTCCGTCCGAACCGAGCCCTCTTTGTTTGTTGACAAGCGGAGCTCGAGACGCGAGCCGAGCAACAAGCTGTTTTCTGTTTTGTTTGCGGACGGAGTTCGTCTGCGATAGACGTGTTTTACCACACGTCCGCTACTCTTGAAATTCTCGTGTTATCGTGTAAACTAGCTAAATTTAGTGCGGTTAGTTATATATTATACTGTTTTTTTTTTCACCATCTGCGCAATAAGTAAGTTTACAGTGCTGTGGCGAGTTCGGTTAGCTGTGGATATACCGACGTCTGAAATAATTACGTCTCTTCTCTGGCAAGGGGTAAGCTTTCGCTCTCATTTCTGCATTTCGATGCGCAAAAATTATAGTAGATAAATAAATATGCATTATTCATCGCATCATAGTACACTTTTGCACTTTTACATTACCTACTTATTGTATTCCGTGATATGAAGGCGTAATTTCTTTGACTCATTGTAGGTCTTATCATTATTTTATGTATTTTTAAGTGCATAATACAATCGAAATATCGTTAATGCAAATACAAATTACACATGCATTCATTAACACATAAAACTTTGATTTACAATTTAAAACATTCGATATATTATAATACAATTGGAACATATATAAAGTTTTACTTACTTAATAACATACATCCAAAAATAGAAATTTAATAACGGAATAGGTGAAAGTTCACATGTCAAACAAAGAAACAAGACAGCGCTCAGTTATTTTGATACCACTGATAAGGTTAAAGAAATAGAATCAACATGGTATATTATGGTTTCTGATGAGACTGTGTACAGTTATAATTTGGCAAGTACCCATACAAGGCGTGTTACGGTATTCTATATGGCTCGGCTTCGAGCTAACGGGACGCGTGCACCGCAGTACCGCACGTTCACATTCGTCTCTTGGTCATTACGATCCAACTTTTTGCGCAAACTTAACCTACTTTGATGTTCCATTACACAGATTGTACAAACATTGCCGGTTGCCCAGCAACGATTAATCGCCTACCATTTGCCTGTTTGTTTGGATTCTCAATATGCGGAAAATTAGAGCTTATTTCATTGTAAATGTGAATTAATTAGGCCAAGGTAGTTCAGGGGTTGGCTACGCTCCCCAGCACCGCGATAATTACAATTTTCTAAACGCTATTTGAAGTGTTTGGTGGTGAAGAAACACATCCCCAGAAAACCTAAAAGTTAGTTTTTAGACTGGCAGGTGAAATTTTAAGAGCATTTTAGTGGTGGTAAGGATCACCAACTTGCTGGTCTTACAGGTCGAATGAGAAGAAAAGTTATTTTCAGTAGAAACGAGTAGAATGAGAAAAAAAGAGTAGAAATAATTTATTATAAAAATGTCATTACATAAAATATACTAAAAATTAACAGTGTGCAAAGGTTTTTAACCAATAATAATGTCTACTTTAAAATATTTACAGCCTTTATAATTTCAAATCCGTCAAAATTGGGGTAATATTTTTTTATGACCATGGTCTATGGATCCTTCCCTGGTCCATAAAAATATCTTAAAATAAGAGACGACTCGTGCCCAGCTGTGATACGTTGTAGTTGTATAGGCTGGTACAATTAACTTTCAATAAGTATTCTTGTCGGTTACTCTGGCTCTACTGTGGAAATCCTCATTTTTAAGTCTATCACGCAGAGGAACCCCGAGCATAGCCCTCTCCATAGCTCGCTGAGCGCCTTGATCTCCTCATACGGCCAACAGTGAAGGACCACGTCTCAGATCCATAAGCCATCACTGGCAACACGCACTGGCTGTATAACCTTGTTTAAAAGTTAAGGTATATCTGACGAGAAGATAATTATGTCGTAATTTCCCGAACTCTACATACCCAGCCGAATAGAATCCGTCGATTGACTTCTCGGTCGAAGTTGAACTTACCTAGTCGAACTATTTGTCCCAGCTAAACATACTCGTCTACAACTGATAGAGCCATGTTGCAGCTATAGAGCTGTGTGGCAATTATTATATATTCTTAGTTTTGAAGTCGTTTGGTAGTTTTTTTTTTATTAAAAGTTTAATTATTTTACCGAATGTTTTAAGAAATATCACAAGTTCTAATGAATTTGAATGCTCCAAGGAAGTTACATTAAAATTCTGCTCCCTTAGGGGAGTAATTTTTTCTACAAATTTATATGGGGTAGCATATTTAAAAAAAAAAACATTAAAACGTTTCAGCCATTTTCGAGTAATCGGTGAATAGGTACACGTCGAATATGACATCTCTTTTCTGAACTCGATTAAAAGTAGTAGAGACATTTACGTAATACAGGTTATACTATATTTTGCTAGATATTTATTACTAATTTTTTCTTTAAAAGTCGACGTACTTTAAAATTAAAAAAAAAATAATCAAAGGCAACTGTTTTCCTGTTTTCAAACAACTTATTGTAAATATTTATATAGTAAAATCGTGTCTAGCTTGTTGTTTTCACTCTGAACATTACAATAAAATTACAGCGCAATACCACCGACATTTGTAATATGAACTATAGATAAGTTACTACAGCGCAGAAACCCCTTTTGCGTACTTATCAACAATTATTAAATACGCCTTTCTTTCCGTTGAGTAAACAGCGATAATTTACGTAATAACTATTGTAAATCTAACGATTTACAATTTAATTATTTGTCTGAGCACTTTATGGTTTTGTTTTGCATTATTAATAGTAAATATAATTTATTATTTTTTGTAGTAGAGTAACATTTTAACGTAAAACGATGCAAGTTTTAACAGTGGTAGAGCCACGCGGCAGCTTTTGCTGTCGCACGGATGGGCCGGCTCGAACCGGGGTAGTACCACGACCTCACAGAAAACCAGCGTGAAGTAGAGGTTTACCTCTGCGTTTCGCTTGGTGAGTGCAGGTGGCCGGAGGCCCTTTTTACTGGAAATGAGGCATTCCATCTTAGTCCTCACGGGTGACAACGCATCTACATTTTGATTTGTAACAGAGGATAGATGTAGATGTCTATGGGCCGCAGCAACCACTTACCATCAGGTGGACTGTGTGCTCGTTTGTCACCCTTATACTATAAAAAAAAGTCGGCACGATCAGGGAAAGACCACATTCGCACAGATCAACGTAAGAATGGAACGATGCAGCATAATATTATGTGTTTCGTTTAGTAAGTTTATGTAACCGGAGACTTATTTTTTATAAAAACTTAAGTGACATGCACGTAGCGAAGACTTGCGCGACCTCGCTACGTGAAATATAAATAATAAAGGCAAAGATATATTTCAACTAATTTATTCTACTTAAATTTATTTCTGTGCGCGAAACCCTAATTATTTTTCTAAAATTGAAGTACCGTAAGTTACTCCTTATAACATCGGCTACCTACCAGTGAAAGTCCTGTCAAAATCGGTCCAGCCGTTTCGGAGATTAGGCGGAACAAACAGACAGACAGACAGATACAATTCACTTGGTGGTAAGTGGCTGCTGCAGTCCATAGACATCTGCAGCGTACTTCAAGCGAAGGAGTTTATAGATATGTTGTGAACTTTGAGGACTAAGGGTAGAGATTATACGTGGCGAAGAAGCGCGAATGCGTCTGCTCGACCGGGAAAGGACAGGATACCGGCGTAAAATAGCAGCTCGATGCTGCTGTGTTTCGAGTGGTGTGTGTAAAGTACCTTATCTTAGTTCTCAGGGGTGGCAACGCGTCGGCATTTTGATTCTTAATAGAGGATAGATGTAGATGTCTATGGGCCACAGCCCCACAGCATTCACTTACCATCAGGTGGATTGTGTGCTCGTTTATCATCCTTATTCAATTTTAAAAAAAAAACTAAGATGTCACGGCCGGTTATTATTCTGCTTTGTACCCATCAGACCGGGACAAAGCTATTTCTGGCGCTAAATGCTAATTGTGCCAAAGTACTGCGTGTAATAGGTAAAAGAATGCAGCCTACCTAGACGGACTCCTAAACTTCTAAACTCCTAAAAATCCTAAGATTTTTTAAGAATATTTTTAACAAGGTATTTCATGTTAGTCCTCACGGCTGACAACATTTCTGCATTTTGATTCTCATCCGAGATTAGATGATGTCCTTTGGCGACAGCGTCAACATACTAACAAGTGTTATTTAAATATATATCGTTCGTTACTCTTACTTCTATAATAATTTAAAATTATTTTTTTTTACAAAAGACTTAAATATAAATTATTAAGAATAACTTGAAAACTATTGGTCAGACCTTGATTAAATTTATATGGTACGACATGAGAAGCACCAGCTTTCAAATAAAAAAATAATCTTCGAAATCGGTTCCCCCAGAAAAAAAATTATGAGGTAACAAACATAAAAAAACATATACAATTCAGTACCGTCTCCTTTTTGAAGGCGGTAGAAAAATACAAAATTATTAAAGAAAATTTGATTAAGGCAACTAAAGTTTTATTGTTCGTTGAATACTGTGCTCTTTTAAACAATACATACTTGTAGTTCTAAAAGAGAGAGCAAGCTTTGATACTAGAAGTGGCAAAGAGTTAACAACTTTTATCATTCACAATAAAACTATAAATCAAAGGCATGCATTCAAAAAGATATTCATTCATTCTTAAAAAGAAGGAGATTGTGTACCTATTCTTCGAATCTATTGTTCCGCTTTCAGTGAAAAGTGAGAATGATCTTTGTTATCGATCTTCATCCTTGTACGTAATTTCTTTAAACTCCGTAGTTTCGTCTCCATTATCTAGAAATGCTTATAGAATAGTATAGTTTACTGCACTCCTTTAAATTCAAAAGAGAATAAAATGTCTTTCGAGTTTAGGAATTTTATCTAATTCCCTAGCTTCGACCTGCGTTTTAACAAACGAGTGAAAGTTGTCTAGTTATGCAACGTAAAATGGAACTGCTGTGTTAAACTTGTTTCGAGTTATGTTTATATGGAATGGATATCGTCCTTTGAAAGAAATAATATAATGAGTTTGGTAAATATTTTATGAAATATTAAGAACTTTATTATCATTTGTCTGCCGACTTCCAAAAAGGAGACGGTACTCAATTCGACACGTATGTTTTTTTATGTGTGTTACCTCATAACTTATTACTCTGTGAACCGATTTCGATGATTCTTTTTTTATATGAAAGCTGATACTTCTCGTGTGGTTTTTTGATCAAGGTCAGACTAATAGTTTTTGAGTTATTCTTAATAACTTATATTGAAGTCGGCTGTACAAAATTTTTAATTTTAAATTATTTATGTTAAATAGAATAGAAAAGGAATAGATGCAATTTGGATGAAATTTGCGTGAAATGCGATGTAATAGTAAAACCCGCTAAAAGGTAAATGTAATAATAGCACTTCCCACTGTTGCGCACAGGTATCCTCTCATTTCTGACAGGGTTCCTTTGGAGCATCGCGGCGGACTAATTTGCCCCATAACCTTCTCCGAAATACAATGACTTTCATTATACTGACTCCAAAAGTTAATGAAAGTTTTTCTTAGGTACGTATTTTATCGCGCTTAATTTTAAACTAATTTTATGAATTTAAATACGACAAACGGAGGAGGGAGTAGGACTGTATAATTGTCAAATCGATAATTCATGTTGTTTTTTTATTATAGTTTTTAATATTGTATATTTCAATGTTGTGTAAATAAATTAATAAATTAAAAAAGAAGAATATTACTTGCTTTTTACTAATTTCATCGCGCTTAATTTTTACTTATTTCTGATTATCGACGTTTCGAGTATATATGGGTAAAAACCATGGTCATTTAAATGTCAGTAAATTTAAAATAAATTAAAATTAAAACGCGAATGCTGAAAAGTAAATGATAATACAACTCCAAGATAACACACGCTTATTTTTTTTCTTTTTTTTTTTATTCTAATTTTCCTTTTTGTATTCGATATCATAAAATTTGATCTGAATTGCCCAGTAGTCGAAAACAAATAGGTACATACATTCTAAAATCTATTTAGCTATAGTCCTACGTATATATATATACTTTATATTATGAACGACATTTGGAGTATTCCGGGCGCGGCTGTGGACAGAACTCGTGTTGCTCAGTGAAAGCTCCTCGCAGATTAGAAAAATCATGCAGGGAGGCCTGAGCAATAAACCTGCTGTGAGAATATTTTTGTGAACTCATTAAAAAAGGAATATTTATTCAAATTGCCTGCTTTTATGGTAGATCCAAATAATAATTATTTCATTTCATTAATTTATTACAGCCTGTCGAAATTTCACTGCTTAAAATAGGCTTCTCCTATACAGGGTTATTTTCAAAGAGTAGCAAATTTTAAACTTAAGTTCAAACATATAAATAATGATATACTGTTATTGCAGTTTTTGGAAATACGAATAAATAAGGCTTCTACTTTTATTTGAAATTATCCCAAATTGAATGTGATTTATGGGCAACAACGTTTTTGCCTACCGATCGACCCTTACGAGTGTGTGCGTGCTCAGTAAAATCAGTTAAAATAATGTATTTTGAACTTAAAAGAAAAAAAAAAGAACAGAATTATTTAGATTTTTTTTAATTTTTTTTTCTTCACCATTTGCCCATATTACTTATTCTGAACCTTTGCAAATTTGACCGGTTATTTCAAAATGACCCTGTTTATATAGTCTTCTGTCCGTGTGTGTGTGTAACTGAACTCCTCCTAAACAGCTGGACCGATTTTGATGAAATTTTGTGTGTAGATTAAGTATATAAGTTGTTAAAATGTAAGTTGATTAGAGAATGGTTTAGAATCACAATTGAATCCGGTAGGTGGCGTTGTTGTCGAGATCCAGAAATCAACCGTGCGAAGCTGGAGCGGATCGCTAGTAGGAAATATTTGCCTTAACCCTCACTCTTAGTGGGTGAATTGACTATAGGTACCGATGACACTGCTGCCCGTCATCAGTACTGCGACCATCAGATTTTCCTGACATGTCCACAGTTGCCTCTTATGGCACCCACGGGACGTAATGGCGTGATGGATGTCTTACGCCGCTGTTACAGAGCCCATATTTACATTATTGTCATATATTGCCTGCTATTACCGGATCAAGACAGATTGATGGATCGGATCGGACCTATCCCGCGGTTCAAAAGGTATTTAAAGACATTCGTTAACGTCGACAGCTTGGCCACCGTCCAAAGTTTCAGAGGAAAATATTTACGGGCCGCGGAAGCCCTTTGTCCGACGGATCCTTACGCGTGCTTCTTTGAATATCTTGAAACATATTGCGTCGAAAATAAGGCGTGGATGAGTCACGACTCTTTTATATGATGTTTTTATATAAACTAAGTTTAATCTAAATAATATTTATGTTTTTTGTACGTATGTTACGTTATATCTTCGTCACTTGTGAATCTTTAATTTGATATTGTAGTTTACCGTGTAGTGGCGGTGTAAGAAATATCCACTTCCCCATATATCATGTAAAAGGCGACAGAAGAAAACAATCAGGAGATGGGCAGCAGCGTCTTCCTAATAACGACAAAAAATCAAAAACTGTTGTTGCCAAGCCGCTTACCAAGCGTGGCAACTATGGCAAATATCCCCCCTATGAGGCAATCTATAGGGGAGGCCTATGTTCAGCAGTGGACTTCAGGCTGTAACAGATTTGATATTGGGCATATTTTATAAAAGTATATTTTTAATTAGTTTACTTGTATGAAATGGGCTATACCTCAAATGTCGCATTTAATTTAAAGATATAACTCCATTGCTAAGAGTGGAAAAATAAAGAATGATGTTTTTAATGTAACTATTTAGATAATATTGTAGTTTACTTACTTCAGAAGCTATGAAATTATATGGAAATTACATTTCAGTTCTTTCAAGTCCGATTTTTTTTAAGTTTAATTTTAGTAAATATACACGTGCACCAAAAATTTTGTGTATTGCCAAGAATTTTCAATGCTTTAGTTAATGAATCATGTAAACGTAATTACACTTAAAATACGTGTATAACATTGAACTGATTCTTCTTTGTCTTCCAACATTTCGTACGAATATGCAAAATAAACACCTCAGTTTAGAATAAAATTATTCATACCCGAATCACGTAAATTGGTTATGACGGCCTTGTGTACTTTGCTGACATTATTAAAGTTCACATATTCATACAGACGTTTGTTAAACATAATCTTGTAGATATAATAAATTTCCCGACAGCAGGCGACCGTCTAGACGTGCGTGCCATAAAGTTCCAATTGCAACTCTACCAGGTCTCCACCGTCTGCATGCAACAACATTCCTTCAATTTCTCAACATCGCTATATCGGAACGTCTGTCGTCGCGATCGAGTCTTTCTTATAAACCATTTTGTTCTTATTACAAAACTTAGCCTATTGATCTTATCGGGCTTAAGGAATGGTTTAGGAAAATTTTGAATGGTTTTGATAGTTTAAATCTAACTTTTTTATAGAATAGTGGTGACAAGCGAGCACACAGTCCAACCTATGGCAAGTTAACGCTGTGACTGTGGCTGTTAATGCCGATTCAAAATCTAAATACAGACGCTTTGTCACCCTTGAGAACTAAGATGGTATGCCCCGTTACCAGTCAAAAGGGTCTCCGGTTTTCTACAGACACTATGCAAAACGCAGCAACATTATGCTGCTGTTTCACACAGAACGCATAAAAACGCCGCAGCCATATATAGCTGTAGTGTAGCATTACCGCGTAGAAAGAACAAAACTATTGAATAAACCACCTATTGTAATAAGACGGTATCTGTTTAAAAAAAAATCGTGTTGTTTTCCTCGATAACTTTATGAATAATATTCAGTTATTTACACAGTCCAATCGCTTATACTGTATTGATTTTTTTCCCGTCGTCCCACTAGTCTCTATTTTTACAGTCGTATATTTAGGGGGCGATAATTTGATTGTCATGAGCAGTACCTACCTACCTGTTAGGTTTTGATGCGACGCTCAATTTCGTTTCACAAAACAAGCACAATCGTGATTCTGTTGTTTCTGTTGATACAATAGAGTTATTCGTAAAACATTTTTTTTTATATTAAATCGTGACAAACGAGTCCACCTGATGGTAAGTGGTTGCTGTGGCCCATAGACATCTACATCTACATCTATCCTCGTTTGCTAATCAAAATGCAGATGCGTTGTCACCCGTGAGGACTAAGATGGAATGCCTCTTTTCCAGTAAAAAGGGTCTCCGGTTCTCTACACTCACCATACGAAACACAGCAGTGTTAAGCTGCTATTTTACGCTGGTATTCTGTGAGAGCGTGTTCCTTCCCCGGTCGAGCCGACCCATTCGTGCTACAACTATACTACTTATATAGCTGCAGCATAGCTTCAATTTATTGTAGATTTTATATACGTATAATTAAACTTATTCATCTATATCATATCGATGGTTGGCAGTCTACCGTGCGTTTACAATTTTCTGATACGCTGTGGAAATTTACTGTTGTCAGTGGTTTTCCGGACTGATACGACTTAGGGATCTTCAAGAAAAGATATCTACTCCAATCTAAAATTCCTCTGATGTTTCAGATGTTCATGGGCGACGGTGATCACTTACTCGTACCATTAGGTGAACTTTATGCACGTTTACCTCCACTTCTATAAAAAAAAAATTATCTAGGCATGTCTTTATTGGTTTCATTTATATATAATTTATACAGTAGACTGTAGTACGCTGTTAATTATCTATTGTAACAAGGTCTCCGATTTGAATACAAAATTTGAAAGAGGTATTTGCGATCGCTTCATATAGCGACTAATACAGCACACGTTCCGACAATTTAATTACATTGTTTAAGTTTGCTCTCGGCGATTTGTACGTTGAAGTTGAATCATTCGTTTGGCTTAAAATAATTTACGCTTTGATTTAATTAAACTGCACTGCAGCTCTTTTTGATATAGAACTTTTACAATTGTTAGCGTGAATTACTTTTAACAATTTTTTTTTAAGTCTACACCTTAAAGTAACAAAAAATGTAATATAGACGGAGCGCTGCTTACATTCCAAGTGACGCCGAAACCATATCAAAACCTGGTTCAATTTATTGGAAGGACACGGACTCACATACACATGCATCTATAATCATTTTCAAAAACAACATGGTTGTAGGTGCATATGTGTGCATCCAACAGTGGACTTTTACAGGCTGTCAAAGAAAGAACAAAGAGCGATGAGTGCATGGTTTCGACGTCACTTGAATGTACGCAGCGCTCCGTCTACCTTTCTTTGTTAGTTTGAGGTTGAAACAAACTACAAGCGAGTACCCAGTCTACCTTAAAGTAAGTGGATGCAATAGACATTTGAATCTAGCTCCGACTAAGAATCGAAATGTAGATGGGATGTCAACCCTGAGGACTTAGATGGAATGCTTCGTTACCAACTCTCCAACTCTTGTCACACATAGTATATAGGTGTTAAGATTCTTTTTCTGCCTGGAACTGCCTTTTCTGGGCACAAAATAAAAATACATTTATATAATAGGAGAAATAAAATAAAAATGTTTAACATTTCAATTTTCTTTCTCCGGAAATTTAGAAATTTCCTTATTAATACTGTAACGACGCGAAATCGGCAACGGTCGTCAGAATGAGCCTTGACATATTTTTTTTAATTGCCAATAAGTAACAAAGCGACAGACAACAATGCAACGTGCAGCCACATTGTTTGTTTTACTTATGGAGTCTACTTCGTACCAATATAGGTTCCCATTATTACTCATGCTTTTTGTAATTTCTTTCTTTATTTGCTTGTACGCAAACCTGCTATTAGTAATTGTTAATATCTGCTTCCTCGTGTCTAGTGTTTGCGCAGTTGAGTCTTAGTGATTACCATTATCGTGTTACCTTTGTTAAAAAAAAACCTTTGTAGTTGTACAGAAAAAAAAAATATTTTTACACTTTCTCTTTGTCTCTTAACACTGTGACTCACACAAACTTATTAATATTTTAGACAGAAAACAAACTATTGTATCATATCGGGCGCAGTTGATAGTTCCTAGTCATTGTCCGTAGACGATTTTAAAGTAAAAATTGCTAAGAAATAATCGCAAAGCTTCACTTCTCATTTCTCACTTTAAAGTTTCTAAGATTCAAAGTACGCACGATTTTCCATTGCATTAGCGGTCCGTTAATGTAAATAACTGTTTTTATATTAATCTAGTAGAGTCTAGTGTTTTTACAACCAATATTAGCGTTTTATTGCGTCAGGTGGCATCCACCTGCCAAGCGAGGCGTTTACGGATACTCGTAAAGTCTAAATATTTCGATGGATTACCCGGACTGATGACAGTATTTAAAAAATAATATTAAAATTTAAGAAAACTTAAAAAATACGCATTAATTATGAGCTGTGATGATTCGAGAGAGAATTATCCTGTCTATCCTGATCAGGATACTAGGAAAGTTATTAAATTATTGTGCTGTCGTCGGTCCTTGATACGAAAGCAAATTTTGAAGTCAATCGGCCGTCTGAAAGTCGGTGCAAATTACATTAAAAAATTCTGTTACATAAGTAGGTAGATAGATAGATTTACATAATAAAAGTAAAACCATCTTAATTAAACATTCATCAGCAGCAGTAAATTATAAGCAAAGTTTTTCTTAGTGTTACTTTATCAGCCATAAAAGTTCATCAGTAACACATGGGCCTAAACTTTTTATAAACATTTGTATGAGGATGTGAACTATAACAATGTCAGCAAAGTGCACTCTTGGCAGGCGGATTGGTAATCACAGTTCCAGACGCTCACAACATTTGGCAATATTCACGTTGTGCTGTTGTATGCTACGTATAGGTACGAAAGTTCATGCAGAATCAGCATCTGATTAAAATATGTAGACTCCTAGGCAGTACAAGTCTCAAGGCCCCGCTCCCTTTTTCTCTAATTTCCTAAATCACATAATATATTTTCTTTACGGGACCCCGTTAACGACGCCGACATCATAAACAGTTGCGTACTTGCCTTTAGGTTAGTCCGGTTCCGCACGCAATGTTTCAACAAAAAAAGGGACCGAAATGTTTACAAAAGCATTATAATTTTTTGTTACTTTCTTGAGTTTTATGATGAATCAATTTCAGTCCATTATTACCTGAGGGCAGTGACCTTAATCTTTTGAGTACAACAGTCGCATATCGTTATCTCAACACTATCGAATTGGTATCGCCCAAAGGGATTGTGGGTTGCCGCAGTCCGTCCGACCTGACTCTCATAAAATATGTTATTACGGAATAAAAAAGGTTATTCCTTTGAAATCTGTTCGTTGCCTGTTCAGAAATAACGAGCGATTAATTCTGTAACTGTGCAGTTTCGTGGACGCAAAATTTAAACTTATTATTTTTCTCCATCTTGTTTTATATTCGCGCCGTCTGTTATGTGTTAGTTTAGTTATTGCAAATCCTATCGTCATTTTTATTTCAGTTATTAAAGGACTATAAATTATAGTAGTTAGGTCGTGTGCGTGATGAGGGAGAGTAAAAACTTTATCATCACAGGAGAGAATTTCCTGTGATAGTCGAAAAAGTTGACGAAAAGAAATATTAGGATGATATCGTGGTCTCTAATAGAGGGCAGACAAGCAATCTCTTACATCTACTTCATCATCATCATCCCATCGTCATGCTTGACCAGCGTATTGTCGATCGCAGACGTTTCGTACTTATAACGTTAATGTCCGTCGTCGGTGTGGGTATTTTGTCTTTTTTTACAAATATGGCTATAACGCCATCTATTGGAAGTTATAAAATCTTTTCCGCATTTCCTGTAGTGACCTCTTACGACACCCACGTGTATAAATGATAGGATGGATTGTATAAGCCGCGGTCATACTCATACGGTTAAATGTAGTAGATATTAGAAATAAAATCTCTATCGAAGAGGACTAGCGTCATTAAATGAACCTAATTTTACGAATTTCATCGCGTTTAACTTTAACTTCTCTGTTCCCGACGTTTTGGGTGCTTTACAGTACCCATGGTCACGGGTGTTTGACGAGGCTATCTTCAGTTTTTGAATTTAATTTTTGGTCCGATCTACGCAGAACGAGCTTACAGTATCTTGATGTCTTGCCATGGTATTCCTGGGTTTGGTTAAATTAAATACAAACCCAGTTTAAAATTAAACGCGATAAAATCCGTAAAATGAGTTTATTTTAATGTGTAGTGTTCGCGTAAATATAAGAAATAATTAGGACTAGATTCAATTATTTAAAACGACTGATGCTGTTATCGCCTATATATTATATACTACTAGCGATCCACTCCGGCTTCGCACGTGTAATTTCTGGATCTCGACAACAGCACCACCTACCGGATCTAAATGTGAATATAAACCATCCAGGGACCCAAGCAAAAACAAAAATTCAACAAAATGAGTCGAACCGTTTTGAGTTTTATTGAGACTAACGGACAGCAATTGATTTTTATATATAGAGATAGGCACGTCTCCACCAGTAGGCTATTAACTTTTAAACTATTGACTTCATTTTTATTTTTATTTTTCCCAACTGTAGCATTAGTATCTTTAGTAGTAGCACAGAATATATAATAATGTAGACGGTACCTTTTTATTTGGTTGATTGAATTATTAACAGTGAAGACATTTACAACTACTTATCGCTATTTCATTGTCTTAGCTTGCTTATTAAAAGTCAACTGCTGAACGTAAGCCTCGTGCGTATAGATACGTAGGGAGAACCGCTTATTTTTAATCCCCGACGAAACAAGATGTGTATTATAATATTTGATATGATTTATAATCTAAATTGTAAAGAGTCCCTTAGAGAAAAATTTAAAGAAATAAACATATTAACTTTGGCATCGCAATATATTTATGAAAATGTAATGTATGTACATAAAAACATAAATAGCTTTAATAAGAATAAGGATGTTCATACCTTAAACACTAGGAACAAACATAAGCTTGTAATGCCACTTACAAGACTCCACAGAATTAGTAATTCATTTATGGGGCAATGTATACGCTTTTACAACAGAATCCCAGAACATGTTCAAAGTTTGTCAATAAACAAGTTTAAAAGTTTTATTAAAGAAAAACTGTACAAAAAGGGTTATTATAATATCAAGGAATACATGAGTGAAAATAACCCCTGGGAATAAGGTGATCGCCACCATGCTGGTTCTATGAAAATTCATTTAAAATTGTATAATCAAAATTATTGTTAAGTGAAATTATGTTTAAAAAAAAAAGTCCCGCTGGGTTTCTTGCTGGTTCTTCCCAGGACAGAGGTATTTTCCGAACCAGTGGTAAATAAAATAATGACTTTCAATAAGTATTATGTAATAATCCATATTGAATAAAAATCATTCTATTCTATTCTATTCTATTCTAATATGTTTGTAGTTTGTATCTGTGTATCTATGTGTCTATCTGTGGCATCATGACTCCTAAACGAATAAACCGATTTTGATTTTTTTTTCGTTTGAAAGATGTCTTAATCGAGAGTGTTCTAAGCTTCCAAGCTATATCTCACGAAAATCTGTTCAGGCGTTTGAAGATCATCAGCTCTATTCGTTTCGCGTTTTTTTTTTTAAATTTTTAATTTAAGTTATATTATTATTTTGTTGTTGTTGTTGTTGTTAGTTGTTATCAGGAAGATTATGTAGGTTTTATTTTGTTATTTTGTCTCTCATTTCACTTTTATTCGGATATAAAATGTTGTCTGTTGACTCCTTACGGTAGCTTCTTTACACCTCAATGACAGTAAAACGCGTTCTCAAAGTATAGAATTCGAATAAATACGTGTATAGAATATATTGCTTATATAATATTAGAGCGAGGCTACACCGTGTACTGTAGGGGTGAGGTGGTGCCTGTGCGGTGTTTGCTACATCAACTTACATAATAAACTTCCATGATTTATGTGTCAATCATGGAAGATACGTTCATTTGACCCGGGTCGCATCAAAGTGTTGATGATTGCAATTACATTTTTGAGCGTTCCGCGTCAAACGACTGACAGGACCTACGACCAAAGAGTATAGTAATATCCGACGAACGGCATTATCGAGCGGGTCTCACAGATCACAAAGTACTGTAACTGGGGTCACTAGAAATTAATTAATAATACGTGTCTATTCCATGCTATTAAGTAAAGATGCGACGAAACGCGGTACGATATCACGCCCGCACGGTGTATCGTGCACAAGTTTCTGTAAGCCTGATGCGTTGTTTGTGACACAGTAGCGGCAACACAATGAATTTAATGACTTACTAACTAACAGTAGTCTAATAGCAGGGTGCGGAACACGCAAAGTTCGTGGGTTCCAATCCGTCTTTCGACTATTGTCGTGAAGTACTCCTAACACAAGCAATTTAAGGTAATATTAGTAATGTTAATAACATTGCTAGTATTTTTCATTAAAAAAAATCTAGTGCCAGCATTGTCGCGGAGCAGGATTTTTTTATTGCTCTGCGTTTTTAAACTTAATTCATCATAAAAAGTTTTATTTCTATTGCAACTAAGATAGTTTTAGGATCTTTTAAACAGTATTTGTGATTCAAAAACGAAAAATATTGTCAAGTGATTAAAGTTCACATTTGTATGGATTGCAATAATTTGAAATTCTTCCTGCTCCGCGATCAGACCATAGCGTCGGTCAGTGCATTTAAATTTCTAGGACTAAAACTAACCGCTTTGCTGCTACGGTTCTGTAGTGCAGTTGTTTTACTATATGGTAGTGCCGTGCTGTAGTTGTATTATGGTTGTAGCACGAATGGGTCGACTCGACCGGGGAAAGACCACGCTCTTACAGAAAATAGCGTAAAATAGCAGCCTAATGCTGCTGTTTCGTATGGTGAGTGTAGAGAACCGGAGACCCTTTTTACTGGCATGGAATGGTTGCGAGGCTTTCCATCTTGTTCTTAGGGGTGACAACACATCTGCATGTCTATGGGCCACAGTATTCACTTATCATCAGGTGGATTGTGTGCTCGTCTGACACCCTTATTTTATTTATTTTTAAAACTGCTAGATTCCACACTAGCATCGTCGCACTAAACCCGATGTGGTGAAATCATCTTGGAGCGGCACCGGAGCATTGCGACGCGTGGTGTGACTACAGCCTTAGTTCTCTCATAAATCGTGGCGCCGCTGTACGTGTCGTCTACAACGATATTGTCGTTGTAGTTATTGCAGTATCTTACAAGCTGCCAGCATTATTACTGTTAGTAAACTACAATAGTGACCAGTGACAGACTATGCAAAGGCACACCGCCAAATGACTTGTTTGTCAAAAATAATAAAAGCAAATTATTGACCAAAGGAATTTCTATAGAAATTTTCATCGTCTTTTTATCTGTGGTTAACTACAACTAGGTTTGTCGGGCCGAGCGCCCAAGAGTAGATATGACTTTGAAAATTATTATTTGTGTAGTTTTTTTTTCCGGGAAAACGCGAAGTACTGCGGTCAATATGAGCTCTTCTAAATATAAGGGATAAGGTTCAAATTACTGTTAAAGTTTTATTTTCAATACACAAATCGTGATCTATGGTAGCCACGTATACAAATAAAATAATTCATCTCTCGCTCACGCATCGTGGGCTTCGTAACTGTTGACTGAGGGTAATGTCGAGAAGTCCTCTTATAGCTTTATGGTAAACCTTAAAACCATTTCGTATATGACGTGTTCTGGCAGAATAAGAGGCTTCATTTTTTTTTTAGGATAGGGTGACAAACGAGCACCCAGTCCACTTGATGGTAAGTGGTTGCTGTGGCCCATAGACATCTACATCTATCCTCGTTTGCGAATCAAAATGCAGATGCGTTGTCACCCGTGAGGACTATGATGGAATGCCTCTTTTCCAGTAAATAGGGTCTCCGATTCTCTACACTCACCATACGAAACAGCAGTGTTAAGCTGCTATTTGACGCTGGTATTCTGTGAGAGCGTGGTCCTTCCCCGGTCGAGCCGACCCATTCGTGCTACAACTATACTACTAATATAGCTGCAGCATGGCTCTACCACTTACAAGTGTGGCAACTATAGCAAATATTTCTCCTAAGAGGCAATATCTGACCGAGGCTTGTGTTCATCCGTGATCTTTCGATATGCTATAATGAATAAATGAATGAATATGTCAAATATAAAATACATCGACCATCGACCAGCGGAGCGTAGCAGCGGAGCATTTGAAGGAGCAAAACATGGGTGATAAATGATAATGTAATATAACTAGCGGAAGAGGTCTATTTGCCAAACGTGGCAAGTATTAACTGATCCTGTTTATGGCAGTACTACCAGGGCCAATGAATGACCGCTCCTACGTTCTGATATTGCGTTATATTTCCTCGCTTTTTAAATCATCCTCATCATCAGTCCATAACAGTCCACTGCTACACATGGGCCTAGAATACATTCCCTGTGTATGAAGAATTTGCCTAAATCATTCCCCCGAATGGGTCGGCTTGACCGAGGACGGACCACGCTCTCACAGAATACTAGCGTAAAATAGAAGCTTAACGCTGCTGTGTTTCGTATGGTGAGTATAGAGAACCGGAGACCTTTTTTACTGGAATCGAGGCATTCCATCTTAGTCCTCACGGGTGTCAACGCATCTGCATTTTGGTTCGTAATCGAGAATAGATGTAGATGTCTATGGGCCGCAGCAACCACTTACCATCAGGTAGACTGTGTGCTCGTTTGTCACCCTTATCCTATAAAAAAAAATCATAACGCTGGACTTTCGCCATCTATTGGAGGATGTGCGATTATATATCTAAAATTACCCAGAGTCGCCCTAAAGGTTTATCTTGCGTCACTAGTCACTGCCATTCGACCAAGCCGTCTGCATACGGTAAAACTTGTTTTAAAATATGACTTTCGTATATAACCTATAGATTTTTATTTATTTTGTGTACGGGTTTGAACAAAATTGCCGAGCCTCCATCGGGTACCGGAAGAAAAGGTCACCGATTCACTCGATTTCATCAATCGATTCGCGACAACTGGAGTTTAAAGACCTTAGGTTTGAATTCATTGACCTGAGTTAGTCGATACCTTCCTTTGCATGATATCCGGCCACGGTACTTTGGAAGCTGCGGTACGTCGACCTCGCGTGCTTGCAATCTTGGAAACATCGACTGCATAAAACGCGACCCGAGATAAACTTTAGATTAGGTGTATTTTAAATTCGAGCGAGTTTTTTGTAATTTCAGGACCTTGCATTAGGTTTGCATTGGGTTGTTAAAATCCAATTGAGTTTTCGTAAGATGGTATTGTTTTCATTTATATACACGTTCAACGCACTACTTCTTCTATAACCTTCAACAGCACGAAGAAGATATTTTTCGATCGAAATTTTGCTTAAGTCAGTAATGTTTCCTGTTATAAACAATGAATCACTCGAATTATCAATTTAATGACTACTCCGCGTTTGAAAAATCGATATACGAGTATTATTAATAAAAGTACCCGGAGACGTCAGCAGACATATCTGGCTCGAACACCAGTCACAGCCAATTAAGCAACAATACTGTTAGTTTCTAGATTTAGAATTATGGGTCTTATCTGCCTTTAGTCTTATCGCATAATTGTTATAGTGAGTGCTTCCGTGTGTACGAAACACTTGATTATAATTATATTTATATCCAGACAAGTAAACATTTCTAATAGTATTTAAAAGTTTTCCTTGTGGTCTAATTAAATAGACTAACATGAACAATTCGTTATAGTTATTGATCGTACTGAATTTCAAAAATAATAGCAAATAAAACAACAATATACTTACATGGTAGAGCCATGGTTCAGCTATATTAATAGTGGAGGTGGGCAAAGTGTATCAGTTTTGTGATTGGAACATTTGCATTTTGATCACTGAAATTTTCCGAAACACTGATATGTTTCATTTGGCTCATTTGGATCATCGACTCAAAAGATATAAAAGAAAGAATGTTCCGAATACATTAAGTTGCGTCGCGGGCGTTTATTACTGACTGATCCGTGAAATGTTATGTGGCAACAATGCAGAATAATATAAGTGCTTAGATTATTTATTGTGTACCGTAATAAGATTGTATATAAAATAGATTCTCCTTCATACTTTAACAAAAATGTCACTATGTCAATTCATTATTTACAAAAATGTTCATTTACACAAAACAGCAATGTCTATCTACACAGAATTTACTCGTAAAGTATCATAACTCTAAAACTTTATGATGAAAAGGAATAAAGTAAAGTTACAATAATCACTACGCAAAGAAATCCTAAACATAACTCAGTATGTTTTCGTAAACAGGCGCTAATGAATATAAACAATTTGACAAGTGCCGCATCAACGTATAATGACAACTTGTTAATGCAAACATTACATACAAAAAACGACCGTATAGTATTTGACACATAAGCGCCTTAGTGGTAATTTTTACGTGCGTGAATAACGTCAGCGACAATCCGTACGAGTTGAGTGATACACTTCTTATTTGTTATCTCTATCTGACTTGTGTGGATTATAATTATTTCACCCGCTCACTCGCCACTCGTGAGTCAATGGTTAAGTTAATCATTGTCTCAGTCTGTCTCTCTCGCTCGTGGCTGAGTCGCCTCGAAAGCGACGCGTCGCGCGAAATGAGCAAAGAGCAAAGTAATGTTTCACTGTTCCAGATCCAAATTATACATTTGAAACGTTGTTACTGAACCAATCTTTTGTGTCACTTCAGTGATTCGTATCAGTGAGTCGTTTCCGTAAAGAGATACACACGCCTAATTAATAGTATAGTTGTAGCAAGAATGGGTCGGCTCTACCGGGGAAAGACCACCTCTCACCGAATACCAGCGTATGTTGAGTGTAGAGAACCGGAGACCCTTTTTACTGGAAAAGAGGTATTCCATCTTAGTCCTCACGAGTGACAACTCATCTGCATTTTGATTCTTTATTGAGGATAAATGTAGACGTCTATGGGTCACAGCGACCACTTACCAACAGGTGGACTGTCTATTCGTTTGTCACCCTATTATATAAAAAAAAGTATTTACCATCAGGCGAACCGCATGCTTGTTTGCATAGTCTTATATAAAAAGAGAGGGTTGGCTATAATCACCACGCTTGGCAGGCAAGTTGGCAATTGCTGTATGAGTCTACGCACCTTAGACGCTGCTTCCTGTCGCGGGTCTTTTGATGAGCTTTGAGATTGTAATCTAAGGTAGTAACATTTAATTATTAACCTGGCAACACAGGGCCTTGCATTGGGTTTGCATTGGGTTGACGCGTTATCTACTCGTATGCGCGCTCTCCAAAAAAAAGATACTGCGCAGTATTCAGATTCATAATCTTATATCTTAATAAATCTTATTATACCATCTTTGTTTAAACTATTCATTTGTCCGTCCATGTGAAATAAATAATCGTAATGATAAATGAGTGTAATTGTAATCTTAAAACATTGTTCTTTGATTAGACTAAAGTGTGGGTTAATAAAGTAGTAACGTAGAAAATAGTACCAAGTTTTATTTAGCAACCGATAGCATAATCAACAATTATGAGCTGTAATATCCCGAAAATGAAGGAGCAGTTTTTTTTACAAGATCTTCCAGCATTTCATATAATTACCTCTTACGACATCCTTGACAAAAACGGAGTAATGGATTCTCCACACGACATACCCTAAACTGAAAGTTAATTAGGAGCTAAATGTCATCATTTTAAACTTTAAAAATTATCATATAAATTAGTGGCGTAATTAAAATTTAAACTCTTTATAATTTGTACATAATTCTGTTCCGTATACGGCTGCACGCCGCTGTCCGTTTTGTCTATGACATCTGTCAGTTCCATTGACAGCTCACACTTTAAACGTGGTAATACCAGCGTAAAATAGCAGCTTAACGCTGCCGTGTTTCATATGGTGAGTGTAGAGAACCAGAGCCCCTTTTTACTGGAACCGAGGTATGCCATCTTAGTCCTCACGGGTGACTACGCATATGCATTTTGATTTGTAATCGAGGATAGATGTAGATGTTTATGAACTACAGCAACCACTTACCACCAGGTGGACTGTAGGCTCGTTTGTCACCCTTATTCTATAAAAAAAGTTGATCTGTGAAGGTAAGAAATAACGTGTGGAAACTGAAATGTATGTATAGTAAGTGTATTTAAGTTTTTTTTTTTATTAGAATGATATAGTGAAAAATATATAGCTTAGCAGACAGTAATTTATATTATGTTAATTATCATTATTGCATAAGTCCACAGCTAGATATGACCCTAAAGTTGTAGAATTTAACAACTTACTATTTCTGTTGGTTTTACCCAAAATCCGACAGATTTGTTTTTTGCACCAATTTTAGTGGAATTACTCATTTGGTTAAACATTATTAAGAAAACAAAATATAGACATTACACAAACATTGGTTAAATATATTTTAATAGCTGACAACTAAAATGATCATATAGAGCGGTTTATTAGAGTTAATTAAGATCTGAGATACCGTAACGTTATATAATCACAGAGAGAGAGAGAGAGAGAGAGAGAGAGAGAGAGAGAGAGAGAGAGAGCGAAGATGAATAGTTCATTACCTACCTTTAAGCCTTGAAAACTAATTGTGTGAATTATTCATTGGCCGCAGATAATTTGCATACGTTCACAACAAACAAAGAAAACTGACACTGGTATGATATAATATGTATTAGGTTTGAAATATGTATACATAATATACCATACTAGAAACAGAATTATATATTATCCTCCTGAAGTCACGTTGGTATGGGAGTTAGGAGTCTCATGTTTATGTGGAACTTCTGGACGATTATTGTTTGTTTAGAATTCATAATAAAATAACTTGCGGCATGTAGCCGTGGTAGCTCAGATGGTTAGCGCTCGCTGTAAGTTTCACAGGACGCGAGTAACCCGGGTTCGATATCCGCCGGTACCAATGAAATTGTTAATTGCAATTTTAAGTGCTGATTTACCACATGCTCGGCGGTGAAGGAAAACACCGTGAGGAAACCTACATGTTTGAGGAATAAGAAAAGAAATATTTCGAAGACATGTGAAGTTTGCCAACACGCATTGGGACAGCGCGGCGGACATTTCCTTGCCCTAAAACCCTCTCAGAAATGAGAGGAGGCCTGTGCCGGCAGTGGGACGTATATAGGCTGTAATTTTACTTTACTTTATGTAGTGTTCCGCAGTTGACAACTACCAAAAATATTAGTACATAAGATGTCGACAATATCGTAAATAGACCAAAAGAACATTATCATCATTATATTTTTTTCTATGTGGATAACAGTTTGAACTAAAATGTGATTTAAAACCAGCATTAAAGGAGCTTACTAATATATTATATAAATATAATATATCTAATATATAAAATTCTCAAAGTTTTCAAACCCCTAAATGATAAGGGTGACCCCACCCCTAAATATTTTTTTATTTTTTGACTAATTTTTTATTTTTATTTTATTATGATTTAGCATTAAAAAAATACATAAAACTTCAAATTTTCACCCCAAACCCAAAACAATGTTTGCCGGATCAGCTAGTATATATATATATAAATTAAAAAAGAGCACGCATTAAATACAAGAACCATAGTAGCTCAGTAGTTAAACGCTCGGCGTAAATGTTATATTACGAAAGATACCCGAGTTCGAAGGAAATACCCACACTAATACCGTGATTGGCGGGGAAGGAAAACATCTAGAACAACATCAAGGACAAGAAACCTGCGTTACTCAGAAATAAAATATTTCGGGAATACGTGAAGTATAATAAATAATATAATATGATAAAAATATATATCTGGATGATTGGCGGTCCACCACTGTGCGATTTACAAAAGGTTGTATTTCCCACACAACTTCTTTGTGGAATAGACTACCACCAGCGATATTTGCGGGCCGATACGAGTTAGGGACCTTCAAAAAAAGAGCCAACTCTTTTAAAAGACCGGCAACGCATCTGCAATTTCCCGGGTGTTGCAGTTGTTCATGGGCGGTGGTAATCACTTAACCGTTAGGTGAGCCGCATGTTCGTTTACCTACACTTTCTTATATAAAAAAAAGTTCGGCAACATATTTGAAGCATCGCGGCGAAGTAGCAGCACCATTACCCTTTCAGGGCCTATGCCCAGTAGTCTCACGTACATAGACTGTAACCTTAACTACTTGTCACGTCAAATCAATCCAGTAATAATGTGTCATCACCGGGTGATCTTGAATAAAACATCATTGGTCACGTCTTACGCAATATTATGGCATGTACCTATGTTATTCGCGTAGGTGCAATCAATGACAGTTAATTAATTCGAATACGCAGCCATATTGAATAATATTTAATTACTTCTATATGTATTTCATATATTTATTTATTTTTTTCATTTAGACGGAGAACATAAATAACGACGACTGAGAAAGTATTTAAAATTAAAAGAATAACATCTATTTTTATTTTAATAACAGAAAACAATAATGTCTTCCGGACCGAATTTCGAACATTCTACTCTCACTTTCATAGTCGGTTAGGACGGCAATCCTACACGACCGGAGAGAGATCAGGCGCAAGACCAAGACTTTACATACTTTATGCGCGGGGGAAAACCACCAGTAATGCAGATGCTGCTGAGAACTGCTTAACAGAAAAATGCTTTTGCCCCAACCCGAGATTCGAACCCATGAAATTTACTCTACCACAGAAAATTATTCTATTCTATTCTATTCATGATCAAGAGTTGCGCTTACGACTGGATCAACGAGGCAGTATTCAGTATCGAATAAATAAATATAAATAGTATCAAATAAATACTCGACATCATAAAATAATATATCAACAACAAATATTTGATAAAATAAACAGCATTGAGTGTGGTTATTAGTAATTACGTAACATAATTAGCGGAGATGCTATTTTTATTCTGTTGTGTTTGACTTTGTTTATTGGCAAGTCGCTTGTTTTGTCGTTAGGGCTCCCTAATCGGAAATGTTATGAACTTTGTACTGTTATATAAATGAACCATTTAAGTTTGATTTATCTCTCTTTTTTTTTCAAAGCTAAACTTATACTATGTTCGTATGTGATAACAATAAAGGTGTCAAATTCAAATTTCGATATATACAGGGTGTTTTTGGAACGCTCCCGAAAACTAAGACAGGCGACAACACCAAGTATACCTTTGATCATGGGTCACAAATAAATTCGATCCTGATGAAAAAAAAATCATCTTTTTACAAGGTTTTATTAGCTTTATTCACGCGCCATCATGTTAGTACAGCTAAATGAAACGATAATTTCATAAAAAATATCATGAAAATACTGAAACATAAAACCAGCAGTGGAATGACTGAATTGATATCACCTGACCTGAGCTAGATAAAGGTCAATGTACGCGCGAACACAAATTCGCGCGGCCCGCAACTAGCGGGCCTTCCCACAATACCTAATAATTTACAACACGTATCTAAATACCTAACTTATCTACTTAACCTACTATTTTGCCACTGTGCTTATCTCCACGTAGCCACTTTAATCCGAATTTACAGGTTAAATAACCCAAATAACTGGTTCGATTCCCCGCTAATGAAGAAATACTTAAATGAAATGTAACCAAGGTTGGAGTCATGCGTTTTTATTCATCGTGTAGGTATGTTTATTATTCTCGTGTATTCAGTTATGTACCTATTCAGATGTCTAGTACTAAGTTATTTAAAAAAAAATAGTTATGAAACAGCTTACTGCTCTAAATCCTCCGTGGTCTTATGAGATGCGGCTCAAATTGTGCTCCATTCATTTCAAGGCAGACTTGGGTGCAGGCGGGGCATCATCGTGTGGTCTTCGACACAGTCCGTACGTAGTTTCTCGAAAGCATCCACGATCCTTTGGCGCATTTCTTCAGCACTATCACATTCACGATTAAAAACCCTTTCTTTCACATACCCCACAAAAAGAAGTCTAACGGAGTCAGATCTGGTGAGCGAGGTGGGCAAGCGTGTGGTCCTAGTCTGCCGATCCAGCGATCATCAAATAGCTCATTGAGGCGCTCACGGACGAACCTCACGAAATGTGGAGGGGCACCATCATGTTGGAACTATGTGCGGCGATATTCAGCCAACGATAGGTCGTTTAAAATGTCAACCAACTGTTCATTTATAAAGTTTAGGTATCGCTGTCCGTTCAGTCGCTCTGGCAGAAACACTGGTCCCAGTATGCGATCCTTAAATAAACCTGTCCATACGTTAACCGACCATCGGGTTTGGTGCCCGGTTTGTCGAACAGCGTGCGGGTTAACCTCTGAATACACGTGTGTATTTCTTCGGTTCCACAGGCCGTTTCTGGTAAATGTCGACTCATCCGTCCAGATAATGTGCTCAATGGAACCAGGCACACGTTGTTGCTGATATAATAACTAACGGCAGTATAATAACCACTATAAACGTACGCGTTAGGCATTATTAAAACAAAAAAGAATCCAAAAACGTAACAAAAACTTTAATATCAACACGTAATCACAAGTAAATTTATTAAACAAAACGATTGAACTGTCGCTCGCGCACGCGTGTACAAAACCAACACGAAACTGTCTCAAAAACTAAAACCAACGAACCCCGTCAAGGCTGAAAATTACTGCGTCACAAGCGTGAGGCGACAGGGTTAGGCATTCTGCCGTCATAATAAAAAAGGAAGTAACTAACAAAAACGTAAAATGGAAATAAAAAATAAATTGATGAATTTTTCTTTCAGACCCCGTGTCTAAAGTATATTAAAAGGTATCTATATTGAAATATATACGTAGAGACATGAAGATTTTAAGGACGAACTTATTTTTTTTTTAAATTTGTTTATTTATTAAACGAATTTTCCTTTTCATCTTAGATTAAAAAATACACCTGGTAACACAAAAACATCGAAGGAAAGACGCATATAACTATTTGGGTCTTCCCAACCTAATAAATAAAACAAAACTACCATTCATTTAACATTTTTACATATTTTGGAAAGGTCATTTGAAGTTGAGAGGACGCTAATAGTAATTTACTACTTTTTTCTTAGTAAATATTAGAAAAGCATTGGTAGTGAGACACAAAAAATAACAACCCGCAACTCTTGAGTAATGATTTTAAAGGGGATATCATACAAGACTTACTACGATAATAATTAAAAATTAAAACATTTGTACAACCGACTTCAATATAAATAATTAAGGATAACTCAAAAACTATTGGTCTGACCTCGATCAAATTTATATGGGACCACATGTGAAACACCAGCTCTTAATAATAAGATATAAGCTCTTAATAATAAGATATAAAATAATAAGACAAGAATAATTTAAATTTAAGTAATCGATGCAAATATTGTTAAAGATGACGTAGCAACTGGTTAAATAAGTCTTTTCTTTTATGTTGAATTTGTATAAGTCTTTTCTACTAATAAAATGTCATCTGTGATCAACAGCTACGTCTAAAATTCTGACGATAATTTCTAAAATATTGATATTAGTGAATATTAAAAAAATTTAGTAGATGCGTCTTCTTATCATGAGTCGAATGGTATATTTAACTCATTTATTCGAAAATTGTTAGATGCGCCCTTTTTTCTTATGACCGCAGTATTGTTTCATACCGAGCTAGATACAGGTCGACAGCGGAGTGAGTGTGGGTACAGTCGCGTTCTAAAGTACTACATGGTATTGGGCTATTGTTTTATAATATTATAGTAATTAATTGTTTTATTGTAGAATCATAATAGGTGTTTTACTAGCTACTTAGAACTTTGGAAGAGGTGGGAATTAAAAATAGATAATGTTTACTTGAGCATTGTTTGTTATTTCTATCGTAAAATATAAAGTAGTTTGTAACAAAAAAACTTAAGCTAAGGGTGACACGCCGTCCATTATGACGTCTTGGGTCACATGGAAGCCAGATGTTGATGGTGTGTTGGTGTTACTGGATGCTACTTCATCATCACTTTCATCTTCGCTTGAGCTTCCGTCATCAGGTCGATCACATGGTAATTTTTTCGGTATTCTTCCTCAACAATTTTAACTTTACTGCACAATTTTCCCCATTCACTTTTTCGTTCACTAGTTTAGTCATAAAACAATAGATATAAATAATTTTTTTTCCTTCCTTTTTAAAACATCGTCGCGAGTCGCAAAGTAAGCTGTGTATGCGACTGTATTTTTGGAGCGAACAAAGCGCGGGAACCAATAGCATGCAGGCACAGTAATACTGGCCAATATGTGATAAATCGCTTGCCCAAGTTCAAGGCCAGCGTTCTTTTTTCACCGTTCGCGCGTACATTAACCTCCATTAGTCAGGTGATATCAATTCAGTTTCCACTGCTGGTTTTATGTTTCAGTCTTTTCATGATTTTTTTTATGAAATTATCGTTTCATTTAGCTGTACTAACATGATGACGCGTGAATAAAGCTAATAAAACGTTGTAAAATATGTTTTTTTTTTCATCAGGATCAAATTTATTTATGACCCATGATCAAAGGTATACTTGGTGCTGTCGCCTGTCTTAGTTTTCGGGAGCGTTCCAAAAATACCCTGTATATATATGAGTACTTATATAAAGTATGTAAAAGTCCACTGCTGAACATAAGCATCTTCCATAGATTGCCTCATAAGGTGGATTTCTTTTGTAGTCGACGCGCTTGGCACGTGGATTGGCAACCGCTTTTTTTTTTAATATTTCGTGTTGTTATTAGGAACACGCTGCTGCCCATCCCGTTTCAATTCCCTCCGTGATCTCTTACGACTCTCATATCGCTTTATTTCACTCCGTGTTACGACTCCCACGAGATGATAGTGGATGTATCATGTGTATTTTCATCAGTAGATTTGTTAGGCTGCAATTAATAAATACCGTAAATTATTTAATGCGAACGTTTTGATTGCCCATCGTCAATAAAAGTTTAATATTTGACATTTATATTTCAATCAAATCTTTTTACATTGAAGAGATAAACAATATTACAAATAATGCTATTATTTTTCTATATATAATGAAATAAGAGATATGTAAATAATATTAAGAAAAGAGTATAAGGGCAATAATAATAATACTTCACCGGTACTGTGATGAAAATGGTATGTGGTTGCTGTGGCCCATAGACATCTACATCTATCTTCGTTTGCGAAATAAAATGCAGATGCGTTGTCAACCGTGAGGATTAAGATAGAATGCCTCTTTTCCAGTAAAAGGGGACTCCGGTTCTCTACACTCACCATACGATACACAGCAGCATTAAGCTGCTATTTTACGTTGGTATTCTGTGAGAGCGTGGTCCTTCCCCGGTCGAGCCGACCCATTCGTGCTACAACTACAGTAGAAACTCGATTATCCGGCCCTCAGTTATACGGATTTGCGATTAACCGGACTATCAACTGCGAGCAATTAAATAATTAAGTCATATTGAGCCAAGTTACAAAATGTTTAACATAATATGTCTACAAGTCGAATTTATGCAAGCCTAAACGTGTTGGAATTGGCGGAACTTTTAGAAGACGCTTTGTATTGTTTGTTTTTACAAAAACGATCAACTGAGCGACCGATATCTGGCCTGGCTCTTTGCTCTATGAAAAAGCATAACAGTTAAATAAAAAATATGTGGCGATGAATCGTTTGTCGCAATTAATGCATGGTTATACAGATTTAAATCTCGTCTTGGAATTCGTGAATTGAAAATACAAGGTGAAAAAATGTCAGCTAATGTAGAGGCAGCAAACTCTTTCAAAGATGATTTTTTGGATGAAATTGGATGAAAATAACTACAACTTGGATTTTGATTATAATGCTGATGAAACCGGATTAAACTGGAAGTCATTACCTTCAAAATCTTTAGCTTCTATACGAGAGAACTCAGCTCCAGGATATAAAACTAGCAAAGAGCGAGTAACAATATTACTTTGTGCCAAAGCTACCAAGACCCATAAAATACCTTTGCTCCTCATCCGAAAATCAAAAAACCCAGATGTTTTAAAAATATCAGAGTGCCCATAATTTATAAAAATCAAAAAAGCGCATGGATGAACTCTGAAATATTCATTGACTGATATGACAACACTTTTATCCTTAAAGTAAAAAAAAAACAAAACGAAATTGGCAAAGAAAGAAATTAATGTAGAAGGCGTTTTATCGTTTTTTAAGGAAATGAATTTAAAGGAGTATTGTTTCGTGGTGGTAGATGCGTGAAGCTTGATTAAAAGGAAAACTTTAAACAAGGCTTGGAACAGAGTACATAATCTGTGAAAATTTAATAACCAATACGGATGATTCTATTTTGAATAATATAAATGAGCTAATGTTAAAGATACAAATATGCCAGGATTGTGATGAAGATGATATGAAAGAGTGGGTCACTTGTGACATTAATGATCAAGACTTTCGGAGTATGTCGGATGACGAAATCCTACAAAACATATTGCAGACAAATGAACAGCAAGAAACGCAAGAAGATGAAACAGAAGAAAATCTAGACGTAGAAAATGATGCAGGACCATCTCATAATTAAGCACTTCAGGCCCTAGAAACAGCTCTTAAGTGGTTTAAAAAAACAAAGTGATACTGTGAGTTTACTACAGCTGAAACGAATTCGTGATATAGCAGCAATGAAGAGAAAAATTGGCTTACGTCAAAAATGACAGTTACCAAATATTTAAAACCAAATTAAACTTATTGTTTTATTTCATGATTACCAAATACAAATTACCAAAAACATTCATGATTGAGGCTGCAGTATTTTAGTATGTTTGTGTAACCTAAGAAAATATGTATGTGTAAATAAGTGCACACGTCGTATGTTGGCAAATGTATCTTTTAATAATTTCTTAATAAACGTTGGATTTTCGTTGATATGTATTTGTTGTTTTTAATAAACACATAACATTATGAATGTATGTACTATATGCACTAAACCAGCTTTTCTTCATACATTCGATTATCCGGACTTTCGATTATCCGAATCCCTAATGAAAACAATTAGTCCGGTTAATCGAGTTTCTACTGTATACTATTAATATAGCTGCAGCATGGCTCTACCACGTATAAATGGATATAATTCTCAAATAAAACTTTGTGACTGCCTGGTTGGTCTAGTCTAGTGTTTGTAAGTCGGCTCTTGATCATGTAGTACCGTGTCGAGATAATCAGTTATTGAGCTTTGTTGTCAGGATATTATTAGTAGCAGGCCGGAGTCAGGAATGGTACGTGGTAGAGCCATGCTGTAGCTATATTAGTAGTATAGTTGTAGGACGCATGGGTCGGCTCGACCGGGAAAGGACCACGCTCTCACAGAATACCAGCGTCAAATAGCAGCTTAACATAGAACCGGAGACCCTTGTTACTGGAAACGAGGAATTCCATCTTAGTCCTCATGGGTGGCAACGCATCTGCATTTTTATTCGCAAACGAGGATAATGTAGATGTCTATGGGTCACCGCAACCACTTACCATCAGGTGGACTGTGTGCTCGTTTGTCACCCTATACTATAAAAAAAAAGAAAAAAAAGGCAGTTGGCGGTGTTCCACCGCCGCGCCTCGGAAAGCACATAATGCCGTTGTTTCTTCTGCTCTCTCGCCGGTCGTGTTGATCGAACTGTAATATGAGTGAGGGAAGAGTGCACCTGTGTTTGCGCAAATACTTGTGCATAATAATCCTGCGTAGATGCCTAGTCTCCGTTTAGACTGGTAGTCGTGACCGAAATTCGGTCTGGAAGGCATTAAAATAATTTATACAAGTGGTCCTATTGTGGAAATTATTATTTATTTATTAAAAACCTAAAAATTGTCATTATAACTTAATACACCAGCTTTAGTTCTATCTCGCCATGCCACCATTATGAATTTTAGGAACAACAAAGACCGACGCGACCACCGCTCGGCTATATCCGTCTGGTTTTGAGTTTATTAGCATTCATATTTGCGCGTTTGGTTCGTGTTTACTCGCCGATTGTTTTTGCTCCCTACTCGCCTCTTATTTTCGCACTTTGTTATTGATCAAAGCGAGCCCCTAAGCGCAAACACTGCAAAATTCCTTACTCAATATTACAGAGATGTTTCTATTACAGGAATCCTTGAGTTATCTACAATATTTCAATGGGAAAACATCGTTTGCCAAATGCGTATCTACTTGTTAAAATTGTGCCGGTTATTTTTGTATAAGTCTACATATAAAGTTAAAAAGCAAAATTGAAATTTTGATATAAATTTTTATTCCGTGCGAAATTAAATATAGTATAAAAGAGGATGTGTTTTTGTTCACCTGATATGATGGCTTGAACACTTGACCACACTATCCGACACAGATTTTACACGCTTTATATTAGCTTCGCCTGTAAAGTATGTACCTACGAATATTTATGAATATGATGGAATTTTGTAATTCAATTTTCATCCAATTGCACACTTCTAATTTTGGAGACATATTAAGAAACAATGACAACACAATAACTTCACGATATCGCGTAACGTATCCTTATTAGGATCATCTCAGCTCATGCTTTCTGTTTAAGATTTTGTTTAAAATCTAATGTTATTATTTACACACTAAAATTGAATAAAAAATTAAAAAAAATTCGACTACAACGACAGTCAGCAATGTCGTCTGAGCAGAATTTATGTATAAGTATTTCTTGCAACACTATATTGAATTTTGTGTATACACGCAAACATAAAGATGACTCCGGCCTTGTAGATAAAGTAGTATAAGAATATGTAGATCTTGTTGAAGGCTGAGTTCTTGACCTTTTTTAATTTAAATTGCGTGTGAATTGTTACAAAAAAAATATAAAAGAATTTGATATCTCTACAATACGTTCTTTGTTTTTGTCTGATCTACTTTAGTATTGGAGACCTGACTTGCAATGTTACCCCTAAAATCTTTCCAAGAAAGCGGACATCTATAACGAATTTTCACAGTTAATTATAGTGCATAATAGTAAGTAAATACTGGTTAACAAAATGTTAAAAACATCAACATAATATTATTAGCAAACAGAATCGTAAAATCATAGTATTTTTTTATATTCACGTCACGCACAAATTAGTTTGTAGCTGTAAAAACTGCGATCAGGTTCTAAAATCGTATTTAAATATGAATGTGTTCGTAATTTATGCGTCGCGGTCGTTCATATAGACATAATTGACCGTGAACCCATCAAAAAGAAAATATCAGTGGCGCCACCGCCGCGCGACATCTGATTTCGACATCGATTAATGAATGTTAGCCGGTTGGAAACCGCGAAACCTACCCAATTAATTTAAAGCGTTAATTTTTGATTTCACGCCCCCTATAATTAAGGCAGCAATAGCAAGCTCAATTACGAAAGTAATTCTGAGACGACGAAATGTGTTATGGTTGCAGTACTAATAAGTCGGCTTGACCGAGGAAGGACCACGCTCGCACAGTATAGCTATACAAACCATACAATAGACCCTCATAATGCTGCTTTGGTGCTAGTGAGAAGCGTACAGAACAACAAATAGCTAGAAGAAGAGAAAGAAGTCCAAGAGCTACAGGAGCCGCTTTTTACAGGTATCGAGGCATCGCATCTTAGTCCTCTCAGCGGTAACATCGACTTTGTCTTAGGAATCTGCATTTTGATTCTTAATCGAGCATAGTACAACTATCCTGGTATCTATAGGTTACAGCATCCACTAACCATCAGGTGTACTGTGTGCTCGTTTGTTACCCTTATGTTATTATAAAAAATATATTATTGTATAATTTTAAACAAAATATTTTTATAGAGCATACAGTTCACTTCATGGTAAATGGATGCTTTAACCCGAAGACATCTATATTTATCTTCGATTAAGAATCAAAAATCAGAGGCATTGTCACGTCTGAGGACTTATCTGTAATGCTTCGTTACCAGTATAAAAGGTCTCCGGTATTATACTTATGTACCTACTATAAAAGATATTTTCAAAGTATATCTGATTTTCTAAGTTTTCATTATTTTGCTAGATGTGGGTTAATTATCTGTAGCGAAAATAAAAAAAAATCACGTAGAAGTAATAAGTGATGGGGCTACATTTATTTTACATTAGCGGGCGAGCAACGAGGCGGAACTAAGCCTATTGTTTTAACCGCGGAACGAGACAAAAGATGAAGAGAGACAGACCCACTTTAATTATTTTAGGTATGACTCGGTCACTTCAATTCTTTTCGAGGTACATCGTTACACATCTTTTGTAACTGTAAAAATAAAATTGTGGGTAATAAAGATAAGTCAGATACTGTCTAAATGAGCGTAAACCAGAGTAAATAACTGTTCTGTATTTGATGAACAAAATACAGTTAATTTTGTCGTTCCTCGAATATACTTTTGGATTTGTCAAACGCAATTGTTCTGCGTTTTCCGGATAATTTACAGCACCCATGGTCCACGGTACAGGCGGACTGATGTGTTTGACGTTTTGATGTCATTGAATCTAACTTTATTGGTTTTACTAATCTGTATGTTATATACAGGTAAATATTAAATATATGAAATCAAAATACGACCTTTTAGCGATATACCTCGTTATCATGTGGTAGAGCAATACTGCAGGTATATAATGGTTGTCACGAAAATGGGTCGGCTCCACGGTGGAAGGACCACGCTCTCACAAAATACCAGCGTAAAATAGCAGGTTAATGCTGCTGTGTTTCGTATGGTGAGTGTAGAGAGCCGGAGACCCTTTTTGCTGGAAACGAGGCATTCTATCAGTTCTAAGGGATGACAACGCATCTGCATTTTTATTCTTAATTGACCATACATGTAGATGTCTATGGGCCACAGAATCCACTTACAATCAGGTGGACTGTGTGCTCGTTTGTCACCCTTACTCTATAAAAAAAACTGCTATATTTGGCATATTTATAACGAATGAATTGAACGACATTAAAATTGTGAAAATGAAATCTATATAAGAATTCTATAAAAAAAGAAAAGAGATAAAATAAATAATCATTGAGTATCGCCACGTAAAAACAATCAGGTATAAATTAAATACAAAAAAAAAAAGTTAATAAAATTGTTGCTACATGTAAAAATACCTTATACGAGTGGATATGACGTGATTTTCAATTAATGGGCGAGCAGTAAAAAATTCTTTAACTCGTTTTATTACTTACCATGTATAGCGTAGGATCGATATCAAACTATAAACAGCACAGAGTAATGAACATTTTAATGAGCCATAGTAGCTCAGAGGCAAAGCGAAGCTAGCTACGAAATCACAGTATGTGAGCAATCCGGGCTCTATCCCCGCCGGCTAGTGAAATTGCAAATTGCAATTTTAAGTGCTGATTTACCACGTGTTCGGCGGTGAAGGGAAGAAGCGTGAGGAAACCTGCATTTATGAGGAATTAAAAAATATTTAGATGCCCAAGTGCAGTCCGCGTACACTAATTGGGGCTGCGCGGCGGATGTTGACTTGCCCTACCCAATACCCTCTCAGAAAAATAAATGAATCAGTAATTTAATGAAGATTTATACAGAAGGAAAAACAGGAAAAATAATTGAAACACTCAATTTGAATGGTTAAGCACTGACTGAGTGCCAGAGAACTATAAGGTCATCAAGTGTCTTGCACTAAGATTGGTGGTTTTATATAAAAGAAATCAACGCCATCCATCTTCACTATCTCGTTAAATATAGTATAGTATAGACCTGATTTCAAAGGATTTTTTACGATGTACTTTGTAGCAGTAGTGCGTAAACAAATATCTCACTTTCGAGCTCTGTAAGGAACAGAGAGTATTATTTGTGTTTTTAGTATGAACTTAGACTACGTTTACGAGTATTTTTAATCTGGAAAAAAAATATTTCTCGTAAAATGTTGTTAAGTTTTTACATTTTTATTTACTCAATAATGCTTGTTCCTCAATTTATATCTATAAATTAGCTACTTAAGTGAATTGTCGTACTATTAGTATCACCCACAATCATCAGTATCCAGTGGGTATTGATGATTATGGTTGGTACTAGTATCTGGCTACCGTATATAATTTAACGTGGTAGAGCCACGCTGCAACTATATTATTTTGCAGCACGAGTGGGTCGGCTCGACGGGGGCAGAACCACACTCTCATAGAATACCAGCGTAAAACAGCAGAATCATGCTGTGTTACGTACGGTGAGTGTAGAGAACCGGAGATCCTTTTTACTGGTAAACAATCTTTCCATCTAAGTCCTCAGGGATGACATCACATATGCGTTTTGATTCTTAATCGAGGATAGATGTAGATGTTTATGGGCAACTATATCCATTTACCATCAGGTGGAGTATATGCTCGCTTTTCACCCTTATACTATAAAAAATTAGTATATATGTATTTACCGTGTAGAGACGGTGTAAGGATGTCCACTACGCCATATCGTCCCGTCGCATCGGTGTCGTAAGAGGTGATGAGAGAAACAAGCCAGTTTGGGCAGCCTCTTCCTAATAAAAACTAGAAAATATAAAATGGCGGTTACGAACACGCCTGTCATGGCAACTATAGCAAATGCAGTGGACTTTAATAAGTTGTTATTATGATAATCATAGTACCTGACTGCAGTGTGAATGTACTTTAGGATCTAAGCGCTGGTCCAAAAGCGTCAGAATATAAAATCTACTAGTAGACATGGGCCATTAGCGTATCTATTATTTAAGGTTTTTAAGTATTTATAAGTAAATGTTTTGGCGGCTTTTGAGCAGGAAAGAATTCGCCGAGATTGAATTTGGATATTGACGGATTTCACATATACTCGAAGTATATATAATTGCTTAGACGTGCAGGTTTTCTGTGTAAATTAGTAACTCCTTGCAGTGTGCCAGTGGGGACCGAATTAGTTTACTCGGGTACTATGGAATTTAGGGTGAGCAATAATGTCCTTTTATTTCTAGGTGCCCTCTTGGATAGGTGCCGCCCTTTTACCCATTTCATTAGAGCCATGCTGCAGCTATAACTATATAATCTAAAGCCATGCTGCAGCTATATAATAGTATTGTTGTAGCACGAATGGGTCGGCTCGACCGGGGAAGGACCACGCTCTTACAGAATACCAGCGTAAAATGGCAGCTTCATGCTGCTGTGTTTCGTATGGTGAGTGTAGAGAACCAGAAACCCATTTTACTGGAAAAGAGGCATTCTATCTTAGTCCTCACGGCTGACAACGCATCCGCATTTTCATTCGCAAACGGAGATAGATGTAGATGTCTATGGGCCGCAGCAACCACTTACCATCAGGTGGGCTGTGTGCTCGTTTGTCACCCTTATTCTATAAAAAAAATTCTGCTGCCAAATAGCTTCTTGCACTGCAGTTCTCTTCTTAAGGGCATAGAAAGCCAGCTAAACTACAGGCTGTGATGTATTTCATCTTAGTCCTCAGGGGTAGCAACGCCTTTGTTTAAAGTTGGTTATATATCGCATTTTCCACATTGACCTTTTTACTTGACTCTTTGACTTTAAACAAGTATGCATTCTTTCAACATTGGAATTCGTAAAGCAAGAACATTGTTTATTTGGATTCCAACATTTCCATGTATCGTACAAACAAAGTCGCGTGCAAACCTGCGGGCCAGAAATCTTTCAGCGCACTTCACAGACGTCGCCCATTAACATTTTTTTCTTTTTTATCACGCTCGATTGCCTTGCGTTCGTTTAATCGTTCATTCGCAATTTGGTAGATTACGCGTTTTCCATTTTATTAAGAAAATTTTAATAATTAACGGCCAGTTCTTTAAACAAAACTTTTGAGAATAATTTATTTAGTAGTGATGTTGCTGTTCTACTTACCTATTTCTACCATGAAATAAATACATTTTTAATAGTTGACGACACAACTAGTTCGATAAAATGAGTCAATCAAACCTAGGTCCAATTTAGGTGAGGCCACTACTAATTAAAAGTTTGTGAAGTTTATGGCCGGGCACACAAGGGTCGTCGATCTCCATTGCGAAACGTCCCCCACCAGAAACGTGTTTTTTTTTGCATCCTAGTATTAAATCTTATACGATGGTACGGAACCCTTCATACGCGAGTCTGACTCGCACTTGGCCGGTTTTAAACTATTACCTTACACTTAGACATTTATTTTCACATGGTTGACCTTGTGAAATTTTCGAAACATAGACCCGGAAAAAATATTCGAAGCTATACTAATGTTTGTTCCGTGTGGGGATCGAGTCACACCCCGTTAGCGGGACTAACGGACAGCAATTGATTTTCACATTATAGAGATTAGTTAACGTTGCCATTTAAAAAAAAAACTAATTTCAGCCAATGCATCCAGGCTTCAAACCCTACTTCACTGATCCTTTTTCACGGTCGATTAGGAGCAAATTGAGTGTAAGTGAATGTTGAGCGGCTTGCTAGTTTTCGAACGCTTGATGTTTGTAGAAATAGCTGCATCAAATTTTCAAAACAATACATTTCGACTGGCCTTTTTAAGCTGAATACATTGTGAACTGCATACAATTTTTTTATTTTATTTTATATTAATATTTTTTAATAAAACAAGTGACAAACGAACTCACAGTCCACCTGATTTTAAGTGGCTACTCTAACCTTGTTAACCTACAAGTAACCTCTAACAAACAAGGATACTTCTTATGTGTTGTCGCCTTTGAACTGAAGTCTAAGAATGAATGTCTCCTGGACTAGACTAGACCATATTTTAGACGTTATAGAGCCACGCTGCAACTAAGTTATGGGCAAGAATGGACCATGCTCTCACAGAATACCAGCGTAAAATAGCAGCATAATGCTGCTGTGTTTCGTATGTTGAGTGCAGAGAACCAGGGAGCCACTTTACTTTACTGAATGAGACATTCTATGTTAGTCCTTCAGAGGTGACATAGCTTCTGCATGATCATTCTTAATCGAGGATAGATATCCTGTAGGAGTCTATTTGCCACAGCACAAATCCATCAAGCAACCATGAGGGGGACTGTATGCTCAATCGTCAATCGCGATACAGCTAGTATAGTGATAGTTTTCAATATATTATATTATCCTTCGTAACACTAACCACAGATTCATATAATAGGTTACTACGACACTATTTTCACGGTTTATATACGTACTTTCCAAGTTTATCGAGAAATTTCTATCAACTTTTTATGGAATAGCCCTCTATAGTAGATCTACCCAGTGTTACCAACCCGAAGTTTGTCTCGGAGGTAGATTTGATTTCAGAAGTTGGTAGTTCCCTACTAAGTTTACTTTCAAAATTTAGTAGAAAAATTCGAAAAGTTGGTTAATTTTTTTTTGCAAGATAGATAAGAGTTAGATACTAAAAGTTGGTAGATCTACCGAAAAGTTGGCAGAGTTGGTAACACTGCATCTACCAGCAAATTTTATCTTGAACCTCCATAACATCGTTTCAAAACAAAACAAACCTTGTTTTTATGAATGGTATCATTAAATAATAATAACGATGTCTACGTGTGCGATAAGCAGACTTTGAGATAATCGTTCTGGAATCTTTATGGCACTGTACAAACAACCATAACAGTTTTCTACGTTAGCTTTCTATTTAAACGAGTTATATATATATTTTTTTTTAATTTTGTCAGTCTTGCCGCCTCCCCTAAATAGGCCACGTACGAATGGTGTATTTGTGTACAATTTTACTTACATGTGTAAAGCCATGCTTAAGCTGACAGCTCTTTAGTTATTGGAAAATGCATAATTTTTAATTTATATTTATTATTATTATATGTATAGATAACAAATAATACCAGTTAGTGTGTGGTTAAAGTATCCATCAATCTATTATTGGCCATAAAAGTCTGCTGCTGAACAAAGGTTTGCCCCATAGATTGTCTCATAGGGGGATTTTTGCCACAAGCGTGGCAACTATGAAACAAAAGGTCAGGGGAGTGGCAACCGTAGTTTTTATTTTTTATTTTTATATGAGTTGTTGTCAGAACGGTGCTGCTGACCAACTCCCGTTTCAGTTTCTCTCTATCGCCGCTTACGACACCCAAGGGGACGATATGGGTGGGGTATTCAATAGTTTTTCACAGTCGCAAACTTTATTTATCGAACCAACGATCTTTCTAGTGTTACGTATTTCATATTATTATTGATCATTGATCATACTTTTCTTCAAAATTATAAATTTTAATTCAATTCAATTCAGTTTATTTCTCTCTTCACAACTTACTGCCTGGTTAACAATATCGATGTACATAGTAAGGACCTAGCGTTGTGAGAGACTGGTGCCTATTATAGGTTTTATATTAAAAACCTGGGTTACAGGTCACCAGCCCCCCCTCGCGGGTAGGTTACATATAATACAAAGAAATAATACATAGAGGAAATATATCATAAAGAGATTATAAAAAGTTACATTATAAGGCGAATTGCGGAATCCATTCAATGAACCTCTTTAATAAACCTTTGTTTCTATATTTTATAGTTGCTATCGTAAAACTCAGAAAAGGCTTAAGATTTTAACTTTTACTAAATAGAATGCGTGATACAATTTATTGATAGTTTTTTATTAAATGCTGTTGATCGCATCGCAAAAAGAACGTATTTTACCATATTGTTATTGAGTCACTCTCTTATTTGTCTGTCGTTCCAGGTGGAATTTAGTAATTGATTTTAAACTTCCCGAAGAGCTGGAAACTTGAAATTTTGAATATACAGATAAAAAAATCACTTGTTTACTTCTTGTATCTATGTAAACGTAAACGTGACCCATTTAAATAAAACTAGTTTTTTACGGATTTTATCGCGTATATTAACTTATTTTATATTCCCGACGTTTCGAGCACGTTTGCGTAGATCGGAACAAAAATTAATAATTTTAATCTGGAGGTAGCCGTGGTTAACTATGACATTGGTACGTCAAACACCTCAGTCTCCCCCGTGACCATAGGTAAAGTGCTCGAAACCTCGGGAATATAAAATAATATACGCGATAATATTCCTAAAAACTAGTTTTATTTAAATGTGTAGTGTTCGCGTAAATATAAAAAATCATTATGTAAACGTTAACCCGTTTGAAACTTTATCTCATACAAGAGATTTGATTTTATGTAGGTATGTAAGACCGTAAGAACGGTAATTTGAGAATTTAAATTCGGGGAGAAAACAGTATTAAAGAAAACATATTTAAATTATGTTTACGTGATTACTATGAGAATCGTAATCGTTAAAATGTAGGTATTTGTTTTGTATCACCCCGCACATTTAAATAGACGCAATAAGCTAAATGACGAATGAACATCGTGTGTGAAAAATTGTCCGTCTCTTTCTTTTGCTTTTATTAAACATGCGCAGTTAGATCGTGTAGTGACGGTGTAAGAATATCTAATACCCCATATCGTCCCATAAGTGCCGTAAGAGGCGACACGGATAAACAAACCATGAGATGAGCAGCTGCATCTTACTAATAACAATCAAAAAATTAAAAAAAATCATCGGTTGCCAACCCATGACGTACCCCTGGTGGTACGGTTGGCACCAGCCAAAGAGATATGAAACAGGAGATGGGCTTATAGAATTTGGCAAACAACAGCATCTTTTTGATAACAACCAAATATAATAAAAAAATAAACTACGGCTGCCAACCCCCCTAAAAAGCGAAGCAACTAGGTAAAATGTCGCATATGAAGTCATTTTTGGGAAGGCCTATTCAGCAGTCGACTTTTGATAGGCTGTAATGAATGAATCATATACATATTTTATTTAGAACATGTTTCTTACTGAAAATCATTGAAAATACCCACTTAAAACGAACGGTTTTCGACAAAATGCCGAATGTTTTTCCAAACCGAAAAAACATAAAGGAACCTTAACCCTTAACAAAAACCAGCGAGAGTTAAACTATCCTCCGATTATGAACTCATGATATACGCACAGACACTCGTCGCACTCGTGATATACTTATCACGTGTTTGAACTCTTCAAGTGTCTTCTATGCACATATAAGATTTCCCGCGTTTCACGTGCGCGGGAAATCCTTGCGTTGAACACACGTTAATTAATCGGATAGAGGACCTACGACTTAATTAAGCTGGAAAGATTGGGTTGTTGATTGTAATTGATTTTTTTAAGTTTAGTCTGTAATTATGTCTTCTTTACATTACATTCTCTATATAATTTTAATTTTGAAGTATGATATCATAAAGCAAACTTTTCGATTCATTTTTATATTATGGTCGCTTTATTAGGCTCGTTTTTATTATTAAAATACATATTATGTTTGTTGTTTATTGCATAACGGAGAGGAACGAGCTCTCCGTTATTATTATTTTTTAATCACGCGAAATTACTTATAAGTATCCTGAAAATTCGTGTTTCTACGTTATTTATTAAGTGTACCATTTTTAAATTAAAATATAGGCTATTAGTTGCCATATTAATTGAATAAACATCTTACTTTATACCTATTTTATAACGTTATATACTTTATACCTATTCTATAAGTTTAAATACAAAACTATTTTATAATGAGTTCGTATTTAAACTATAACTCCGTGACCATGGGTATTGTTAAAATTAATTTTATTCCATGGCGGCATAAGAATAAAATACAATCCAACCAGCATCACTTCAGTAACAGTAACGGCTACAGTGACTTTGGGAAAGGCCAGAAAGACGCCATGGTCTCCGAGAGATGGCACTGATAGTTTACGATGTAGTATATGTCTGGTCTGAAATACTCAAAACGAGACGACGACAAGCAACAGCGTCGTAGCTTAAGGTAGAGAAGGTTCACGTCCAGGAGAGAACTTTTATGGATTGACAAAGAAGAAGAAAATATGTAATGTTTAACCATTGTATCAAATGTTATTTTGCCATAAATCAAGCAATAACAAACATTCGTTCATACGCCCACAATTTTTATTTTAAAAGTGATCTTGGTGTGTGGTTTTGTGGAACGACAGCAACACGTGCCTATTACCGCCGCGCCGCGGAAGTCTTACTACGTGATAAATGCCTGTTTTGCAACTGTTACTTATCCACTAGTAAGGTAATAAATGTCGCATCGACATTGTTGCAAATAAACCTCTCAGTACGCAATTATACGATTGATTTTCAATCATGTCGCGCCTCGTTAGATTATGCAAATGTGCACAGCTGTGTAGCCGCGTGGTCACCCAGAGTTTGCACCGTGGATTTCAAGCGATTTTGATCTAAATTAGTCACTACATACAACATAAAATAGTGCGCAATTGGTAAATGCGCCACAGCTGTTATCTGGTTGCATAAGAGCCGGGAGTTTTGTTTTTATCAGTCGGTTTGTTGTTCTGACGCAATCGCGTCTGAACCTGCATTTTAATGTATAACATCCTATATAATAGACTTATCACTATTGGAAAGTCGGTCAAACTGATCGATCCTGGAGCAAAAGCATAAATGTTTACATTGAAAGTGCGAGTCAAGGGCCGATTTTAAACACTGTGCTGTGTGATTATTGCGTTGCCTGTTGCCGCTTTTATTTTTGTAACACTTTTGTATACGCTACGCTGTTTGTTTTGTATGTATTTGAACTAAGATTAGACGTACATATATTCATGTTACGATATGCATGCTATCATAATATATCCATTACAGCCTATAAAGTCCACTGCTGAACATAGACCGACTCATATGGATCTCTCATCTCATCTCAAGTATTTTGGAAAGTTATTAGCAAAAAACGCAATATAACTATTAGTAAATTGACAGTATTTTTCTTTCGTGCGATAATAATACATACATAATAATACATTGTTCGCACGGGAATACTGATTTTTGTTTTAGCACTAGTATTCGAACCCAAAACTTCGTTGAAGTTAGGGGTACTAAATCTTACATTCGTTATTTTTTATATAGAGAACCGGAAACCCTTTTTACTGGTGGAGTGACTGTAATGTAATAAATGAAATTGTTAATTGCAATTTTAAGTGCTGATTTACCACGTGCTCGGCGGTGAAGGAAAACATAGTGAGGAAACCTGCATGTCCGAGAAATAAGAAAAAAAAATATATTTCGAAGACGTGAAGTTCGCTAACACGCAATGGGGCAGCGCGGCGGACATTTCCTTGCCCTAAAACTCTCTCAGAAATGATAGGAGGCCTGTGCCCAGCAGTGGGACATAAATAGGCTGCAACTTTACTTTACTTTTACCCATACTTTACAAAAAATAACTAGAAGCCTTCTTCTTATGACGTAAGTGCTTATTTACTCACGTATACTTTAATTGGTTTCCGTTATTCAAGTGTTTCGTACTTTTTATTTATTATAATTCGTAGCTTTTACGTGGTATATGATATCATATGCAGTAAATCATTAAGATAAAAAGATCTACAAAAAACCTATATGAAGATCTAGACCGACCACAACAAAACATTTCGATATAACGAAGGCGTCATAAAAATAACTTTCATATTGCGGTTTGCAGTCCGCGGGGGATGGCCGTTATTGATCTTGAAAATCCAAATTTAGCAGCAAGGTTGGTGTAGAGTAGAAGCGTCTTTCTATATTCTAATTATAGATTAATGAAAATAGAGCGCGCGTTGGCGGCGACGTGAATGTACATCGGGACAAAGTGCATCTGTTTACACTATACTGTACAGAAGCGGCTTTAGAGACAGCTGGCCGACATAAGAATTCGAAACGGTTTGATTCCAACCGGTTTGCGAAGGTTTCGTCCCGGTTTAGTCCATTGTTGTAGTGTAAAGCTCATTTGACTCGTATGACATAAAGCATAAAAATCACGACCGTCTTAGACCATCCTGAGGCTCTAAAGGACGCAAAGTTGCATGGGGATCTTTAGAGAAATCAGTGAGGCTCACATTGTTTATTATTATATGCATATGTGTGTGTGTGTACTTAAAAAGTTGAAGCACTTTAAAACCAATAAATAATCTTCCTTCAAGTGACTAAAATTACCTATTTCTTGCGAGTGAAATAATTTGTCTGCGTCGGCCTTTCCATCCGAATGCAATCTGGGTATCTTCCAGGCTAAAGTAAATACGCTTTTGTTACGCTTAGACAGTGCGATTTACCATATACCATCGATCTCCAATACCTTTTACTATCAGGTAGAACTATACTAAAGTACTGGCTTCTAATAAAAAAAAATTATATACATAAATTTGTAAAGTTTCAGCCTATACGTGGATAAATTAGAAAAGTTTAGACTGGACGTCATGTTGTGTCCTGTGCTCAGCTACGAGTATGTAATTGCTGCATAATTGTCCTATGTACGAAGAAAGCAAGACGAGAAAATGAAAAAGTATCTCTATATAATGTCTCCCAAGTTTATGAAGTGAAGCATGTATAATAATGTGAAAATGAGTTGAGACAATTTTCACTTTTTTGCAATTTTATTGGCTTGTTTTTCCCGCATTCCTTTTCAGTAATGCAACTGCAAGAAACAAATCTGTGCTTATATCATGTTGAAAATGAAAACCAAAGGAGGGGAATTATTTATAGCTATATCAGACCAGTCGACCATTACGAAACTATATGACGGATTTATTAGACATGAATTAGTCGTATCGAGGCAAAGTTTTTTCATACTTGACGCGCGTCAAAATTATTAATTTATAATAATCGCTGACTAATAAAAACTAGATACGCAATCCCATGCAAAAGTTCTCTAAAAACATTCGCCAATTGTTTTGACGTAATTTTAATTAAAATAAATATAGATTAATGTAAATTAAACCTTAAATGCATTGTCTAAAGTTGTATTCACGAAGCTACGTACAAATTAAAAGCGCACGCAAATGTTCGATGGGCGCTCATTCGGTACAGACATTTTTGTCACTGATTGTGTATCTAGCTTTTTATTAGTGATCGATGTTTATAATGCAATAATATTTTTTTTTAATTTTCGGTTATTATCGGGAAGATTCTGCTGCCTATCTACAAAAACAGACACTTTTTTATTCAATATAGATTATAAATAATACTTATTGAAAGTACACTCTTTTGTTTAATTACCACTGGTTCGAAAAAAACCCCTATCCTGGGAAGAACCAGCAAGAAACCCAGCGGGACTTTTTTTTAATAACAGCTTACAATCATGTATGTTACACAATTAAACGCACAAAACAAACCATATATAGCTTGGTAGTTTAATCTATACCCCTATTCAGTTCCCCTCTATCGCCCCTAGGCCCTAGGACACCCACGCGACGATATGGGCTAGTGGATATTTTTACACCGCCACTACACGGTCAAAAATTTACGTTGCAATAATTAAATATTTTTTGTTATTCGACAAGCTTAGACATATTACAAACATACTACTACTAACAAATAAAAAAGAGTTCATAAACTTTATCAAAACAATTACCATAGCAGGCATATCTGCAAACATAGCGAGCAAATACGAGAGATCAAAATAATCTTTACAAATATTTTCACACGCGTTGCACAAAGTGGAACACAAGAGTACGATGTCAGTCACCTTTGTACAGAACTAGCGCATTTAGGGCAGGACCAAACGAGATATAATTTATTTAATAAGTTATCTTTACGTTATCAAGCAATACCACGGCTTAATAGAGCATGCGATGAAATTTAAAGACCCAATGAAGAACCGATAAGTTCAGAATGATTCTGTTATTTATATAATACTAGCGATCCGCCCGGCTTCGCACGGGTGATTTCTGGATATCGACAACAGTGCCATCTACCGGCTCCAGTCATAAATACAAACCATTTAGGGACCCATTCAAACACGTAGAAAAAGATAATTCTGGACAAGTGTTATACCTATAAGAGCTATAGTTTGAAAATGTGATTATTTTTTAATCAACGCCCCGCAACACCCCTTGTAGGTGGAATTTCGTAAAATTCGCTTCTCTCTCTCTCTCTCTCTCTCTCTCTCTCTCTCTTTCTATATATAAAATGATAACTATTAACTATAGGATATGGTGATAGGACTCCTTTTCCGCCTTTCTGGGTAGATACCACCCTCTTACCTATTTATGTACTAAAAGTCCTGTGTTTCGGTGTGTTCCTTCAGCTCGAAACCAGCCAGCAAATAGCCAAGTATGAAGGATATAGAGAGCCAGTATAATATCAGGCTGTGAGGCGTTTCATTTTGGCTCAGTGGTGAGGTGTAGTCTTTTTTGTTTGAAGTTGGTTGCTTGTGATTGTAAGTTTGCTGGCCGCCTCAAATTCATAAAAAAAAAGATAATATGTAGTTTAAATTCTTTTACATTAGATATATGTGTGTGTAGTTTTATTAGAATTGTACTTATATAATTTGAATTAAACCGAGATTTTTGTATGTTGACAACCCTAAATAAAAGATTTATTTGCTTAAACGAGGCATGGGCATGGCACAAGATAATCACAAACAGAAGGGAGTGTCGTTAAGTTTTTGGATATATTGAAATAAAAAAGCAATAGTAGACTACATAAATTATAGTAACAACACATATTATATATATATATATATATACATATATATATATATATATATATATATATATATATATATATATATATATATATATATATATATAATATGTGTTGTGACAACAGCCACCGTTCCGCCTTACATGACCATTAAGGCAAATGGCAAAATCAAAAAGCTGTGGACTTTATGGGCGTGTAGACGCTTAAACGTGGCAGAACCATGCTGCAGTTATAGTATTAATTGTATACTTGTAGCACGAATGGGTCGGTTCGACCGGCGAAGGACCACGCTCTCACAGAATACCTCATACAATAGCAGCTTAACACTGCTGTGTTTCGTATGGTGAGTATAGAGAACCGGAGACCCTTTTTACTGGAAAAGAGGCATTCTATCTTAGTCTTCATTTGATTCGCAAACGAGTATAGATGTTGATGTCTATGGACCACAGCAACTACTTACGATCAGGTGGACTGTGTGCGCGCTTGTCACTCTTATCCTGTAAAAAAAAACTTTAAAAAAAAAGAAAAATGTAAAATTTGATTCGACGTGTTTTGGTTCTTCTCCTTTGGACTATTTACATCTTGTTATTAACCGCAATGTAATGGGGTAATGTCAGTTCGAGGACAACGCCACCTCACTCACCTCTCCGCCTCCAATGAATCACTCATCCAAATGATACGTCGGTTAGGCTCTGAGGATACAATTAAGTTGTCATTTCGACTATTATTAACACCTTGTCATCCTAAATAATGTCACCTGTCAGGTGCGTTGAGTTATTACGGGATGCTACAGCTATTAATCACAATATACATCACTAAGGGATGAAATTGTATTTGCATTATCAATTTATTATGCCGACACACGTCTTTGTAACACAACGTATAAACCTTTATATCCGAAGTAGACTAAGCGTTATTATACAAAATTGAAATTAAAATCAATCAGCAAATATTTTAATACGTAATTAGAGCCCATGGTAGATTACGCATTTTTGTTAAAACCATCGTCGGCACTACATACTGGATTTGTTAAAAATTGTTATTTATGACAGCTACTTGAGTTCTTCCGATGTTGCAGATGTTCATGGGCCAGGGTAGTCACTTCCCATCAGGTCTTACCTGCATAATTGTTTGGCCCTCTTCTATAAAAAAATCTACCAAAATAACATTTGCATGTTGGTAACATTTAAACATGCTTCAAAGACAAATTGAAATCTCTTATTAAACACGGAGTGTTCGCAAGAAGTGCACAAGTCTAATTCCTACATGTCTCTTTTGTCAACTAACGACTTGATGTATTAAGGTTGTATTTCATACATACATTGTTGACATAATTAAGAATTGCCGCTGACACACACTCCTGCCGTTTACGTGACACCAGCGTGATGGTTAAGGATGCAGACTGAAAACTCGAAAAGTTCTGAATTCGTTCCGCCTCGACTACTGTCGTGAACGCCACTTCACAGAATCATTCTAAGTGTATTTTAACGGAAATATTGGTATTAAAAGCGTTACAAGTATTTTTTAAATTTATCTAGCAAGAGTATCATGCATTTTGTAATTGAATGAAGGCTTGAAATTCTTCATCTACTGTTTCAACCTTCCCTTGCTGCTATATTTTATGTACGTGGTAGAGCAATGCCGCAGCTATATTAGTAGTATCATAGATATAATAAAAGATAATCTTCTTTTTAATATTTCTATGAGTAGTATAGTTGTAACACGAATGGGGAAGGACCTCACTCTCACAGAATACCAGCATAAAATGGTAGCTTGACACTACTGTGTTTCATATGGTGAGTATAGAGAACCGGAGACCCATTTTACTGGAAAAGAGGCATTCCACCTTAGTCCTCACGGGTGATGAAGCATCTGCATTTTGATTCTTTATTAAGGATAGATGTAGATGTCTACGGGTCACAGCAACCAGTTACCATTAGGTGGACTGTGTGCTCGTTTATCACCCTATCCTAAAAAATACTACAATTTGTGACACTTGTACTTCCCAATAGCAGTGCTTTTACTGTTGTGTTTCGGTAAATGGTAGAGGGCCAGAATAAGGACGACAGGCTGTGTCCTCAAGGATGACTACGCATCTGTAGGCTTCTTTGAAGTTGGCTGCAGGTGTCTGTGGACTGCAGTAGTATCTTACCATCTGGTGAACTAAAGTTCGTTTATCACTCCAGTTTTATACAATTTCAAAAAACTAAACATGACGTGAGATCGTTGTTAAACGTTGGTCTATTAGATCAGACATATAGGACTTGGAAGACCGGTATCACTGCGACCACTGTGTTCTATTATGATTGCTGCTGTTACTAATTCACTGCTCATACTTATATCTTCAAATAATTGCGGGAGTTGCTTAGCTGTGAGCATTTTCACTTCCTAAATACATATACGAGTATACATACTCTGTCACCCAGACATGCAGACAACGACAGGACAAGACAAGGCAGACACTATGGACATCGATTTGGCTCGATCCTGACACACCTTTCTCGCCTCCTTCACATCCATGCATACACGCTCGTCGGTTAACAGTACTCTTAACTTGGCTCATCTTCAATATATCGCCAATTTGGTCCATTTGACCCTGCCATTCACTTCTGGAACATAAATTTGCTTTGTCACTCTTTCTGCATTCATTCTTACTACATGATCAAATCATCGAGGCATTCTTTATTTTCGTATTTTCATTACAACTTGTTATGAAGAAAGGATTCTTCATAGTAAGTTGTTCACCAGATGATTGCTACGTTTGCGTCTTCTTTTTTCTAACGTTGGTCTATTATTGACAAATAACGTTTGTGTTCTCAATAAAATACCTAAACTTTAATCAAATCTAAAATAATCTCAAACAAAGAAACTGATTTTGTCTATCTACAGCCGAGTGGTGTGCAACTTAGGTGTCAATTCAGCATTGTATATATGTTATTAGATGGTTACAAGATGTTTGTTAAGCATCGTCACCTACACACCGTATCTAACCGTATATTATGCCCAATTTCACCGACATCCCCTAAACAATCACATAGTTAGACGACCGCTAAGCTAAAAGGTTCCCTAAACCAACCCATAACTAAAATTTGTTTTCACGAACGCAACGGACTTATAGCTAGGGGACCCTTCCTTATGTGACCGATTTTTTACGACGATAGTGCTTGATACCCAGTTGTAGTTACCGGTTTTATCGGAAATGATATATATTAATACAAAAAATACGTATTCATGTATTATTTTAATGAAGAAATTAGTTCTTTCATATTTTGACTGATATATGTTTTCATTTTGTTAATATTTTAATAAAAATATCATATTTTTAGTTTATGTTTGACAAGTCACCGTATTTGACACTCAGCTTTATCTGTGCATTGACTGTTTGACATTTGTCTCTGCAAGTCACAGCTGCAAGTTTTCGTGGTGTTTTCGTTTGGTATCTCGTTTCTAACTTTTTATTTTATAATTATGGCCGAAAATAAGAGAAAGTGGTGTCAAAATTTCACGTTTGATGAAAAGGATAAACTTGTAAAGTTAATGAATACTTTTAAAAATGTTATATTAAATAAAAAGACGGACGGTACAACAAATCAAGCGAAGAATGAAGCGTGGGTGAATTTGTGCACAAGATTTAATTCCACAGGAACCACGGCTAGGTAAGTTATTGATAAAAATAAACCTTTTGTTTAGTACTTGTTATAGTTGTTTTAAAGTTAAGTTGCCTTTACATCCAAACTTTATAGCTGTAAATAGTTATTGTCATAATTATTATCTTGATTTTGTATAATATGTAATGTGTGTATTAAAGAGTTTCTATTTACTTACTTGAATGAGAAGTTACCTACCTAATACCTGTATTCTCAGTACATTAACCTCTTTATCTACTATGATGAACGTACTGAATTGCCTTTTAATAACCTACCACTAACATTTCAGAAGTAAAGAATCTCTTATGAGAGTCTGGGAGAAAATGAAGACTGATGCGAAGTTATACAAAGCACTTAGCAAAAGCAGTTACAATGGCACAGGAGGTGGCCCATCGTGTGTTAAAACAGATATAATTTTGGAACAAGTCAGTGACTTGATGGGCTGAGCATGTACAGGCATAACTGATGTCCAGGATTCAGATGCTGACCAAATTACTGAAGCCAGTTCATTACCAATACTTGGTGATGAGACAATGGAAATTTTAATATTTCAAAATGAAAATGTTAGTATTTATAGAATTCTCTATTATGTAGGTATATTAAAATTAGAAACTGACTGACAAATAGTCCAAATGCCGTAGTAGAAATCAGGGCAATAAGTTTGTTACATATTATAATATTATATAAAAGTAAGTTATGTATATTATTGTGTTTGTTTAAGGAGATGCTTTCGTTCCTACCAGTGGTTCAATAGAGGGCTAGACAGAGAAACACTACGGGGCGACAACGACAAAATGAACTAAACTGGCAGAATTTTCAATACAAAATTATTTCAGTCATTTGTATAGGTGTCGACCCACTGTATGATTATATTATATTTACACTGTGATTTTTATATTAGAATTTGTTTTGTTACAATTTTAGTGCAATACAAGAAATATGGAAAATATTGAAAATAACGATGTTGGGAATAATAATGACATTGCTCCAACACTGTCATCACCAACATCGTCTCAATTTATAAAGTCCACACCTATATGGAAAAGACGACGACCAATAATTAAAGAAAATAAGGATAAAGCTGAAGTTGTTTCAACGTTATGTGGAGGTTTTAAAGATTTGAATTCTAAAAAGGCTACTGTGGAAGATTTAAAAATTAAAATGTTAGAAGAAGAAATAAAATTTAAAAGAGAATTGTACCAGCTGCAGTTAGAAACAGCTAGAAAGGAATTGGAAATTAAAACTGAAGTATGCAACCAATTAAAAGGTATGTGTTTTATTTATTGGTGAAATTACTATATATATTTTACATAATAAATTAGATATTTATAAGTTATCAAAATATTGTGTAATTTGATTTCTGCGAAATCCATATGACAAAGAAGGTCTGTCAGAAAATGCCATATTATTTATTTGTCCCCTTGCAATTAGCTCTTCCAGGTTAGGCACATCATCATTATTCACAGGCTGTTGCTCATTTCTTAATATGCATATATTATGCAAGATACAGCAAGCTATAATGACATTAATGGCATTGTTTAAAGCTAAACGAATTCCAACCGCAAGTACTGGAAACCTTCGTTTTAGCACACCATATTGCCGTTCTACCACATTTCGTGTTGGGCGTTCGTGTTCGGTATGGGCCTCATTATATTTTCGTTCTCCACTTGTTGTAGGGTTGAGATAAGGTGTCAAGAGATGAGGCTAAAACAAAAATATTTTTAAGTATTATTGTATATAATAATGTAATTTATATGATGTAAAATATTTCTTTTCTATTCCAGGTCACACCTTAAACTTTCAAAATGTATCAGGAATACCTAAAAATGGTTCTGCAAATAACTAGTTTAAGTGTACTTTTTAATTAATTAAATATCCCTTACCCATGCATAATCTTTTTATTAAATAAAAAGTATTTATTTAATCAATATTTTGAGCTCTGTGATGAATGATGTTATTCTTTTTGTTTGTAATTTTTGTAATTCTTTTTGTAACCTACTTAAATTTTAATCAATATTATATTATTATTCTCCTTATTTTTTCTTTTACCTTTAAGGGATAGCCACTATCCCCAAGTAAATGGCTGTCTTCATACTCCCCTCTTTCAAACTTTCTATAAATATAGCTATTTTGGTAAATTGCTGAGTCATGTGTAGAGCCTGGCCAGCGTGCAACAACATCCTGGACCAACAACTTTGCTGATGCAATTGTTTGGACATTTATGGACATGTAGCCTTTCCTGTTTCTAAATAGTTCAGCATCATCTCCACCTATAGATATAAATAATACTTCATCAGCATTGCTTGATAGACTACTAAGAGAAATGAACTTTTAGTGAAAGGTAGTTAAATAAAAATGAGGAATTTACCTGGTGACTGAATTTTTACATGTGTGCAATCAATACAGCCTAGTACATTAGGGAATCTAGCTATATCATAGAAGTCTATCTTAACTCTGTCTTGGTCTCTGTTTGTATCAGGAAATATAATGAATTCTCGACGTAGGGAAACAATTGCTTGAGACACTCGCTTTACTATCCGGCTGGATGTAGCCAAACTAGTACCACCCATATCAGCCACAGCAAGCAAGTGATTGCCTGTGGCATAATATCTTAAAGCTATTAATAATTGATTTATGGGTGGTATGGAATTGTTCCTGTAAAAAATATAAACAACTACAAATTAAAATAGGTAGAAACTTAAGTAAGATATACCTCGGGTATCAATTTACCATGGTAGGTAGGTTAGCACCAAACAGGTACCTACGGCTTACCTATACAGGCTCATTTTCTATTTAAAAGTTACTGTTAGGAGAGCAATAAAGTAACCTTTTATGCTTTTACCTTTATTTCGTAGCTAGGTATAATAGGTAATAAGTGAAAATGTAGGAACCCAGGAACCCACACTTTAACTTAAATATTTAATAAACTACAGTTTTAATAACATTATAGACTATTGTACATACATTAAAATTGATAACATATGTAAATAGTTAGGTACTCACCTATTATCAGGAAATTCCAAAATATGTTCAATTTTTTCCAACAAATATATCACTGTTGATTTAGATAACCTATATCTTCGGAAAAAATCTATTTCATCGAAATCGTTGAAATAATTTGGTCGTTTTCGATATATTTTAGGTCTTCGACTACGATTTATATCAAATATAGTATCAGTTGTGTCTAAATTATCAAGAAAATCAAATAGATCACGGTCCATCTTGTCCTCTAAAAGTCGCTTTTACTTATGTGAAGGTTTATGGGACCAATAATCCATCTCATAAATTTAGGGGATCGTTTAGTCAGTAACGGACCCTTTAAAAGTGGTGAAACGGAAACTATCCCCTAACTGGCCCCTAAATATGCTAAGGGGTCCCATAAATCTTACGGGTCGTTGGTGAAAGTGGGCATCAATCTCACCACTAATAACTTCTTTTGTTGTAAGTGTCAGTACAGTACTATTATAATTTGACTCGAGGGATGAATTTGTCTAGATAAAGAGGGATGACCTTTTTCAGTCTTATTAAAAAATATATAATATTTTTGAATATAAGTATATATGTAGAAAATCAACCTGAGTAACCCCGCAAGAATGACAACGCAGCTATACACGGTTATTTTGCAATAACCGGCCAAATTTGCAGAGAAGGTTCAGAATAAGTAATATACGTACTATAGGCAAAAGAAAATTTAATTTAAGAAAATCTCAATAATTCTGTCCTTTTTATTTATTACATTTAAAATGTGTGGTAATGCATTATTTTAACTGATTTTACTGCGCACGTACACATTCGTAAGGTTCGATCGGTAGGCGCGATCATTGCAGTACAGTCAATTAAGCGTTTGTTTCCTGAGCAGCATGACATGCCAGGTTAAGTACTAGTAAAAAAGGTCACTCGTCAAAACATACCTATGGCTTTGACGTTGCAGGATCGTATCCCGCACCGTATTGCATAAATATTTACATGACCTACAAATAATTGTACCTGGTCTCGATGTTTGTTCATGTGCGTATTTAAAATGCATCCACAATGCAGGAGGAAATCATAGTGTGGAGTTATAAAAAATGAAAAACATCGTGTCTCTGGAAACTTCGGGAATCTGTATGGGAAGCGTGAAAAGACGAGCGAGACTTATTACACTCACTTAGTTAACCGGAGTGTGTCTCCGAGAACGAAATCAGGCAGCTGGACATTGTCAGTATGAAGCAAAAAGTCTGCAGTTGCAAGACAAATGCAACGGCACTACAATGCTAACGCGTGATTCTTTCGCAGCGCTAATGCGCCATTGTGTTCCAGTCGATGTTAGGCAACGACTGAGAACAATGCAGCGTTGACCCGAGCGTCTGTTGCGGGCCTTTGTGCCGCAGATTAATGGCGGCGAGTTGAATTTAACGTTCTGCGTTTTATATGCTACTAGCTATGCCTGCGATATTGTCCGCGTGAATCATCATCATCATTACAGCCCTTCACAAGTCCACTGCTGTTCATTGGACTTCCCCAAGGAATGTCTCGTCGCTCGGTCCTGAGCCACCTGTGTGAGTAAAAAGCAAAAAAATCATACCACTGGAAACATGTTAGCTTATCAGTCCTTTCAATTCTTATCGTGTACATAAAAACCAAACCATAATGAAAAGTTGAAAAAAAAAAGAATGAGGAAAGAGTGAAAAAGTAAATTTATGTGGCAGAAGTGAATGGCAAAGTTGGTGAGGGACACTAGACAGACCTTTATTGATCACATTGGCGATATATTAGAGATGAGAAAAATTAATAGCACCTACCATTAACCGAGGAGCGTGTATCGTTAGGACGTGGAGGAAACGGGAGAGTTGTGTCAGGATTGTTCCAAATGGAAGTCTGTTGTCTCTACTTATCTGTCTAGCTAACAGGCATCAGTGCTTATGTTTTTTTTTTTATTATAGGATAAGGTGACAAACGAGCACACAGTCCACCTGATTGTAAGTGGTTGCTGTGGCCCATAACATCTATATCTATTATCGTTTGCAAATCAAAATGCAGATGCGTTGTCAGCCTTGAGGACCAAGATGGAATGCCTCGTTTCCAGTAAAAAGGACCTCCGGTTGTCCACACTCACCATACGAAACACAGCAGTGTTAAGCTGCTATTTTACGCTGGTATTCTGTGAGAGCGCGGTCCATCCCCGGTCGAGGCGACCCATTCGTGCTACAACTATACTACTAATATAGCTGCAGCAAATTTTTGTTTTTGTTTTATAAAATCTACATAATTACATGGGGTTATTAGTATACTGCATTTGCTTTAAATATCATTTCGTGAATAGCGGCAAAAATACCACTTTTTGTATTTACATTTTGATTCTTATGCGATTATAGCTGTAAATGTCTATTAGGCAGCATCCATTAGGTCGATGTATACTCGTTGGTCACTATTATTCTATAAAAAATATATTACAGATCGAACAAAGATTACATACAATTGAAAGGAAAAACTGTTCTTTGTTTTGTTGTTTCTTCTGTTTACAACGTCATGCAAAATGCAATTGTATTATATTTACTTATTTTGAGACATCTATCTGTGTTTATCTGACAGATCTATGTGTATTTATCAAACTTCACCAAAACACCAAAATTGGACACGTTTTCCGTAAACAGATTTGTGATTTTTTTACTTTTACATCGAATCGAAAAAGTATTTAAAAAAGGCAAACGAAAATAAACACGGAGGTTACAGAAATACATTGAAAAAATATTTGCCGCATCGAGTAACGTTGAATAAAAACAAACCTTTGAAATAACCGTATTTCGAGAGCAGAAACTATTTCTAAAGTATTTTTTTTCAGTTTATATTTTTTATAGTTTCTGTTGTAGATACAGGATGCTTGCTCTGAAAAATGTTAGTACTTTTTTGTTTATACGAAACGCCGTTGCGTCAGCTGTTTTTTTTTTAATTAAAGTGAAGTGCTCTTCTGTGCTTGAAATATCGACCAACAAAAGTTCAATGCTGAGCATAGGTCTCTCCCGTTCTATGGAGGATTTGGCTTAATCGTTACGCTTGGCAGGAAAATTGACAATCGCAGTGCCAGACGTCTCGCTCTCGTCGCGTCGTGTATCATACGAGTTACGAGTAAGTCCCATTTTTACACATTGTTACGATAGACTTCAATTAGTGTCACATCCTCGAAACTAACTTTGACGCACGTGTTTTGATACATTGTACAACGCAACTAGGGTGGCCACACTAAGATACACTTTTTAGACACTTCTTTTTCTTATACTAAAGTTGTAAGTTTTCCTAAAGTAAATACAAATAACAGAATGTACATATAGACTTTTGATAAGTTTTACCATCCTTGGCTATACGAGTATCACAACTTAGCATCATGTGAGATAAACGTCAAACACTGGTTTATATTATAATAGTTAAATGAAAATATTATCTAGACACAGCGAACGCTTTTCCTAGAAGGAAGTGTCCCTGGAGTGTTTCAGCTTGTTTGCGGGCTGATGATAACTTCTTTTAATGTTAAACGAACAGCCTTTGTTTTGTTTATAATTTCTATTTTTTTTTTCATTATGTGTCAATGTGGGATATCAGTAACAAAGATCTTATCCTTATCTTTATATAATCGTGAGCCAATTGTGGTGAAATTCGCACCAAGTATTTGTTTTGTCGAGACGATAGTTCATAGCTATGGTAGGGTGGCGCTGTAGTCAAGATTTTATATAATATAAGTAATTTTCAAAATATGATATGTGTAGATGCAAAAATCACAAAATCTAGATTGGACAGTTGGCGCTGTGTTCGATATGTTGTGATGTGTGTTTAAATTAATAATAGGAATAAAAAGTCCAAAATAAATTCGAATTAATACTCCTCGCGCCTAAAGGAAAGGTCGCAAAACGTCACTCGAGTCAGCTTGTGTAGTTTTTGGTAAAATATCTTCTACATGTAAGACTTTTATATAACCATGAATGTTTCGGATCCAAATTATTACGAATTAAACTCATCCTGTATAATGTTAATGTCCTCCAGACCTAATTTCGGTCACGACGGCCAGTCCCAACGGAGACTGGCCATTTGCGCAGAACAGGATTATATTGCCTGAGTGTGTGCGCAAGCACAGGTGCACTCTCTATTACCTCACTCTCATAGTCCGTTGTGACGGCAAACCGACACGACCGGAGAGAGATCAGGCGCATGACCAACGACTTTACGTGCTTTCCGAGACACGGGGGCAGACACCGCCAACTCCCTCATTTTGGCCCAACCCGAGATTCGAACACGATACCTCATGACCAACAATCAAGTTTACGACGAGTAGACCAACGAGACAGTAGAAACTCACCTTAACACTATCAATGAAAATATTGCATATAATTTAAAATTAAAAATTTTGTACAACCGACTTCAATTTACATTATTAAGAATAACTCAAAAACTATTGGTCAGACCTTGATCAAATTTATATGGGACCACATGTGAAGCACCAGCTTTCAAATAAAAAAAGGAATCATCGAAATCGGTTCACCCACTAAAAAGTTATGAGGTAACACATAAATAAAACATACAGTCGAATTGAGTACCGGCTCCTTTTGGAAGTCGGTAGAAAATACAGTCTCAAATAGTACTACAGAGAAATTGTGACCCTAAACAAAATTTGTAACCGAGGCCGCCGTTCGCGTGGATGACAAAAACACAATGCAGAGCCAATTGTGGTCATAACATGAATATTCACGCCACAGTTTCATCACTACACGACGCTTGCAATTAAACCGATAAAATATGGCAAAGATTAATATGTCAGTGCCGAGGTGAACGAACTAGAAATAGGAGATACGCAAATAGATACAATGTTGGTGTTCCAATTCTTTTTTTGTTATCATCGTCTTTTATTAATCTGATAAAAAAAGACAGTCGATTTTGTATATTTATTTAGTTAACATTTATGATCAAAACATATTTCAAAAATTCATGAAAATTATTTTACTTTTTTTTTACTATTCTATGCCAGTGCTCGACCACTCTCCACCTGATGGTAAAAGGTGATGCAGCCACAGATAGTAAAGCACACTGACTTAACTAAAGCCTTTTCACTCTTGCCTTGAAGACACACATTGTAATCGGACAGAAAGACAGATGCTGGCAACTTATTCCACTCGCAGCGCGCGGTACACTCATGACGTTTTTTTTTCAACGCTGCCTCGACTTTGCCGTGGCATTTTCTTATTTGAAAAACATCGTAAATATGCTTCATGGAGCTGTAGATATCTTTTCTCGATAGATTTACTAACAAACTATCTTTCACGTGTAAAATATTTGGATTCGAATTCAATATAGTGGCTGATTTTCCGCCGTGATTCGGACGCCCGAGACTCGTCAATCAATCAACAATCCTACAGTTGCAACACGCGTAGGTGAGTTGAGCACCAGCTGAAGTATTATATTTTTTGTTTTTAAAAACCTGATCTAATTCTGATCTGATTGTTAATTGTTTTTCTTTATGAAATAAGTGTGAAAAACAAGCACATAGTCCACTTGATGGTAAGTGAATGTTGTGGTCCATAGACACCTACATGATAGAGGTTTGCAGTTGTGCGCGCATCACGGAAAAACTACTAAATTGCATTCTAATTAGGCTTTCTAAGTTTTATTTCTTGAACACTTGGGCGTTATCTAGAAATAATATTGCGATATCTTCATTTAATATAAAGTTTTAATAAACGACGATTTTTATGCGGGGTTTTTTTACACGGTCAACTATATGTCGCTTGCGTTACAAACCCAGATATTTTATATATTTTAGCTACAAATGGAGCAACGAATAACATTTATTACAAATAAATTTTGTCTTTTTGATGTTTTTTCCTTCGCACATAAACTTTGTTAATATATCAAGCAACGTGGACGGAGTCGCAGGTATCAGTCTGTCCTTGAATAAGAATCAAAAAACCTTAGTGTAATGTAGTGGTGGTGGGAGAGTCTCTACTATACCCCATATCATCTCGTGGGTGTCGTAAGAGGTGACAGAGGGAAACACAAATCACGGGAGATGGGCAGCAGCGTCTTCCTAATATCGACTAAAAATAAAAAATGGTTGCCAACCCGCTTGCCAGGCGTGGCAACTATGACCAATATTCCTTCTATGAGGCAATCTATTTGGGAGGCCTAAGACCAGCTGTGGACTTTAATAGACTGTAAAGTAACGGTAATAATCAAAATGTAGATGCGTTACTAAGGAGCAAAAGATAAAATGCTTCGAGATCTGGAGTCCTTTTCCAGTAAAATTGTTTTTACTGGAAAAGGACTCCAGATCTCTACACTCCCCATACGAAACATAGCAGCATTAAGCAGGTATTCTATGAGAGCGCGATCCTTGCGCGGTCGAATATTTCAGTTTAGTAAGAGAATAAAACAACTTAATTTTGTGGCTGATAATCCAGCGTCTAATGTTTAATCTTGTAACGAATGCAATTGGTTGACTGAATTTAAGCCATTTCCATTTGCTTCAAAATAACTAGTATACTCCATCGTTACGTTTGATAATAAATTCACGCTTTGATATCCGTAAGGAATTCATAATGGCGGATGTAAAAATTTTACAGATTTTTTTTCCCACTTATGTTTCTTTCTTGGTATTCTCACGAGGCAGTAACTAATAGTATGTTAGAATTTGATCGAAGGTTATAATAGTAATTTAAATAATAAAACTACAACTGACCGGCAACACTGAAGAAAGAAAAATAAAACTTATTAAGTGGTCACCCTCATCCATCTTTTCTATCAAGTATCTTATCAAGATATAAGTGTACTGTTGCCCGTGAAATGCCTCGCTGCCAGCAATTCCCAATTTCGCCACTCACTAGTAGTATTATAACAGCGTCGTCACTATACCACACGTACGAATCATTGAGGCCTAAATCACGCTAGCAAAGTTTCTAAACAGCTAAGCAATATACTCCTATACTACACTATGCTATAACTTATCACAAGAAGCCTTGCTCCTAAAGGTAAACAATTTACCTGGCGGGAGATCTTCAAGTTCATCGCGCTATCGTTTTTTTTAACATAAAAAACTACAACTAGTATGAATTTAGCCATGTTGCCGCATATGTAAAAGGTACTATCGCTACAATCTCAACTGAAAAAGGATTTTGACTGCGTGACCGCACTTCTCAAAGTTTTGCCTGTTCGTTAAATAAAAAAAAAAACAACGCCCTAGTTAGGCATTCAGCACGCAAAGCGAGATAAAATCAGTGGATTCATCAAATACATATGAGTCACAACTCCGAGCTTCGGTACACGCAAAGGACGTTAAATCGGACTCAAGTTTGGACTCTTGATGACTCTTATGGAAATAATGTTTTAGTGTTATCTTCTAGAGATTATTTGGGCATGGGAATTGTCTGTTTAAGTCAATGACTAAACTGAGTCGACTGAGTCGGAATCGTCAAAGAAAATCGTGTGTTAAGATGTTGAGGTTAAAACTGATTACTAAATGATAGTTGACTCCTTGCCTGCCGTGTCCGTCTGGGTAGCACAGCCTATCACCTATTTCTGCCGTCGAATAGCAGTGTCTGCACTACTGTGTTCCGGCCTGAAGGATATAGAGAGTCAGTGTAATTACAGCCTGTGAGTTATTCCATCTCAGTCCTCAGAGGAGACAACGCATCTGTAGCCATCTTTTTTTTATAGGATAAGTGTGACAAACGAGCACACAGTTCACCTGATGGTAAGCGGTTGCTGCGGCCAATAGAGATCTACATCTACCCTCGATTACGAATAAAAATGCAGATGCGTTGTCACCCGTAAGGACTAAGATGGAATGCCTCGTTTCCAGTAAACAGGGTCTCCGGTTCTCTACACTCACCATACGAAACACAGCAGCGTTAAGCTGCTATTTTACGTTTGTATTCAGTGAGAGCGTGATCCTTCCCCGGTCGAGCCGACGCACTCGTACTACAACTATACTACTAATATGGCTCTACCACGTAAAGTTGAAGTTTGAAGTTGGTTGGTCCGTGGGTTTCAGTAGCCACTTACCATCGAGACTGTAAGTTCGTTTGCACTTTTATAGTCTTAAAATAATCAGATCGCATGAGTGATAATTAAGGCAAAACCTCCCTAGAACCAAACAGTCCCATGTACAGCAGTGGAATATTACAGGCTAAAGAAGATTTTTTTATTTTATTACACACTAGCGATCCGCCCCGGCTTCGCACAGGTTATTTCTGGGTCCCGACAACAGCGCCACCTACCGGGTCTAATTGTGAATCTAAATCCTTCTCGAATCAACTTAATTACATACACACAAAATTTCATCAAAATCGGTCCAGCCGTTTAGGAGGAGTTCAGTCACACACACACGGACAGAAGATTATATAAATACACAAGGTTATTTTGCAATAACCGGTCAAATTTGCGGAGAAGGTTGAGAATAAATAATATGGGCAAATGGTGAAGAAAAAGTAATTGAAAAAAATCTCAATAATTCTGTTCTTTTTATCCTTTAAATTCAAAATGCGTGGTAATGCACTATTTTAACTGATTTTACTGCGCATGCACACATTCGTAAGGGTCAATCGGTAGGCAAAAAACGTTGTTGCCCATAAATCACTTTCAATTTGGGATAATTTCAAATAAAAGTAGAAGCCTTATTTACTCGTATTTTCAAAAACTGCAGTAACGGTATATCATTATTTTTATATCTGAACTTAAGTTTAAGATTTGGCTACGCATTGAAAAATAAAGACTATATAAAGACTTAAAGATAGTGTATGAGTCAAGTACTGATTATTGTTACGTACATACAGAATCCATTATATATTATATATATATATATATATATATATATATATATATAAGTTCTGTTTAAAGTTCAGTGGTAACCTAGCCCAGATTGAACGGTTCAATTTGAACCTAGCTGGATGCATCCCACTAATCCGACCGTGTCGCGCTAATCCATCCCCACGCTCGGTGATACCGCGACGGACCATTAGCAGAATGAACTTTCGCGTCTAACTCCACGTCCCCATTAATATTTAACGAGATTAAAGATGAGAGCTTTTTGATCGTTGATAACTTCTTAATGTTATAATATCCTTTATCACTTTCGCCGAGACTGAGTTAATTTATATGTTCATTTTCCCATCTATCATTATCTGCATTATGAGGTGAAGAGAATGCATAAGATGAAGAGATGAGAACAATTATTATAATTTTTAACAAAAAGTAAAAACCGACATCAAATTGCTAAAAAAGAAGTTATTTATTTGCTCCCTTTACAGGTGGAGTTTTCTTTTCCAAATTATATATGAGACCACCCTTGGAGTATAAACTATTTAACAAAAAAAGAATCATCAAAATTGGTTCTCAATCTACGGAGATATCGCGTAACACATATACATAAATGTCATATACATAAATAAATACATAATTCTAATTGAGAACCTCCTCCTTTTGAAGTTGGTTAAAAATAGCTAAAATAGTGATAGTGATTCCCTATCACACAGGCTATAACTTCATCGCCCAGTCCGCCCAGATACTACTCTCTGCTAAACATGGGCTACTCACATAGTAGGGAGGTTTGGGCATCACAGTTTTGCAGTACTGAACGTCTCAAATATTTGACTTAGCTTTCCTGCACAGGTCTGCGTGTTCTGTATCTGACATATTTACAAGAAAATTAAACAAGTCGACTCTTCGCTACTCATGGTCATATTTTTTATGCAAGTAAGGGTGACAAATCACCGTAAAGTTTACGTTATTGCAATTGGTTGATGTGGCCCACAAGACTATGTTCAATCAAGCATAAATGACGATCCTTTGTCACCTTGAGAACTAAGATGGAATAGTTACCAATAGTATTAAGAGTAACGAGATGGTTGCTATTTTGCGTTGGTAGTCTGCTGCAATCAAAACAGGTACGGCATGACTCTACCATGTTTAAAATCTTTCATAATACATCAATTCCATTTATTACAGCCTATAAAGGTCCGTAGTTGAACATAGGTCACCCCCTATAGATTATCTGTTAGCGGATTTTTTCATAGCTGCCATGCTTGACAGGCAAGTTGACAACTGCAGTTTTGGAACACAGTTCCTTATCGCACGGTACGAATTTGACGAGAATAAGTGTAAGATTTTTCCGTCACAACCCTCTTTCTATAGTGCGAGTGAGATAGAATAATATCCATCTCCCTCGCACTTTTTCTTATTTTGCTTTGAAATAATTATTATTTTAAATGACGCTTCATTTTAATAGACGTATTTGTTAATCAATAATATAATACGTTTATCAATAAATAATATACTACGAAAGGAACTTCGATTCAACCGAATGTTCCACGACACTCACGCATGTTTTTTTTTAAATTATTTTGAGTTGTTGTCAGGTAGATACTGCTGCCCGTTACCTTTTTCGGTTTCCCTCTGTCGTCTCTTACGATACCCACGGGACGATATGAGGTACTACCACTCGGCGTTTACATGATTTAGGATCATTTCTATAGTAAGTTCTTTACGAGACCTTCGTAATACTTATGTAGGATCTCTTTAAAGTATCCAGCTTTGTAGAGATAATATTTAAGTAAGAGAGTACATGCCGAGCTATATACAGACAAATTGGATTAGCGTTATTATCAGAAATTTATCGAAATTTCAAAGACATTTTTCTATAATCTTTTGGAGCAACGACACCAATTTGTCGTCTCGACTTCTATTACCGTCTTATTTATTCTAAGTCATTGAACCGCAGAGTGATTGACTCTCTTCGTACTTCGCAGTTACGACGTATTTATTTAATTAATTATCCTTATTAACTGCTGTACTGTGATAAGAACTATATTTTACATTTTAATGTCGATAACCGCAAGCGTTATGCTGAGTGTGCTCTATCCTTCATGACAGGTCCTTTGACGACATTTCGAAAGTCAGCGCCAGACATTGTTTTTGCAATTTAAAAAATAAACTGCGGATATCTTGTAAGCCTTTTGTCATTGACATTACATTATATAAGCATTCCTTCTTTTGTCTTATTTAATTCTTAAATATACGAAGGTTAGTTTAGAGACAACAGAAAAACTTCGCCATAGCTCGAGTACAATCATGTCATTAATATTTTTAATACAAGTTAAATTTAAAAGTCTTAAGACTTCAGTCGCCATTATAAAGATCGCTGGGGCTTTGGTAAGGAATCGTCCCGCTGCTTCCGTATTATCGTTTTAATAATGGTTTCGAGTAGATTTTGAAAATATAAGTAGTGTAATTTTGTTTTAATTTTATACATGGTAGAGCCATGTTGCAGCAATATTGTGGTTGTAGCACAAATCGACTCGGCTCGACCGGGGTAGGATCACGCTCTCACAGATTACCGGCGTAAAATAGCAGCTGACTACTGCTGTGTTTCGTAATTTCGTATGGTGGTTGTAGAGATCCGGAGACCCTTTTCACTGGATACGAGGCATTCCATCTCAGTCCTCAGGGGTGACAACTCATTTGCATTTAGATTCTTAATTGAGATAAATGTAGATGTCTTTGGCTACAATTCACTTACCATCAGGTGGACTGACAGACGATCACACAGTGTGATAGTTTGTCACCCTTATTATATAAAAATACTAAATTTCAATTTAGCTCTTAAAAAAATTTTGGAGGGAAATTTGAAATTCGTATTTTACTTGTAAATAATCGTATTTTCAAAATATGTTATAACTGTCCAGTGTCTCATACAATTTATTTTTTGTAGTAAAACTTTCTGCGTGGCCTTATATTTTTATCGTTTTACTAAATTCGATGATTATGTATCGTTAAATTAATAGTTCTCATTCGAAATCAATAACACGGACAGACCAAAGCCGATAAGCGGATACAATAAGGAACGTTTTTATAAAACCTTCATGGCTATTTTAACTTTGTCGGTATTGCGATAGAGTAATAGCCGCCAAAAATAGCGCACGTAACAAATCTTTTACGCGGACATAGCAGATTTAACACTTAAACTGTGACCGTATCATACTGAAATTATGTGCTATATTCATAGGTAATTCTGAGTTAAAATGATTTTTCTTGCTTGCTGTTTTCTTCTTATTTAACAGATATAAAATTTAAGTAAAAAACGATACCAGTCCTTAATATCTTTTGTATAACCTGCTTTAATGCTAATAATTTTCTGCTCACCAGAAGTCGATAGTTGACACTGAGGTAAAGTTTTTTGTTACACAGGGTAATTTAATTGAGAAGTTGGTTTTTAATAAAAGTTTATCAGGTTTGCTCTTTAATTTTTTTGCACATTTTTAACTTTTTTAATTTTTTCTACTTTTATGAATATCTGTGGTTTGGTTTATTTATTTTTAATCTTATTAATATAAAATATAGCTAATAGTGCAAAAAGAAACAATGATATTTACATTTTCCGAAAAAATTAACTTCCCCGTCCCCGCTATGAAATCTGTCAAATATTACACCTCACTTTCTAGTGGCGCCTCCCTGGTGGCAGAAAAAGTGGTAGATGCCCTCATCCCTTTACGTATTCATTTATGTATTCTTTCTTTTTTTAATAACTGGCTTTACGGCTCTGGGATCTAGCCCTTCTGAGCCTGAAGATACAATGTATTATAATTATCCTTCGTAGTATACTGCTTCACAATATATTTATACGTCACATTGTGCAGCCCTTGGGAGATATTGACGGCAACTTGAGCCTGCAGACAGCTGACGGTTGGCGATGGTATCTCAAGGCGCCTAAGCAGACAGACACCTTATTTTGAGAATCACATCACCATCAGAGCACTTGTTTCACAGTTTCCACTAATAGTTCACATACGCAAACACTTAATACACAAAATCGCACCACTTTTACATATCAAAGTCCACTTCAAACCATTTTTCAACCAATAATACAAGAGCAGCAAACCGGCGCCTGTCAAGTTCCCGCCAAAAACTCTTTATGTATTCATTCATTACAAACCTTAGAGTATACATAGCAATCTATGCTTAACAGCCGCTTAGATTTTTATTATATCCTATTGTTTTCACCAAGATGCTGCTACTCATCCCTTGTTTCAGTTTCCCTGTGCCGCCTCTTACGACACATACGTGATAATAAGGGGTAGCGGACATTCTTTTTATCACCTAACAATAGTATTGTTTTAGATATAATCACATATACTTTGTTGCTCTCTTAATGTATATTGTTGGTGGAAATAAATAAATAAAAAAGTTCTTGCGCCGTCATTGTCCATATGTCTACTAAGGTACGAGACCTCTGGTACTGTGATTGCTAATTTGCCTGCAAATCGGGGCGATTACCAATATCAAATGCTCCTCACAATAAGTAAGGCCATGTCCAGAATTGGCCTCATAGATATAATAAAAGAAGAAATCTTTTTTATATTTCTATGAGTAGCCTATTACAGGCTGATAGAGAACCTAGGTGACATAGACCATGGCGACGACTACCGAATATATACTCCACGAGTATTTTTGCACACCCAGAGCGGTTTAAATAACAATTTTTCGAGTAGAGTTTACAAGAGGGCCCCCCACTGATGCTTTCGCTCGATCAATAGTCGGAAATAACTATACGGGTTAATTGATTCGCACTCAGCTGTCGACGGGTTAAGTGCGGTCAGGTTACTCCTCAGACGCTCCTTCAAGAGATTGTTCACCCCATAAACGTAATATGACGGAGTTACAGCTTCAAAACACGAGCCCAAGTGAGAAATTCATGTAGGTCTATATGAAATATCTATACAAGTAAATAAAATTGAAGTGTATGTTTGTAATGTCAAATAACAGCTTTTTACTAAATGCAAATTAAAGTATATACGGTACTTATAACAAAACCACAATTTTTAAATTTTTTGTCTGTCTCCCTGTTTGTTCCGACTAATCTCCGAAATGGCTGCTTATAGCTTATGTTATAAGAAGTAACTTAGGCTACTTGAACTACTTTCTTAAAAAATGTAATAAATTCCACGCGGACCAAGTCACGGTCAACAGCTAGTTTTATAATAAAACTAGCTGGCCTGGCAAACTCTGTTCTGCATTTTCCTTTCTGTGAAAAAAATAGCAGATTCATTATAACTGCGTACATTTTACAATGTAGGTAAATATAAATTTAAATTATATTAATATCTGTTAAACAGCGACATCTATCTGGTCCAGATTTTGTGATATTTTTGGCACTATAGCAACATATAACTGTGAATATGAGCCATTTTGGTCCATAAATAAATAATTTCATGGACATCTATCAGATCTTAGCTCTACAAAAGAAATTGTGTGAATAACCTCAATCCCTTGCCTTACTGACATAACGTCTATCAGAAATTACACGATCACAGACGTGTCAAAAATTATACATAGTTGAATAGTTAGATGCTGTTTTGCACCTTCCGGTAGGTTTCCAATGAAATTCACTCCGAATTAATTTAGAAATTTTCATAGAGTAAATATAAAATTTAGTGATAGCTCGATCACGGCCACCTATCGCGCATCATAGCCATGGTCTTAAAAAACAACAAATATATTTATTGATATAATGATGCGCCAATGATTATAAAAATAAAGATAAAAAATATTTTCCCACGATTATTGGCGGTACTAAAGACAATGTTGATTACAAACTCAAAGTTAATTACAGGCTGCTTGTTATAATTGTGTAGAAAAACTTAAATATTCTGTTAATAGAGGTCAATATTGTGTTTTCTTTAACTTTAATAAATAAAAATAATATGACAATGAGTATATAATACGTGAGGGTAATATGGTCATCCGATTAATATGTTCACTTTCTTATAACTCAAAAACTACAGCATTGTTTGCATAGATGGTTCTGTGATACGATAGCTCTTCATCAGTCAATCAAATAATGAAGGGTCAAAATACCGCCTGCTTTATCAACGCCATTTTGACAGTTGACATTATAGTGAATATTTTAGTCTATTTTAGTATTGTGTATGTAGTGCAGTTAGTTTTTTTATGTTGATTTTTCGAAGTGTTCTTTAATTATTGCAAAAGGTTATTTGTTTTTTTTTTCTTAATATATTAGTTTTAGTATACGACTTTGTGTTTTTGTCTCTGTCCTCTTCCTAGTATTGGTTTTATAGGGCGGCAAAGCTTAAGGTGACCATTTTACCCTTACGTACCTACCTTATATATTACGTCATTATGCGGTATCTGGCCGGATCGAAATAGGGTACCACGTCATCTGAAGTTTAAATATAGTATATGTGAAAAACCCGAAAACCCTTCGAAATTACTGACCCTCTTCAAATTTAAAATTCCTAATTTCGAACACGAAATGAACAAATACCATCAGGGTAGCAAGTAAATTACCACTAAGACTATATCAGCTACATAAATAATATGTATCTGTGTGATGCATGTGGTACCTTTTTCTTTACCAACCGGTTACAGTTGAAGTTTATGTATGGCCACTGTTTCCGTCTGCAATTGTCGGAAGGATGTGCTTTCCTGCAATAGCGGGCAGATTGGCGATCTCATGACCAGATATAACCATTGCCCGAGGCCGGTCTAGGTGTTTTTATCGACGTGGTGCAACGCCAACTATTGCAAGGTCATGAGATCTATCTAGCTTTTACCAAAAACCCCTCTTACGACACCAATGGGGCATAATGATGTTACGAGGAAATACAAATATTACAAGATTGAATGTATTTTTAAAAGGGCTTATAAAAAGTAGTTGAGTTTGTAAAGAAATATCATGTGAGGAATATCTAGGCTACAGTGCCGTGGCGGTGCAATAATATCCAGTACTCGTCCCGTGGATACCGTAAGCGGCGACAGAGCGAAAAGAAACTGGAGGTGGCCAGCAGCGTCTTCCTGATTGACAATTAATAGCACAGCTATAAAATATAAAATATTTGTAAAAATAATCTCTAGCAAGCTGAAATAATAATTTTATTGTTCCTTATTTAGTTTATTACTTTTAATTTTATTTTTTTAAAGTTTAAGTTTTTTTTAATAGAATAAATGCCAGGTTATATTGTAACATTATGTATATTTTATTTAAAAAATCAAGAAAATAGACTGGTTACCAACCATACCCAACACCTTATCTATGGGGAGGCCTATATCTAGCTGTGGACTTGACTTACACACAGTGCACTTGATGATAAGTGGATGCTGTAGCCCTACATTTATCCTCGATTAAGAATCAAAATGCAGATGCGTTATGACTCCTGAGGACTAAGATGTAATGCCTCGTTTCCAGTAAAAAAGGGTCTCCGGTTCTCCACTCACCTTACGAAACACAGCAGCGTTAAATTGCTATTTTACGCTGGTATATGTGAGAGCGTGATCCTACCCCGATCGAGCCATTCGTGCTACAACCATAATAGCTGCTGCGTGTCTCTATCACGTATAAAACCGCTTGGCGCTATCAGCATATTTAAAGGGCAGTACTCGCTGCCCCCAGCACTCGCAATGCTGTCACGATGTCTCGGGACGAGTTGAGTGAAGTAGGCTAACGAGTGTTGTGTTTTGTTGCAGAGGGTGGCGGGCACGGGTGTGAGGCGCGGGGCGCGGGAGGAGAGCGCGCGCGGCAGCTGACCGGCGGCGCGCGGCTCATGTGGGCGGCCGGCGCCTGCTGCTCGCGCCAGCCAGGTGATGACGACGGTAGCGGTGATCACTTCTGTTGCCACACTAACATAAGCGTATAGCGGCACAAGTCGTGAGCACAGCCTCGACTTGCTCAGTCTATTTATAGCTCTCTTTTGTACCATGTAGTGGCGGTGTAAGAATACTACCCCATATCATCCAGTGTCGTAGGAGGCGACAGAGGGAAACAAACCAGGAGATAGGCAACATCTTCCCAATAAAAACGAAAAATAAAACTGCTATTACTTACTCGCCTGCCAAGTGGCAACTATGGCAAGTATTCCCCAATATGGGGATAGCCTATGCGCAGCTGTGGACTTTTGATAGGCTGAAACAGCAGTGACGCAGGTCTAGGACACTGGAAATTCTTTCACACGACCGGCCCGTCAGTCGTTCCTGATCGTCTATTGGATAACCCGCGTTTCATTCGCTTGCTGTACATTTGCTGGAGACTGGGGTTATTTAATTTACAGTTGCAAACTTACTCCCCACTACTATGCCCCCGTAACTCACGACTCACGCTGCTATCTGTTCTATGCACGCACGATAGGAATAGGATTTCGTTTGGTAACAACTTTACTGTTTACTGTCACCGTCAGCAAAATATGTACGTTGAAAAAAACATATCATATTATAAATATCCCAAAGGGATGAACTAATTCTCTTAATAAATAAGATGTAGACAACCAAAGCTAATAAGTTACTAACATTAATCTACGTTAGTAAAATTAACGTAAAATTACATTGTGCACCTAAATCACAACCGCTAAACAAAAGCATTTTTAATGTACCTATTTCACCCTTTACCTTTTTTATAACTCGCTTCCATCGCTGTCTGCTTGGTACACATTCTGCAGTCGATTTTAAACAATTTTTCCAGTGAGCTACAGAATTTAAACTTAAATATAGCTCAGAACTGGATGACAATGCAAAATTTGTATATAAGTCGCTTTCTTGTCCGTCTGGTTATTTGTGTGTTCGGTACATATATTACATTCGATAACCTCCCAATGGGATATACACTATTTTGTATATCCCATTGGGAGGGTTATTTTTTTCTCTTTGCACACTTTCGCAGTATACTACGTAAGTACAGTATAGTACACAAGAAAGTATTCAACGTGGAAGCAGAACTAAATATTAGTTTGTCGACACTTATCTTGTCAGTGCTGAGTATACCTTATATCGTGCGTGCACAGTAGTTGGGTCGATGGTCGCGATGATGGCAGCATAAGTTGATGATTCAATTGTTATTAATTTATATAATGCTCTCATCATCATCATCCCCACTAGCCCTTGAAGATAAAAATGGTATTTTTTTTAAAACCGAGACTGATTATAAATAAATAATATAATATTAATATGATGTGCGAGCTTCCAGTCCACCTGACGACAAGTAGTTAAGGACTACTTACTGGGCGTACCCCTACTGTTTTAAAGGTGCAAGATGTGTGGTACCGCAATCACCAAGTCGCCTGTCAAGTGTGAAGATTTACTTCATATTATAGAAAAGACCTTTGTCCTGCACTATTCAAAGACTAATGATGTTGTGAAAACCTATTTGGTGTTTGTTACAATAATTTTAGCGAAAAATTATTTCATAGAAGCAGTGTGTCCTAATTTAAAACAAAATAGTTTTCTAATTCTCTTTTTTTAATTTTTTTATGTACTTAATTAATTATGTAAACATAAAACTTCGTACCGTATCATTTAACGTCGCATGAGTCCTGTTACTCTAATGCCTCGCGTGCACTATTCAAAGAGACAGCTGTTAGGAATAGCTTACCACGAGAACTTAATTAAATTATACTGTATTAATAATTTTATTACTTAAAACAGTATGGAAGGGACAAACCAACTTAATAATAAAAACAACTTAAAATACAATTACAGGGTCGAGTAGCATTTATGAGTCTAATATGAAATCATATCCAATTAATTAACTAGGTACAACCGTGTTGCGTACAAAAGTGGTATGTTTATCATATTATAATTTAAATTAAATATTAAAACCAGTCTGTGAGGCATTCCTTTTCTGTAGCCTTCATTGTGTGTAGTTGGTTGCGGATACATGCAACCAATTTCACTCTGCTACTTGGCCACTTCAATGGGCCTTAGAACCACTTAACATCAGTGGACTGTGAGTTCGTTTTATATTTCAATTTTATAAAAAAAAGCCTAAAGTACATAAACATGTCTTATAATTAAAGTTCTTAAAATTTTAGAAGTTTAGAAGAAGTAGAAGTAGAAGTTAGAAGTTAAATCTCAACGTTCAAAAATATATTATTTACTAAGCGCTGACACTTCTATATTTATTTGAATACACATACAAATTTGTGTGATATTAAACATCTCGATTTATTTATCAATGAAAATCGCTAGAGACATAAAATGAATTGATGCACTTTCGTTCACACTACGAAGATTATCTGTGCAATGTTCCATCGGAATCGGAAAATGAGTTTTGGCGAGAACTTGACCGTCGACGGATTGTTGCTCCGGTTTTATCGTTTAAATCATGGTTTGAAGAGGTGGAATACGTAACAGTGGTTCAATTTTGTGCATTAAATGTCTGCGCATGTGAACTATTTTAGAAAACGACGGAACAAGTGCTTCGATGTTGATATAACCTCAAGTTATTTCGATCGTTTAGGCACCTTATGAACTTGAGTGACTGTCGTCATCGAATGTCCGGTTGGTTGAGTTGTCAAAATCTCCCAAAACCTTCGCAATGTGACGCATCAGCATATTGTGAAGAAAAAATCTATAAAAACGAAGATTCCGATTGAAATGGACATGGCTTAAAGGACAAGCATCCAATCCAAAAACCTTAATTAAAAATATATAAAATTAATTTCCGACGAGATTGACTTGACCCAACAAAAATTATATCGGAGTCAGTGATAAGAGTGCTACATAGACTCTTTTCAACATGAAAATTAACCTATGACAGTATGCACTGTTTACACGACTCCGTAGATTAGATATCTATGCCAAGTTCAATATTAGTAGAGCAATCAAAAATTGCGTCGGTGTCGAGGATAAAAGGGTTACTCTACGTTTCCTCCCAATGAAATATAAAACGGGTTAAACGGTTAATATTCCCAAAAGATGTACCACTTTTTGGACTGCTTGTAATTAATATTTTAATCAGTATTTTTTTTTGTTAATTTCTAATTAGTTTTTAATGGAAAGTTAATTGTTAAACTCATGTCAACTTTGTCCGTCAATATTTAGTCGTTTCTTTCTCTTCGGTAATAGATTTGTACTTTTATACTCTTGCTTTATGAAATTATTTTAGAATTATTTGTTTAAAAACTTCTTCACAACATGTTAATGCGTCACATTGCAAAGTTTTTGGGAGATTTTAACGACAGTTTGAGCCAAGATACACGTTATTTTGAGGTTTACATCACCATCAGAGCACTTGTTTCATCGTTTCAACTAATAGTTCACTACACAGGCATTTAATACACAAAATCGCACCACTTAAACCCATTTTTTAAACAATAAAACTAGAGCAGTAATCCGCCGTCTAGTTCCCGCCAAAAAAACTCTAAAACAACTCAAAAATACTCAGCTGTTACTGTCGTTTGAAACGCGCTCAATGTAGACAATATTGACCGCGTTGCACCGTTGCACATTAGGACCGCGTGAATTTGAAACCACATTTCGCTGACCAGTCTCCGAGATTAAAAATAACTGTCTCAAGTGGATAGCCCTTGTATAGTGCACCCGAAGCGCCCCATTCTGACGGGGCTGTGTGTTGGTAGCTAGCAGGCACTCATGCGTGACGGGGTGACTAAACGTGGCGGGGTGGCAGGCGAGGGCGGCGCCGCGGCCACGCGCGCGCCCAACAAGACCTTCCAGGCGTACCTGCCGCCGGCGCACCGCACCTACAGCTGCATACACTGCCGCGCGCACCTGGCCAGCCATGACGAGCTCATTTCCAAGGTGACCAATGGACGTGTGTATAGATTTTTATAGAATTAAGGTGACAAACGAGCACATGGTCTAGTTGCGTTATTACCTCTTAGGACCAAGATGGAATGCCTCGTTAACCTCGACCAAGATGCAATGTAACGAACGTGCAGGGAAGCGGGGCGTTCAGCGTGCATAATAACTACCCACGCTTTTGCATGTCAATCTCAAAATGTATGTCCAACGTGTCTTGAACTGTCTTACCTGTTTTCAAATTAAAAAAAAATGAAAAGTTTTCTTTACAATGACGCAATTTACCTAAAATACCTGACAGATATATTGTATACAATTTATTCCAAACGGAATTCATACAAAAAAGTACACTTGAAAAGAATAACAGGATATTTACGTACCAACAGTACCGGTTGAGACGCGTGCCATGCCACTCACTCGAGCAATAACAGCGCGCGTGCCAACTACATTTTAAGCCGTTTGATTCTTGCCCCTTCTTACAATGTAGAATAGGGCGATGTTTTGTCCTTCTCTTCCATTTTTTAAATTTGGTTATTAATACTTTTGCAAATAAATAAAATTACTTAAGCTTAGTAGAAACCTTCCCCCTCTCCGTCCACTGCGCCTGCTTATATAATATTGGAATGCAACCTAACTAATAAGGTTATCTTTTTCACGTCAATCAACATACACATCAGCATGATATTTATGCTATTTTAAACTGATATTGTATGATTAGAGATTACGACGGAACGAATGGGTCGGTTTGACCGGACAGATTAGCATCCGGTCAAACCGACCCATTCGTTCCGTCAATACAGCTTATACGAAAATCTACTAACATAGGAAATAAATGTGGTAATCTCCGATCCGGGAATATTTACCATGGATTTCGTCACGACAACCGCTGGTAAGTCGTGAGTTGAGCCGTGGTAGCTCAGATGGTTAGCGCTCGCTGTAAATTTCACAGAACTCGAGCAACCCATGTTCGATCCCCGCCGACAACAATGAAATTGTTAACTGCAATTTTAAGTGCTGATTTAGGATGCTAGGCGATGAAGGAAAACATCGTGAGGAAACCTGCATGTCTGAGAAATAAGAAAAAAATATTTCGAAGACATGTAAAGTTCGCCAACACGCATTGGGGCAGCGTGACGTTTTCCTTGCCCTAAAACCCTCTCAGAAATGAGAGGAGGCCTGTGCCCGGTAGTGGGACGTATATAGGCTGTAACTTTAACCACTGGTGAAGTCATCATCATCATTACAGCCTGTCAAAAGCCTATTTTTGAACATAAGCATCCCCATAGATTATTTATTGCATAGTTGCCACGCTGGACCTGTTATTGGTAACCGAAGTATTATTATTATTTTGAACTGTTATCAGGAAATACGCGTTGCACATTATCTGTTTCAGTTTCCTTCTGTCGCCTCTTACGATGTACGCGAGATGATATTGAGTAGTGGATTTTCTTACAGTAGTTTATCTGGTTTCAAAACCATAGTCCCGTGACCTAGAAGCATACACTTAACAGTCACACTAGCGTCAGAAGCTAAAGGCTGTAAAATAACTCAATAAATAAATGTTCAATGACATTCATATGAGGTTTTTTTTGTTTCCAGTCGTTCCAGGGCAGCCAGGGGCGCGCGTATCTTTTCAATTCAGTGTAAGTATTATTGAGCATCTAAATATAATTGGTGATGACCTTGTAAAACATGCAGGAAGTCGATGGATGCAGGTGGCTCAGGACAGTGACAGTGATGGACTTGTGAAGGACTATACCTAATTAATGAATGAATGAAAATAAAAATTGAATCGTCTGTCTGTAATATCGATATAACTGTCTTAAATTGAGCTGAGGCATGAATAACCATTTTAAGAAAAAAATGTCTGTCTATCTGGGTTAATTCGAAATGGTGAAACAGATTGTCATGAAACTTCACGGACAGGTAAAAGAGCAATGCCAGTAGTGATCTAGCCTATATTCTAGTTGGTCAAGTGGTTGTAGTAGCGACTGCTGATCATGAGATCCCGGGTTCGAATCCCGAGTCGGGCCAAAAAAATTAGTCAAAGAACTTTTCCATCAAGAAATTCTCAGTAGCTGCCCGGAGTCAGGAAGCTGGCGGTGTCTCACCCCGTGCCTCGGGAAGCACGTAAAGCCGTTGGTCCTGCGCCTGATCTCTCTCCGGTCGTGTCGGCTTACCGTCCCGTCGGACTATGAGAGTGAACTGCGCTTGCGCAAAAAACTATACTATTTTTTATTAACTCAATCAGCACTATGTAATCTACTCGTATGTAAGCTTTTTAAACATAAACATAAATAACATTTGTTTATTTTTAAGTATAACCTTTTAAAAATAATCAATATGATTTTTTGCGTATATCCTCAAAAATGGCTCGTAATCGTATGACCTCTTAATATCACCGTAACATTTTTAGTTTTCTTCCGGATCGACTTTTTTATTGAACAATTAATCCTAAACGAATGACGTCTTATCAAAGGGGTTTGAATACTTCGTTAGTCTCCCATAATTATGGAACCGAACTATTGTTCGGTATTACCGTATCCCTTCCCTTCCCTCTCTTATTTTCTCCGCAGAGTTTTGGACAGTATCTCATTGTTATAATACTGAACGAGTAATTATTCTATCCGCACGCTTTACTATTCGCTCCGCTAAGTTTTGGACCTCCCTTCGTTTATTTTTTATGATTGAACACTCACATTTTAGTGAAGAGCGTTAAGCGCATCCCTTTTTAAATCTCTCTAACTCTACCAACTCTTTGTAATTAGATCTCGTATCTCATTAACGCGATTAGTTGTTCGAAAGGCTTTGTTATAAAGGGAAACATTGTCGTCTGTAATGACAGAGATCTCATTTGTGCTTCTTAGTACTTGTACATTAGTATAATGAATTGTGTTTTTCATGAATCTCGGAGTATTTTTTCTTATGCTTATTTGCAACGTTCTTATTTTTTTTTATAGGATAGGGTGACAAAAGAGCACACAGTCCACCTGATGGTAAGTGGTTGCTGTGACGCATAAACATCTACATTTATCCTCATAAAGAATCAAAATGCAAATGCATCGTCACCCGTGAGGACTAAGATGGAATGCCTCTTTTCCAGTAAAATGGGTCTCCGGTTCTCCACACTCACCATACGAAACACAGTAGTGTCAAGCTGCCATTTTACGCTGATATTCTGTGAGAGCGTGGTCCATCTCCGATCGAGCCGACTACAACTATACTACTAATATAGCTGCAGCATGGCTCTATCACGTATAAGGTAGTCTTATATGATATTCATAAGCAGCAAAAGTGAACAATATCAGTAAACACTATAAATATCAATAAGTTTATTTCTACCCGACGGCGGTGTAGTTCAAAAAGAGGGTTATAATATACAGGGTTATTTTTTAAAGAGTTGCCAAATTTTAAACTTAATTTAAAATATATTAATAGTGATATACCGTTATAGCAGTTTGAAAATACGAGTAAATAAGGCAGAAGGCTTATTTCAAATAAAAGTCGAAACTTTTATTTGAAATTATCCCACATTGAAAGTGATTTATGGGCAACAACGTTTTTGCCTACCGATCGACCCTTACGAATGTGTGCGTGCGCAGTAAAATCAGTGAAAATAGTGCACGTACCCGCATTTTGAATTTAAAAGATAATAAGGAGAGAATTATTGAGATTTTTTTTGAATTAATTTTTCTTCACCATTTGCCCATATTACTTATTCTGAACCTTCTCTGCAAATTTGGTCAAGCGGGTTTATTTTTATTTTTAGTCGTTATTAAGAAGACACTGCTGGCCATCTTCTGATTTGTTACCCTCTGTTGTCGCTTACGACACCCACGTGAGGGTATGGGGTAGTGGATATTCTTACACCGCAACTATACTGTAAGTGTACCATAAAATCGAAATTAAGTTTTATCATTGGCAGAGTGAACGTGGGCTGCGGGCCGGCGGAGGAGCGGGTCTTGTTGACGGGCCTGCACGCGGTCGCAGATATCTACTGTGAATGCTGCAAAACAATGCTCGGCTGGAAATATGTAAGTCGTCTCAATACAATCAGACACTCCTGTCAATGAGGTCATTCACTACTTTTTTAGCTATGGCGGCGCTACTTTGGAATGAGAATTTTAACAGATTTTATGGCAGGGGAAGTTAATTTGTTGGATAAATGTACAGAGTAATGTTTCTTTCAGAAATATTACTTTTATTTTATATTAATAAGATTAGCTGGCCAGGCAAACGTTGTTCTGCCCTTTTCGACGACCCTTCATATAAAAAATCCTTAAATTCGTAATAAAAATATATTGAGCGTCACTTATCTATCAGGATAAAAACTATCCTATCTTTCAAGTTGGACCAAACTGCACAGAGTGTGCAAAATTTCATTGAAATCAGTTCAGTAGTTTAGGAAGTTCATCGCGGCCAAACAACGTGACAGGTAATTTTTATATATAAAGATTAGAAGTAGACAAACAAAACTACGAATATTTTTAAAACTAGAATTAAAAAAGTTAAAAATGTGTAAATTACGAGTATTAAAGAAAATGTCACTGAGGCAATTTTTTGTGTATAACCTATACAACATGTAACTTGATTAACGCACATCCTGAAAGTGGTTTGTTCAGAATCGTTTACTGAATCGATTTCTATCATTTTTAATATAGGTATTTATTATCCCAAAAATAATTTAAATTACGTAAATTACAGTCACACTAAACCTGTACAGTCAAAACAAACTTAAACGGACCGTATACGTAATACATATTGGAAACCGAAAAAAATTATTTATAATGCACATTTTCAATGATGATGACACTGACCAGTTGTGATAAATAAAATCACCTCAGTCCCAAATAACGACATCTGATGGTAGCCCTCATTGACATAACTTAAACTTTATCAGCTGTCAACCCGGAACTTGTTCTGTGGAAATCGTATCCATAATTTCTTGTGCATGCAAGTTTCATCACGATGTTACCCTTTATCATCAAAACGTGTTCAGCACATAAAATTGCAATCAACAAATTCAATGGTGCCCGCGAAGATCGAACCTTACATCGATCGTAATTTACAGCCAGCCACTAGAGTCTGAGTTACCACGACTCTTTCTGAGACACTACAAAAATCAGTAAATTCAAATTATGTGACGTAGCAATTAATTTCAGGGTATTGTATGTAATTATTTAGTATAGTATTTCTAAAGAGAATTAGTTGTTGAAACGCTGGGCCGCTGGCCTAAAATTTCATTGTGGATAAACAATTCAATTTCGATCTCTAGCGCCAGCATCGTTAAAATTGTTAACAGTAATTTAACTGGCTGATTAAACTCCTCAAGCTCAAAAGAAAAAAAAACTATAAGAAGAAAAAGCCAAAAGCACACGCACCAGAGCTCCCGCAAATTTATCACTCCATAACCCTCTTAATTGTGCGAACATTAATATGACAAACGAGCCAACAGTTCACCTGATGTTAAATGGCTACTGCAGCCCATGGATGCTTCATCCCTGAGGATTAAGATGAAATACCTCCAAGCATGTAATTATACTTACTCTCTTACCCTGAAAAACCGGAAGACCTCAGAAGGTTTGTAGCACGAATGGGTCGCCTCGACCGGGAAAGGGCCACGCTCTCACAGAATACCAGCTTAAAATAGCAGTTTAATGCTGCTGTGATTCGTATGGTGAGTGTAGAGAACCGGAGACCCTTTTTACTGGAAACAAGACATTCCATCTTAGTCCTCAGGAGTTACAATATATCTGCATTTTGATTCTTAATCGAGGATAAATATAGATGTCTATGGGCATTAGCATCCACTTACCAACAGGTGGACTGTGTGCTCGTTTGTCACCCTTATTCTATAAAAAAAAGATTTAGTCGCTTGCGAATAATATTTTACGTACGGTACGTTTATATTTCTAGTTTGTTTAGTGAGAATTTTTTGTATTCATTACTCTAAACCAATTCAATCCAACATACGAGTACACACTCAATAGAAAAATCTTGTTTATAATACGTGAAAAATCAATTTATAGTTAATGCAAGCGGGCGATTATTTTTACATACATTCATCATTACATCTTATTAAACTCCACTGCTGAACATAGACCTCCCCCATAAGGGGGATACTTGCCATAGTTGCCAACGCTTGGCGGGCGTGTTGGCAACAGGAATTAAGAAGATGTTGCTGAATAACTAAGCAAACACCCTTAATAATGGGAATGGATGGAAAATTTAAATAGAATCGATAGAAATTTTGTCGACCCGTTACTTTTAACATAAAAAGAGTACATACTCATTTTTCAGACGATTTCAAAAAAGGATGAGGTTTACAATTCGACTATTTCTTTTTTTATTAAATAATTAATACTTCAAGAGTTGTCTTCTTTAAATTGTAAGGAAAAATTCCCTAAGAGAAAGAAAAATGAAATTTATAATATAACATTACTAACACTTTGAGGCTGTGATATTGCTTAGCCGTAGTCCACTCAAAAGGGTCCAATGAAAACCAAAAACTGACTCCTAGAAGGTGAAAGAGTATAATAACTACCACATAATGAGTGCTAATAATCTTCAACTCACCAGATGGCGCTAGTTAACGCTGAGTTTAAGTTTTTTGTTACACAATTTCATTTAACTGGAAAGTTAGTTTTAGATAAAAGTTTATCAGTTTCTGTACAAAATAATGCCTCATTGGTTTGCACTTAAATTTTGTTGCACATTTTTAACCCAATTTTTAATTTTTCTACTCTTATGAACTGTGGTTTGGTTTATTTAGTTTTAATCTATATAATATAAAATATAATTAATAGTATGTACACAAAGAAACATTAATTAACTTTTAACCATTAACGAACAAATTACCTAACTTTCCCGCTATAATATCTGTCAAATATTACACCTCATTTTTAAGTGGCGCCGCCTTTGAAGAGCATGTCGTTATAATAGTAATAATAGAATTTTAAGGTATACAAAATAACATGTAACTTCTTATTTCTATATAACTATTTATTTATTTTATTTTATTCAGTGAATATTATTTTATTTTTGTTATTTTATTAATTTTATTTAAAAAAGCTGCCAATTTAAAACTAAACACAAATCTATACAAAACACAAAATATAGAACCCTATACTGCAATCGTATGTACAATTTTACCTCCCTGCTTCATAAGTGTTATTCAACATATTGCGAAACTCTGTTATTGGCTAAGTGTATTAATATATATTTTAAGTATGTTGGTTGAAAATATTCTGTTGAGTTTCCTAATTAAAAAAACTTCCCCGCTATGATATCTGTCAAATATTACACCTCATTATTAAGTGGCGCCGCCCTGGTGGCAGAATAAGTTAATATTGCATCAAAGAATAAAAGCCTCGATTTCTGGTGCTATTAAATTACATGGTATATTATTCTTATTAATTTATCGAAGTCGGTTTTAAATATTTCTAAAACCTTTTAAAATGTCAATAAGGTTATGTTAGCATTTTCAACCCATTTTTATATTTGACATTCACAAATTAACCTTACCTACTTATACACTAAAATTTGAAAAGAAATTCAATATGTATTGAAATGCAAATTTCATTTCCAGGAGCACGCTTTCGAGTCGAGTCAAAAATACAAAGAGGGCAAGTTCATAATAGAACTGGCTCACATGGTGAAAGAGAACGGGTGGGATTAAGGCGCAACAATTGCGCTCGCAACGGACTAAAAGTGCGGTGCAAAATGGCGTGATGCGACATTTTCGTCAATTAAGTGGACGTAACGATCGCCACGTATGGTGTAGTATCGAGGATGACTAGACGACAGTTGGAGCCATCGTGATGACGTGTCAGGCGAGTTCGCAAAACTCGCCTCGAGAATGTTCGGGTGGATATATTAGGGCTCTGTCGCACTCGCAACGCTCACCTTCGATAATTATATATTTTTGTCAAGCTAATAATTCTTATTGGGAGATCGAAGGTGGTAGTTTCGAGTGTGTCTTGACCTTTATGTCGCCTTAGGTATTGCAGCGCTTCAGCGCTTGGTCACCGCCAGCCGACGTTACAATATACGCATAAGTTATCGATCTCAGCCGCCCTACGTAAGGGCGCATTGGGCTTAGAATTATTATTACTAATTTTTAGTTTTAACAAACGATATTTTGTTTCGCCGCTCCCAAGCGGTAGGTCGTATCTTAAGTTGTATTAGTTTTACATTAGTCGTCATACTGTATTGAGAGAACACTAATACTTTCTCTTGTCCCCTTTACCTGTGATAAGTACGTTAGTATAGAATTTTTTGATTTCTTGAACGATTTTTTTCAAGAGTTGCTCAGGAATGTCATACGTATGTTCCTAATTTCTGCTATAGTTTGCTTTGGTTTTAATTTTTTTTTAAGGAAACTAGTCGTGCAAATGTGAATTCGATTTTATATTGCTTTCCGTCAGAATTAGTGATTGGTTAGTTTTAGTTCCAATGATTTTACGACTATTAATTATTGATTTTGTCACTTTATGCTTACTCTTGAAAAACTTGTTTCAACTTTATATTATTTTAGGGATTGATGAGAATTATAGATGGGGAGGATTCGACTGAATCAAAAACATTTTTATACAGACGGTTAGGAGTGAAGTTTTATTATTCATTTATTGTTTCTATTACAATGTAATAATTCGTAGCGATTTTAACTCCTTTATTATAATCTGCATGGTATTTCATTTACTTATAGTAATGTTTATCTATATGAGAATCCAAGTGAGCTTTGAATAATCTCTAACATTCGATTACCTACGTAACTCGTTAAATATCAAGAAAATATAACATGCAAAATGGCGGTCAAACAATTTAATATTAAGGTTGCCTATTACTCGTACAATGATTGTTGCTTATTGTATTTTTATATGAATATTAAAGAAAATAATGGATACGCAAACGTCGTGTAAGGCTTGAGTATCCCCCACCCCCTCTTCCTCAAGCACAGGTGGCTCAGAACTATGTTTTTGGCGATATTTGAGGGAGCAGTAGAAATGTAATGGGATGTAATGAGATGATGATAACAAGAGTCACAAACGGGCTAATTAGTGCACCTGATGGTAAGTGATCTGCATACCTGAAGGCTAAAATGGATTGCCTCAAATGATGTAATTAAAATAGGCCTAGTCCTACTATATTAGGGGTCCAAACAACGCAATTCTAAAAGATACAGATAGGAACCGAATACTATTTATAATGGTCAAATTACTAAAAAAATATGCCTTTGAAATATTAAATTGCCACTTAATATATTTATTTTTTGCCTTGAAATACTATATTTGATATAAAAAGGCTGGCAACCCTAACTGTATAACTAACTATTCAAACCAGAACTAAGCAGTGCGTAAAATGTTACTTATAACTCTCAGACTATATATAGGTAGCTATCACCCGCCAGATTTAGGTGTTTGCACTTTTAATGGAACCATGATGACGTTTAAATTTAGACAATATGTCCAAACGCGGTTAAAAAATTATCAAAATTACTTCCAGTCTACAAAGTGCATTTACAAATTATAAACGTAAATTTATAATAACACTATTTTTATTAACACAAAACATCATAACGAGTTACGTACTAAATAACGAATTAACATAGAATATCGATAATATGGATACCACTGTAAAAAAATTATTGACGCACATGTCACCGGACTGTGCTGTCACAGTTTAAAAAAAATGCCAGTAGGAAATGTATACACATTATGTCAATAAAAAGCCGCCTATATATAATATTATTAAAAATACAAAGGACTTATTTTCAGCCATTTTGTTTAAACGACAAAATGGTTATATTTTATGACAAAATGGTGATGCTCAACTAAAATGATGTTTATTGTCGTAATAATTAAAACAAATAATTATTATTGCAATAATTTTTAAAATACATATTAGTTCTGAGAAGAAGCCGCTAAAATTAATATTGTTTAATGTAGTCGGGTCATAGTGACTTAGTGTGTAACGTTGTCATATTATAATGTATGCTATGAAATTATGCCATCGCCGTGAAAACTGAGCGTTATAACTGCCACTAGTAATATACACAATTGTAATATATATTATAAATTAAATGTAATAAAAATTCAACATAAGTGACGCTCGTTTGATATCTAAAAATGTTTATTTTTACAATAACGAATAAACAATAGAAGGCTACGTTAGTGTTTCGAATTTGTTTAGAGAATAAAATCGTTATCGCCCAGTTAGACCAACATAGAAAGAAAGATGGAGCGCTACGTACATTTTAAGTTATGCAATAACCGAACCAAAACCATGCTCAACTTAACAACACGCATACACATATTCAGGTTCAAATGTGTGCGCATCAAGCATTGAACTTTCACGGGCTGATGAAGAAAGAAAGAACGAAGTGTGCGTGCGTACGTCATGATGAGCATGGTTTAGCATCACTTGAAATTTAGATACGCAGCGCTCCGTCTGTCTTCCTATGTTGGCCTGAGTATGTCCATAATATGTATTTTCAAAAACGATTATGCATTAAATATTTGATGACCGACATGTTTAATTAAGAATTTGCACTTATATTTCCCGTGATTGCACATTTTGAACATTTAAAACTTGAGGACCCTATTTAATTATATGTTATGTCGTGTCACTATTTACCGATCGTTTCTCTTTTAAAGTAAACATCCACCGATCGTTTCTCTTTAAAATGGGTCTCAATTCATTCGAATAACACCAATAGCTTGTAATGATTTTAAAATATATACTTAAATGTTTTTCGTGAAAAAAAAAACGGTTGGCCTAATAGTGAGTTGAGAAACGATCGTCTAGCGCGAAAGAGATGGAACTATATTAATGCCTTCACTGTCTGGTTTCTGCTCTTTCACTTTTTACATTATAAAGGGTTTTTCAATGAGGGCGGGTTAATGTTGAAATAAAAAAAAACAAGCTGTGTGTGAAGTATTTACAAAATTCTTTTTTTTTATTTAAAAAGGCCCACATGTGCCATTAAGTGTAGGAGATGACATCGTTCATATGCCCGCCTCGGCTTCTTGCAGTGGCAAGGATCCGAGTGGTCCAATTTCAATGACTCTTTTGCATAGATCCGGCTAAATTTGAGCGATGGCCTGTGTTATGTTCACCTTTGGGGCGGTCGGTTGTGGTTTGTTTGCATAGACCTGTGACATCAAGAAACCCCACAGGAAAAAGTCTAGCGGGGCCAAATCACATGACCTTGGAGGCAAATTCACATCACCCCTGCGAGAGATAAGCTCACCCTCAAATCGCTCATGGAGAATGTCAATCGTGGCGTCTGCTGTGTGGCACATAGCACCGTCCTGCTGGAACCACATCACGTCTAGGTCCAAAAACAAAAGATTTGATAGATGTCACTAAAACAAAATGGTCGCCAAAATCAATCCGCGCCAATTGAAAAACCTTTTACGTAATATATAACTAGCCACACCTGTTGTAGAGGAACCTGTTTTAAATGCAACTAGAATATTTTGCAAATGTTCATAGTATGTTAGGTTTGCGACAGAAATATTTAAAAAATAGCATTACACAAAGATCAACCGTGCTTTTCTCTTGCGGTCTAGAAAGGGGCGTGTTGAATTTTTAATCCGAACGTTGTTTTTTTACATTTTTATTTATTTTCACAATTGCAATGTTTGCTTAGTTATTATTTATTCCTCCGTCGTTATTTTAATATAGATATAGAAATTTAATCGGCATTTAAGAATTTAAAACAATGTGATGAGGATTTTCATATTACATATTTGCGTACTTTTTATGTTATATATATATAGTAGAATACTGACGTGATTGAAAATGTTACGTTATAAGTTAGCATTTACACACTTATTAGATCATCATGATGTAGGTCCGTTCAGAACTTAGTCTATAGATATTTAAATTATTATTATGCCGATTAATTTTCTATGAAACCATACATTTCTACGGTTTCAGTACCAAATTATTGAGGTATCTGTAGATTTCACTACAACCATTGTGAAGTAGGTAATATTATGTAGAGATGAAACTGATGCCCGATTCCTATATTCAAGAAACATTTGGTTCAAGTTACGATCCGTTTTATTATATATACGAAGCGCGCGTAAAAACTGTTTTTTACAAACTATTATGGCAACAGTTTAAGACGACCTAAAATTAAACATCTAACGAGTAAAGCGGCTATATACATTATTGTAGGTTTTTTCATGCACTTTTTGCACCATAAAACGGGTCATGAACAACATTTTTTTTTAAATATAGAAACCAGGCATTAAAGAGAATGTCACTATAGATAATTATCAAACTCTCCTTACAGATCACTGTATCTATATCCTTATTAGGGCGCATTTAAAAAAAAAAGAGATATCATGATGTTTAAACTGAGAAGATTATTAAAAAAAAATTGCTAGATTTCTGTGAGGCATATTTAAAATATTTTTCTACTTGGTCGTTTAGGGATGCTGTTAGATATTTTTGGACCATTGTTAGGGTAAAATTGAGATCAGTATTGGAGAGGATAGATAGAAGAATTGACGTTAGTTTTCGTGAATGTTCGCCGATTGTGATTGTTATTGTCGAGATTAGAGGTAAAAAAACGCTTTTCTTAGCTGTAAAAATACATGATGCACTGGATATAATAGCCTAGTATTCCGATCCCTAACCGAACCTAATTCGATTACTACCTACAAAGCTTCTGCGGAGCAACAGAATCAGTACAAGTATATTTAATTCAAATAAAATCTATAAAATAGAGGCATCCTTTAAGAATACTGTAAATCTAACGCGGTCTTGGAGTGTAAGCTGGTTACCGAATTGAAAGACTCAATACGATTCACACTTGAAAGAAACACATGAAAAATGTGTTAAGCCTATTCACAAGCATTGAATTAATATGTGCTACATACTAGAACAGACACCGGGCGCGTGGAAGAAGACACACGGTACCTTTTTATGGTAAAGACTAAGTAAGTTTTAACCCGTGTTGCAAACGACCAAGTCTCGGCGTCTCTTCTAGTACGTAATACAATATGTATTCAATGTTCACGTTCACACGTGAGTTATTGTTAGTGATCTTGTGAATAGCCTTATTTTACTAAACGTAAGTGATTAAAGGTGTCTTTTGTGCTAAAGACTAAAAATATGTCGTATTTACATAACCAAAGACATTTAAACTTCTCTGTTATTGACACTGATTACAACAGTGAGTCTTGTTGCATGGAGATGAGACCGTTATTCCTTGTCAAAAGTGTGTTATCACAGGCGTTCAGCTGTGAATTGTATGAATATAAAACAGTGCATTTCATACATATATGTAAATTCGCATATTTAAAAGTTAAGGTATCCTTAGTGTTTACCAAGAAACCGCTTAATATTTTTGTATTTTCCTAGTATGTAATGAAACATTATAAAATTTGTGGTGTCTTCTAACGATCGTGTATGCATTATGCTATAGATGAGTATTTCGTAAAACATTTGATTGAAATAATAAGTGCGTAATAAAACACTTTTTCGTATTAAAATATTTGGTTTTTTTTTTCCCTGTTTTTATAACGCTTTTATCATATAAACTATGTAGTATGTATGTATATACATGAATCCTAACTTCTGAGAATACCTAATCTGAAGTTTTGCACACTTGTCAAGATAATACGATAATTTAAGAACATAACCTAATATTCTCACTGGAATCATCACAGCTCATGATGAGAGTGTTGTTTAATGCTTTAAATTCCTATATTTAGCTTTCAACCCTTGTATAATACAAAGTATAACCCTTGTATTATACAAGGGTTGAAAGCTCAAAGTTCATCTTATGGTAGATAAATGATGTGGCTCATAGACCAGGCGCGGTCCGAAGGGGAGGGTCACATGGGACCCCCCTCCCAAAATCGTGCACGTCATATTGAAAAATCTTATAAAAATTTACAAAATAAGCAAAATACTTCTTAATGTGAAGAAAGTATCAGAATGTTATTCCCATTTCTTGAGTGCTCCTGCTGCCACTCTCGTTACATAGTATAAGCTATGGATTTCTAAGTAGAAACGGGAGCTCAAAGAAAATATTGATACAAAATTTCCTAAGTGTGTGGTTTCTACAATCGAAGTTTGCGACGATGATCTCTAATAATAAATATAAAGACTGTTGAAAATTCTGGCAACTCTTCCTATAAGCGGTGCGACATCAGAGAGATCATTTTCTACGCTAAGGCGTGTAAAACCTTGGTTGAGAGCAAACATGTAAGAAGAGAGGCTGACAAGTTTAGCTCTTCTAATATTCATCCAGAGATAGCTCCAGACGTCTCAAATATTATCACTTCCATTTGTTTTATAATGTGTGCAATAAAATTGTGTATTGTGCAATAAAGTCTAATTTACTCGACATTTTTTATTATTAGTGACCTCCTCCAAAATTTCATGCTGCGACCGCGCCTGTCATAGACGCCTACATCTTTAACAAACAAAATGCAGATGTGTTGTCACCTTTAAAATTGGAATGTCCTGTTACCTTAAAAGTGTTTGTGTTCACATCACTTTTCACACATCACTCATCACTCATCATACGAAAGCAGCATGTTGCTATGTTGTGCTGTTATTCTGTAAGAGCGTGGTTCTACCCAATTCGTGTCGCATCCATAATTCAGCTACAGTGTGACTACCATGTATATAATATCATCTTTATATAATATACCATCTATATATAATATACCATCTATATATAATATACCACTATATATAATATATCCACTATATATAATATACCATCCTTTTTTTTTTTCGGCGGTAGGTGAATAAAAAGTTAACACATATTTGCGCTATGAGATCTCATTTTAAATTAAATTAAATAATAATTTACTGTAAATTTTATAATTTTTGAGTGCTTGAGTCCATAAATATACAGTACTTACGTAAATTCAACAGTGTACATGTAAAGTGATTCTTATTATATACACCACCTGCCAGCACAGTGCACTTACATTACATGTTTGAATTTTATTAACACATTGTTACTTAATTGGGCACTATACAATGTCTCAAATTGAGGAAATTAAAACCGCACAAAATAGCCTGGAGGAATGCTTCTCTAAGAGAATGTCCGAACTGGAAGCACAACTACAGTCTGTGGGACCGGCAAAGGATACTGTTGCAAAGGTGGCAGAGGAGTTCCGGACCTTCCGAGAACTGATGTTCTCCATGCTAGGTCTGCTTCGCAAGCAAATTAATGAGTGCTCCCGCATGGTTGACGTCATTGACACGAGACAACGACGTAAGGCCCTCATTTTCTTGGGAATCGCCGAAGTGGATAAGGAGGACTGCAAGGCTGCTGTACTAAACACAATCCACAAGATGAAACTTAGTGACATAACAGAAACTTCTATTCGTGCTTGTCATAGAATTGGAGTAGCCAATAAAGACCATCATCGGCCAATCCTCGTAAGGTTTGCTAGTGTTGAATCCAGATTATCTGTGTGGAGGGCCAAATCCCGGCTTAAAGGATCTTCTGTCTCAGTGAAAGAGTTTCTGACAAAGGCACGACAGACTGTTTTTGGCAAAGCTCGGTTGCAATTTGGTATGAGAGCATGCTGGACTCAGGATGGCATAATAGTGGTTCAAGCTGCTGATGGGACCAGGTACAGGATAACTACAATGGATGAGCTGCACTCTCTTACACTGAAATATCCTAAGGCAGCAACGGTATCTTCAGATAAAATTAAAAGCATCACCAGTAATGAGGGAGAATCGGGCTTGAATTCTAAGTTTCGCAAATAATAGCTGCTGATCAAAATTCAAAGTCTTAAACTTGATGATAAGTTTTCCTCATAAGTCAATAATATCTGTATTTTTTTTTCTCATAATAATATGTTCTTAATTTTGAGTACTTATATTTTTTAGTCTAAAGGCTTATTTTATTAATATTTTAGTCTCAGGTATGTTCTTCTCACTTTCTGCTTATTGTTGTTTTTATACTTTACCTTGTGGTTTTATCAGAACTACACATGATAGTCCATGATAGTTCAAATTATATCTGATATTAAGTTAACAAATCTGCAATTACTGTCAGACTTAACTAACATTGTTTTCTTTTTGTTTTAATTTTTAATTTTTTTTTAATGTGTATTATCAGTGACCTACTATATTAATTTAAACTATTTGCTTATGATATAACATGAACAATGTTTGTTATTGTTAGTATTAGTATTAACTTCTTGAGGTATGTAATAGGTACTAACCAACTAAAATTTTATTGTCAAATTCATTAAGATACTTAGCATAGATTAGTTGTTAAGCTGGTAAATTTGATACTTGAAGATAGTTTCACTCAGGAATTTTCTTTGTAATTTGCATAATGTATTATTTTTAATTTTAAGTGTTAATTAGGTTTTTCTTATGTTTATTTTATTCTATGTCTATTTGTATAGTGAACTTTCCGCCAATGTGTGTGTGTGTGCCAGCTGGCGGGTGGTGCAGACATAGCAGTGTTGCACATATTTTTTTTTAATCAGATATATTTATATATATAGTTTATTATTTATTGCAAATATTTTATATTGCTTATATATATATATATAATATTTATTGTATTATTTTTATATTAATGGCTTCTGATGATGATTCTTTTTTTTTCTGGCAATGAATCTGTCACATCGTCTAATAACAATAGTTTTTGTTCTGCAAGTGATACGCTTGGCGATTTCGTGCGGCATACGTTTAATCAGGCGTACTCTTCGTTGAACGTGTGTCATGTCAATGCACAAAGCGTACCCTGTCACTACAGCGACCTTATTGAAGGTTTTTCGAATGCTAACGTTCATGCTGTTTTGATTTCTGAGAGTTGGTTCAAACCTCATCTTCTTTCGACCACTTATCCTCTCTCTGGCTTTACTCTGATACGCAATGATCGTGTGGACAGAAGAGGGGGTGGTGTTGCTATATATCTCCGCTGTGACTTTTCTTACAAAATCTTAGCCTCCTCCTCACCCTCCTATTCCACCTCTGCAGAGTTTCTTTTTCTCGAGGTATGTGTTAAGGGAACAATACTGGTTCTCGGTGTTGTTTATTGTCCCCCTTCTGTTGATTACTTCTCCAGTCTCGAAACGACTCTGGAATCTTTAGGGTCGGAATACACGCATCACATAATCATGGGCGACTTCAATACTGACCTCTTGGTTCCTACCTCACCCCGTTCTTCTAAACTCCTTCATATTGTCGAGTCGGTTGGTCTCCACATCCTTCCGTTACAAGCCACTCATCACAATACTGATGGAAATGACACTTAGCTTGACTTAATCCTTACATCTTCCCCTACCCTCGTGTCCTCCCATGGTCAACACCTTGCTTCTGGCTTCTCCCATCATGACCTCATTTTCCTTTCTTATGTCCTAAAACCTCCTAAATTGCTGCCTAAAATCCTGCACATGCGATGTTTTGGTCGTACGGATTTAGAAGAGTTGTGTTTAGATGCGTCTAAATTAAAATGGGACAGTGTGGTGGGTGCCTCTACTGTGGACGAGAAAGTCGGTGCGTTTAATGATACTATTCTCAAGCTTTATGATGTACATGCACCAGTCAAGAGGGTGAAAGTCAAGCGACCACATGCTCCATGGATGACGAGAGGTGTTCGCATAGCCATGAGGCGTAGGGACCGGGCTTTTCAACGTTTTAGAAGAGAGCGGAGTGAAGAGAGATGGAATCTCTATAAAGCTGCTAGGAATCGGTGTAATCAGATGATACGCAACGCTAAACGCCGATATATTCTTGATAACATAATTTCCTCTTCCTCTGCCGATATTTGGAAGTTCCTTAGGACTCTCGGAATCGGTAAACAGCCACGTTTTGAGTTTCAGGGGACACTTGGTTTGGATGATATTAACAGACATCTTGTTTCTCATACTCCTCTGGATCACCAAACCAAGTGTCACACTGTTGATTACTTAAATGGCTTACCTTGTCTAGATATTGATCCCTTCCATTTTTCTCCAGTTGCTTCGGATGAAATTAAAAAGATAATACTTTCCATTAAGTCAAACGCTGTGGGTTGCGATAACATCAGCCGCCGTATGATCATTTATATCCTTGACCATATTCTTCCAGTTATTTCCCATATCATAAACTTCTCCCTAGATTCCGGAGTTTTCCCGTCGCTGTGGCGCATGGCCCACATTATTCCCTTGCCGAAAACTTCCAATCCGACTTTACCCAATCACTTCAGACCTATATCCATTCTTCCTTTCCTATCCAAAGTACTTGAAGCCTGTGTACATAGGCAACTATCTCTGTTTGTTTATAAGAACAATTTATTAAGCCCTTTTCAGTCTGGCTTCAGGTCCGGTCACAGCACTGTTTCCGCTCTTCTTAAGGTTACTGATGACATTAGGGCGGGCATGGAGGACACCAAAGTCACTGTACTGGCTTTGGTTGACTTTTCGAACGCCTTCAATACCATCAGCCATGACATCCTACTTTCTATCCTTTCCCATTCCATGATTTCTTCCGAAGCACTGGACTGGTTTTCAACTTATCTTCGGGGACGTCAGCAGTCAGTCCGCATTGGTGAGTCTGCATCAAGCTGGTGTGACATAAATGCTGGTGTCCCTCAAGGCGGTATTCTGTCTCCATTGTTATTTTCAGTATTTATTAATCTTATCACCCACAACCTCCAGTGTGCGTATCATCTATATGCCGATGACCTACAGTTGTACGCACAGGCGAATGTGGATTGTTTGTCCGTCGCAGTGGATATGGTCAACAAGGACCTAGAGCATATTAAGAGCTGGTCTGACAGGTTCGGTTTAAGTGTTAATCCATCCAAGTGTCAAGCAATAATACTAGGTAGCCATCGCACAATTAAAAAAGTAGACACTACAGCTCTTCCCGCGATCATTTTCAACGGTTCTGTTTTGGGATTATGTTCTTCGGTTAAGGATCTTGGCTTAAACATTGACTCCACTTTGAGCTGGCATGCCCAAGTGACAAATGTTAGCCAGAAAGTCACCGGTACCTTACGGGCTCTTTACCGTCTGAAAAATTTCCTTCCATCCGGGACCAAAACATTACTTGTGCAATCTTTAATTCTTCCCCTGATTGATTACTGTGATGTGTGTTATTTTGACCTGAATGCAGATCTTCTTGACAAATATGATCGTCTTTTTAATAACTGCATTCGATTCATTTTTAATCTTCGTAAGTATGACCATGTGTCTACTTATCGTTCCCAACTTAAGTGGCTTCCCATTCGTCAGCGACGAAGTGTGCGCGCACTCACAACCCTATACTCCATTCTGATGTCTCCTACTCCCCCCTCTTACTTAACTTCTCATTTCCAGTACCTTTGCTCAAGCCATGACAGAAACCTGCGTTCTTCGAACAACCTTTTACTAAAGTGTCCCTCTCATAAATCTGGCTTCCTACATTCTTCCTTCACTGTACAGTCTGTTCTCCTCTGGAACGCACTCCCTCTTGAAATTAGAACGGCTAATAATCGTTATGCATTCAAGAAGAAAATTCGTGAATATTACTTTAATAAACTGGCAGAATCATCTCATTTGTAGTATTCATTTATATGTATTTATATAAATATGTAATTATATATTGTATGTAATTTATTATTTTATGTACATAACTTATATATGTTATACAAAATATGACGGCACTATCGTCGCAACACAAGTGTGAATGAACTGAGCCTAAATCAGATACTTATTTTTAAGAGCGCTGGTGTTTGCATTCCGAGACGTTGACGCATGAGCCCACGCCCGGTAGCATTCCTGCTTATGGCGTGATGGAATTTTGCAAGAGTGACCAAATCATGGCTGAATTCTGCCTCCGATATGCACCACAGATGATGGAATAAATAGTTCCATTTCATGAAGTACCACATCAGCGACAGAATTAGCAACAACGTTGGTATCATCCGGCGAGAAGCAAACCCGTCCCCATGGGTAGGATGCTAAAAAGACCGCATCCCGTCCCAATCGGCCGACCTATAGTGCCAAACACTGCAGCGACCTGCAGAACGCAACCGCGATGGGAGCGTGAGGGGCACCGTACTCCGGATCAGACAATGGTCTGAAGAGCCATCTGGGGGCATCTACGGAGACCTGATACCCGTCCGGATGAGAGGTCAGCAGAAGGTCCAACAAGGAAGGTACACGATCCTCCACACCTGGGATCCGCGTAGGCGAAGTAACCATTTGTCAGACAATATGCCAAGGTAGTCATAAACAGATTTACTCTCATGATCGGATAAACGGGAACTAAGCCATTCAGCGTGGTGGGCGTTAATATCACCGAGCATCACGATCTCTGCGAATGGGGCCTGTTATAGCACGGAGTCTGCAGCCGTTTGGACGTGGTCGATGAGTCGGTCTATGTCAGCATTACCGCTATGGGACCTATAGAGGCACCCGTAGGCGCGGGGTTGGTCGTCGCTGTCTACGCGCAGCCATAGGATGGACAGGTCCGTACCTTGAAGGACTGCTGAGGCGTCGAAAATATTATATATTTTGCTAGCTTTCCACCCCGCGGTTTTTTTTTTTAAAAAACGATACCCCCACACTAGGATTTTCTCCTGTATCGTGGAGGCAGTTTACAAACACAAATTTCACAAGGACAAACATCCAGACCCGGAACAATCATTTGCAGGCCATACAAATACTTGTTCCGTGCGGGATTAGAACCCGCGCCCCCCAGCGCAGCAACTCATTGCTAAGCCACTGCGCCACGGAGCCGTCAGTGAGGTAATGTAGTCGTTTCGACTACATTACCTCAAATTTTCCTGATGATTACCGCATTGGCGGTCACTAATCAGCAGATGGTCCTGAGGGTACCTTATGAGCTGGCAGTTTGTAATGAAATCCATTGTTTTGGAGAACAAAGAGGCGATGGTGATAAGCCTGTAATTGGGCAGGTCTGAACGGTCGCCTTTTTTAGGGATCGCGTGCACTAAAGCTGTCTTATAAGTTCAGAATTATGCCTAGGAAGTAGGAGTACCAGAAAAGACGTGTAAGAGCCGGTGCTAACTCCGGAGCACTCGTCTTCAGCACAATAAGAGAGACTTCACCAAGCCCACTTGACTTGTTGACATCCAGGGAGAGGAGTGCTTTTGCACACTGAGCGCTGTGTAAACCGCACCGCGAGATGGTCGGTGGTGTGTACCCTCCGTCGTCGAGATTCTACCTAACTTCAAAAAGAGAACCTAAAAATCGACTTTGTCCTCGAAATTTCCCTTGGACCGCCTTGGCAAAACACGTTAATAAAATTAGAGGTAGAGAAGAGAGCTTAAGCAGTTTAAAATCTTTAAATCACGTCCAGTAAGTCAACAAAAGACGAAAAGTACCAAATAATTCAGTCTTATTTTACAATCTATTTATTTGTTTTGTTCCAAAAATAAAGAAAGAGCAACAAGTAAAATACTTGCGGCACTTACTGTATTACAATTTATTGAGAATATTATACTGAACGAAAATGTAGATGTAGTGACAAAAATTGAGAAAGTTATGCTGAGATGGTTTGGCCATGTCGAGAGAATTAATGAAGAACGATTGACGAAAAAAGTGTATAAGGCTAGTGTGAATGTAAGTGTTGGAAGGGGTAGACCTAGGCGGACGTTTCTAGACCAAATCAGGGACGTCTTGAAAAAAGGCCAGGTCAAGACTACCCTAAACCGAAGAGCATGTATGAAGGGAATAATGAAAGTAGACGAAGCGAAACAAGTATGTAAGGATCGTAGCAAGTGGAAAGAACTGGTCTCTGCCTACCCCTACGGAAAAGAGGCGTGATTATATGTATGTATGTACGAGGGTGGATTGAAAAGTACTCGGCCTAACACAGATCCATTCAATTCTAAAAATCAAATCTACCCACATTGTTTAGTTCAGTTCAGACTAGTTCATTGTGTGAAGTTCGAAACGTGTGCGATAATTAGTTGTGATTTTATAAATTTATTAACAAAGTAATCGGACATAATTTCCGCGAATGGAGCAAATCGAGCAGCGTGCCGTCATTAAGTACCTCCATAAGAAGGGGCTATCATCAAAAGCCATCCATGATGAAATGGTCAGTACATTAGGCGATTGTGCTCTGTCATATTCATCCGTCAAAAAATGGATAGCAGAATTTAAGCGTGGTAGAGAGAGTGTGAAAGATGAACCCCGCTCTGGAAGGCCTTCGACGTCAACTACTGACGAAAATATTAAAAAAGTACTTGATTTAATAATGGGAGACCGCAGATTAAAAATTAGAGAGATAGCCGAGATTATAGGCATCTCTTATGAACGAACTCAAAACATCATTGTCAACGAGTTGGGTTTCCACAAGGTGTCTGCGAGGTGGGTTCCGCACTGCTTTCAGTTGAACAAAAAAGGACGCGATTGACTATTTCACGCGACTGTTTGGAGTTATTTGAAGCCGATGCAGATGATTTTTTGAATCGTTTTGTTACTATGGACGAAACATGGGTTCATTACTGTACACCGGAAACAAAACAACAATCAAAAAAGTGGAGAAGACCTGGTTCACCACCCCCTAAAAAGGCTAAGTCGATTTTGTCGGCAAATAAGGTGATGGCTTCAGTATTCTGGGACTCGAAAGGTGTGATTATGATTGATTATCTTGAAAGGGGTCAGAATATAAACTCTGATTACTACTGCACCTTACTACGTCGTTTACGAGAGGAAATAAAAGAAAAACGTCGAGGAATGCTCAGAAGAAAAGTCCTGTTTCATCAAGATAACGCCCGTGTTCACACGTCAGTACAGTCAATGGCTGAAATTCACAACTGTGGCTTTGAACTGTTACCGCATCCGCCGTATTCACCTGATCTGGCACCATCAGACTTCTTTCTGTTCCCTAACCTAAAAAAGCACTTGGGAGGTCAAAGATTTTCGACAAACGACGAGGTCAAAGCAGCTGTAGACGCATATTTTGACTCTAAGGAAGAATCATTTTTTTTCAACGGTCTAAATGCTTGGAAGGGGAGGTGGCAAAAGTGTATTGAACTTGATGGTGATTATGTAGAAAAATAAAAATATAACTGATTTAGTATTTGTTTATTTTCTTGGTTAGGCCGAGTACTTTTCAATCCACCCTCGTATATTATACCAAAAATTTATATCTGTACATAAGTGGTGCTTGCAAAGGCAAGCTCAGCGTCCCCTTGAACATTGCGCCCTAGGCTTCAGCCTAGTCAGCTTTTGGGTAATTAACAACCTGCTTTTCCTGCGGATCTCCTTTATTCCCACCACGGCCAAATAAATGAAGTAAAATTCGTCTCTTAGAGGCGGCATTAAACATGTACAATACATTTATTTTATTTGAATAAAGTTTGAGTGAGAAGATGGGTACGCAAATATTTGCACTCACATTTGTCATAAAGATGGCTGACTTAATGTAGGACCATTTTGTGAACGTCGTATCTCTATTTTATTCGACTGCCTTTAATGACATCGTTCAATCAAATACCTATATCATCTAATATATAAAAATTAATGTTTGTTTGTTCGTATTTTATGCGCTGCCATACCGTTCATCAGATTGCGCTAAAACTTTGTCAACTTATTGCTTGCACTTGCCTGAAGGTTATAGGTAGTCATGTTTCCTAATTAAACTATATGACTCTTCCAAATTTAAATTATTTCTTCTGCGGCAGCAATGCGCCGGTTACCAGCTGGTTTGATATAATCTATACAAATAAATAAAATCAAAGTGTCTGATTGTAATGTTAAAATAACAGCTTTTTACTAAATTCATATGAAAGTATATACGTATATCTCCGAAACGGCTGGATCGTTTTTGACGGGACTTTCACTGGCAAATAGCTGATGTTATAAGGATTAACTCAGGATACTTTTATTTTAGAAAAAGAAGGGTTCCGTGCAAAAAAGTTAAAACCCTTGAAATCGTAGTAATTTCTACGCGGGCGAAGTCGCGAGGGACAGCTAGTTCTAATATAAACTGAAACAGATGGCGTTAAAAAAAAGTGTGGTATCATGTTGAAGAATTTCTCTCATTTCTTTTGGATTCTTAATTTACAAGCATTCGTCTTCTATAGGTAATAAAAGTACTGTTAATTTACCATCACCATGTTTGGCAGCCGGATTGACGACTCGAACATTAGACGCTGTTCCCTGTCAGTGGTCTAGTATTTTACGCTTGGCTTTGAGTTAGTTATAACACCATCCAACGAAAGTCATCCGGACGAACGAAAACGAGATGGTGGATTCTCTTGTGTCGCCAACATCCGGCTATTTTAAACAATTGTGTGTTTGTTAGAGAGAGCGCTCGTGTACGCGTACGTGTGTGTGTGCGTGTGTCTAAAAGGTAGAGGAAAATATGAGATGAAAGATAACGATTAACATATCAGTCTTTATTTGTAAGAAATCAATCAAAATTGATTATTATTACATAGCATTGACCAATATAGCTTTTAAGGTTTATTCCTCGTTCTTTCACCTACGTGCGCCAATTGGTGTAAAAATTACATTTTGTATATTTGAAACATTTTATAAGCTCAATAGTTAAAATATCTCTGCTCTGTACCAATCGGCTGGAGGAGCCGAATGACCATTACTCCACTGTGCTGAGTCGACTATTTTTGGTATTTGAATACTTTGGTACTGGTTATAAAAATAATCGTGTCACTAACTCGAATCGAGTATCCGAGTACTCGAATCGGTCGGTCGGGTACCAAGGAGTATTTAAATCACTAACTACATTTACCAGGTACTCTAGTACCTCACTGAATTCAAGTACCATAAGGTTTCTCATAGGCCTATATTAATCGTAATATGTTCTAACTCGGGTCGAACGTGACTGTAATCATCAATGTAAAAATGTATATTTAATATTTTTGAATAATTATATATAATTAATAAACTAGTCTATGCACAGCAAAGTCAGCAAATATCTCACGACATACACACCGAGAAAAAAAAAAAAAAAAAAACAACGAACATCGCAATACTCGGGCAACGGGTATGGCGAATTAGCAAGACGCTGGTTAAAAATTATCGAATCTTTTTGAGATCCGTGACTCGATCACTCGCTTGCTGGTTGCGATCAAATCAAAGAGATAATAAATTATGATCGACTCAGGCGTAGTTTCTCACTTCCAAAAACACCATCAAAAATAGAAATAGGGAGTTATAAAATAAAAAGTCATTTTATTGATTAGTCTATGACGTATGTATTTTTTTTACTAATGAAATAATTCTGTAACGGCTACATCTACACGGTTTGTCAAGTACTACATCGACCTGCGAAGCCGCCTAATTTATACAGTGGCGCTGTTATTAATACCGCATAGATTCCATACATTACTTGACAAGGGCTGGTTTTGAGAATCAAAAAAAAAATATTAACCGTGGCCTGACCACAGGTCTGACAGAGTTGGTCCGATACAATATCAAGATCTGAGAGGTTAAAATACGCTCGATATGCCGAAAGCAAGCAAGACCTTATTTTACTTTCTTCGAAATATTTGTGTTTCCGAGTTTAGAAAACTTCAAAAGATTTATTTATGAATAAGTTACTGCTCTTCAGCTCCACTCGGGTTGCCAATCCTACTATGTAACATAGTATTATATAAAAATTAATATTTGTTTCTTAGTATTTTATGCGCTGCCATACCGTTCATCAGATTGCATAACTTTGTCGACTTATTGCCTGAACTTACGCGAACGTTATAGCTATAGTACAATTAACATACAGTAGGTGGCGCATGAATCGTACCGACAAATTTGAAAGTAATATATAATTCAACTTTAATGAAAATATTATTCCTAATTTAACAATATAACTGTTCCAAATTTAAAACGATATTTTCACAATTATTTCTTCTGCAGCTGCAACGCGCCGGGTACCAGCTGGTAATATTATAAAGAAGTCCGAATACTTTAATTGAAAAATAAACTTATAGCAGGCGCCACTGCTGTATTTAAATGATAGCTGACAATGGTGAGTGGCTGTTAATAAAGGCTCAAAAAACAGCAAAAAATATTCCTCTAAAAATAAGATAATCATTTGAAACATAATATATTATGTGTTTTATTATTTCGCCAACTACTCTATTTTTACAGGTATAACCTCGAAAATAATATCTATACAAATAAATAAAAATGATGTGTCTGTTTGTAATGTCAAAATAAGAGCTTTTTACTAAATGCATATGAAAGTGTATACGGTAAGCAAAAAACAATTATTAATATTTTAGTCTGTCTGTTTGTTCGGGCTAATAATCTCCGAAATGGTTGGACAGATTTTAACGGGACTTTTACTGTCAGACAGCTGATATTGTAATTAACTTAGGCTTAAGGCTGGTGCTTCTCATGTGGTCCAATATAAATTTCATCAAGGTCTGACCAGTACTCTTTGAGTTATTCTTAATTATTTATATTGAAGTGGGTTGTACAAATTTTTTAATTTTTAATTATAGAAAAGAAGGTTCCGTGCAAAAAAAAATGAAAACCCATGAAATCCAATCTTAATAAATATCACGCGGATGAAGTCGCGGGGAACACCTGGTAGTAGTTGTAGTTAGCTTCATATTAAAATGTTGGCAACTTTAAGCTTCATTCACTTGGTGCGCCCACGAGGAGCAACAGGAACAACCCGTTTCTTATGGCTTAATAAATAACAATTAACAATGGTAATTAATCAAACTTCCCTCAAAGCATTTTTATTATTCTCTGTATAGAAACTTCATCATAATTATCTTCCATTCTACTCATCATTTCCTTTATCATCACTTTGTCCTTCAACTACAATCCCGTCTTTACTCTTGCGCACAATCTTAGCGTTTTTAATTTGCGTATCTGTTAGATGTGGAAGAGTTTTGTAGAACATCTGTAAAAAAAAAATGTTAATAGTTAGTCCGGCCACATACTTACGGAATACCGAACGGGTTTGCCACATACATTCGGAATCCCGATTTACCCGCAAAAATTCGAACGGCAAACTACTGTAGGTGTGTGATAGGTCCTTGATTTTATCCGAATGTATGTGGCGGGCTTAAATCAAAACTGAAGAGAAAGTATGATAAATTTACAATCATTATGTTCTCAATCTGTCAATACTCAAACCGCGTGCAGGTGAGATTAACATTAAGAGAAAACAAACTTCTCATTGTAAAGATATCTTTTTTTATAAAAATGAGAGTGACAAGAAACCGTTATAAGAACAGCCACTACTCCATATAGTTCCGTGGGCGTCGTATGAGGTGACAGAGGGAAACTCAAACAGAAAATGGGCGGCAGCATCTTCCTGATGACAAATCAAAATTTAAAAACACTGCGGTTGCCAACCGGCCTGCCAAGCGTGGTAAAATCCATTGAGGCAGTTCATGGGGGAGGCCTATGTTCAGCAGTGGACTTTTATAGGCTGTAATGGATGGAGGTGTAACAAACAAGCACACAGTTGGTAAGTTGATGTTGGAAAAACCTACATCGATCATTGATTAAGAATCTAAATAAAGACACTTTCTCACCCCTGAGGACTAAAATTATAAATATATAACAAAATGGGTCTCCAGGTCTCTTCACTCACCACATGAAACACAATGCAGCTGTTAGCAGTTAAAACCGATATTTTACGCTGATATTTTACGCAAGCGTGGTCCTTCCTCGAGCCGAACTATTCATTCTGCAGCCTTAATTTTATAGTTAAAGTGTGGCTCAACCAATTTTTTTTATTACATCTATAAAATTCTGTAATATTTCTACAAAATATGATTGGGTAAGGCAATATTATAATATTACTTGTATTACACAATCTCATTATATAGTGCCGTGCAGTGGCGGTTAAGAATATCCACTACCCCATATCTTCCCGTGGGTGTCGTAAAAGGCGACAAAGGGAAACAGGCAGGAGATGGGCAGCAGCATCTTCCTGATAACAGCAAAAGTACAATAAAAAAAACTGCGGTTGCCAACCCGCTCGCCAAGCGTGGTAACTATTGCAAATACCCCCCAAAGATTAGAGCAACAAAGAGACGGCCCCCAGTCCCCGGCAGCCCCGCTATTCCTGGCTACGGTGGCGACCATGGTAACGGCGGGGCAGGGGGTGCTAAGAATCTCCGGTGGAGGTTCGGTTACGACCTAAGACAACTCGACCTGGCAACATAAACGCACGCACCCTGAGGGCTAACGAGAAGATCGTGGAGCTGGAAGAGATAGACAAGTTACGCTGGCATATTATAGGATTATCCGAGGTCCGAAGAGAGGGGGAGGACACAGTAATCCTCGAATCCGGCAACTTGCTCTACCACCGCGAGGGCGACCATCTGTCCCAAGAAGGTGTCGGATTTATCATCCACAAGTCTCTCGTTAACAACGTTGTAAAGATTGGGAGTGTATCGGTTGCGTACCTTATACTCGGAATCACCAAACGGTATTCGCTGAAGGTCATACAGATTTACGCACCAACCTCGGCACATCCCGATGAGGAGGTGGAGGAAATATATGAGGATTAGTAACGGATTAGTAAGCTCAAGAGGCAGTGGGCCGGCCATATAGCTCGAAGAACCGACAACCGATGGGGAAGAAAGGTTCTCGAGTGGCAGCCTCGTACCGGTAAGCGAAGTGTAGGTCGATGGATGCAGGTGGCTCAGGACCGTGCTTTGTGGCATTCCTTGGGGGAGGCCTATGTTCAGCAGTGGACTTGTGAAGGGCTGTACTGATGAATGATGATTATATAGATACCTAAGCTCCTGATTTTGGTTCGCAATTTTTTTAAACTTTGAAGCAAGATGCCAGCATTTATTAGTGGAGTATAACAGGAACAACAATGTCAGTGTTTGAACAACATTTAAGACAAAATAAATATTCACCTTGCGTGTTATCAGTTCCATTCCATGCGCTTTCTTCATGTGCTCCTTGAGGACCGAAGTCCGACGGAACCTGAAATTTTATGAATATATTAACCGACACCAATTTTCGACAACTTTTAGCTGTGGCGGCGAACAAATATTTCGTGACACGCCATGAAGTTGATGACACGCCTATTGTGCCATCAACGATGTGTAAAAATGTTCTTTTTTAAGGTTTTTTCACTTGTTTAGACCTGATTAAGTTTACTTGACACCCAAACATCAGTTGCAAACGGAAGGATACTTGTTTTTAGTGGCTAACTACTTGTTTTTACACGTGTTTTCTTTGAAATGGAGAGTAAGTGACCTTTTTATGCAGAGATTACAAACCTTTTGTGCTATTTTTTGTTTTATAAAAAAATCATTTATAAAAGTAGGTACAGCTAAATCACCCTGAAATACCTTGGTTTTTATTAAATTTAATTTTCACCAAATAATAACGTTTGTAAAGCTACTGGACTGGAATCAAATAATGAAAAACCTTAATTTCGAAAAAATAAGGTTTGTGATTCATTGATATTTACAAATGTTATATATTATTTAATGTTATACAAATGTAAACGTAAAGTCGATCTGAAAACGTATAATTAGTAAGAATAGCAAAACAAGTGTTTTCAAAAGGAAAAAACAGTAGCCAGATGCGCCGGCGCTGTACGGCGGCGGATGAACAAAAAACTCTTTATTATTTATTAGCGAACTTTTTTATGCATGAACGCGTTCGAACTGTTTCAAGCAAAAATAAACCTTTTACCATATCACAAGAGCATATGGCACTTTGTAGGTCCATTCGGCCATATGATAGTAATAAGAAGGCAACCATTTTAAGCAAAATTTAACAATAACACAAACGCATTGTTTTTTTTTTTAACACGAGACTTGTTTTCCAGAAACTTATTTACAACTTGAGTTTGTGAGCGATCGCAATGAGTGCTATTATTTGTTACTTATTAGAGTATTCTTCCACATGATTTAAAAAACCCACACAGTAAAAAGAGACAAACCCACACAGTAAAAAAAATACCATGTTCAAGTTAAAAAAAAGGTTGTCAACCCCCTGTAAACAGGAACTACTTGCAAAATAACGAATAATTTGTTCTGGATAAATCTTCCAAAAACACAAATTGAACTAGTTATAAAGATTTTTAAAATGACACGACTGAAATTAATCTGCACTGAATCGGTTAAATTATGTACAGGCTGTCCCAGAAGTCGACGTCGAGCTGGAATAGGGTGATAGGTCAAGTCATAATAATTAACAGAAAAACATAAAAAAATCTTTGCTATGTATTTTAAATATTACAGACATTTATAAAAAATTGAGAAAATCTACAACCTGTGACGGTCTTTTAACTCCTGTTGCTACAAATTTTAACATTTTTTATTTTCTTTTTATTCTGTAATCCTGAATGATGCTTCTGAAAACTGTTGCTTAAAATTTACAGCCAACTGCTCCAATCCAGAAAGAAATGTAATTTTTTTCCCAACCAAGAATTCAAAATTAATACTATGCCCAGTTTTAAATGACTGTACTGAAAAAAAATGTACTACAAGAGTTTGGCAAGTAACTTTAAAAGTTGGCGCATTTAATAAGGATTCCAAAATGGTTATAACACTTGCAAGATTATTTGTTAAATTATGGAAAAAAATTTTTTTAAGAAACCCAGCTGTAAATGTAATTTTCCTTACCTGTCTAAAATTATTATTGTGTACCCCAAGGCTTTCCTTAAGTCTGTTACTTAAGATTCTAGTTTGACTGAAACGAAGGGAACCAGTTGACGAAGTGAGAGCTGACATAGTGACGCTAACGTGACAAAGACGGAGAGAGTAATTTTACGTAGATTGAGAAAGACAAATAGTGACGCTACTTTTTCGCTGTCGCACACTCAATTAAGTTCAGTACGTTACGCTCCTTCGTTTACTGCGCATCTTTCTGTATTCGTTCGTGTTGATTTCGTACTAAACACATTTAGCTTCGTTTATTGGACTTGATTGCTTGTGATTTGGATTTGGACTGTTTATTTTCTCTTTTTTTACCTTTGCTTTCACGTGGACTATCGTTGATAGTGTGATTGTGCAGTGCCACCATGTCTGTGTACACCACACAAAAATATTAGCATATATATGTTAGCACATGCACCTCATTTATGGGGAATGCAGATGCAACGCTAGCGCTGCAGTTAGACTTTATCGTGAGAAATACCCAAATGCTGCTCGTCATCCGGATCATCGAGTTTTTTTTAAATGTGCACCGTTTACTCTTCCCAGAAGGCCGACTCCAAAAACAAGCACATGGTGAGGGGAGACCTTCCCTACCTTACGACGACGTTGTGCTAGAAGCTGTCAAAGAAGACCCGAGTACTTCAGTGCGTGCAATAGAATTAAGAACTGGAGTGCCCAAGGATATTGCAAAAAAATGAGGTTGACCCATATCACGTACACTGAGTACAAACTCTTCTTCCCCGAGGCTCATGCCTCGGGTTGCTTTTTGTCAAACAATGCTAGAAAGAAACAATGAAGATGGAAAAATGTTATGGTCGGATGAGTCCACATTTAAAAAAGATGGATACATGAATCTGCATAACTTACACGAGCTAAAATCCAAATTTGATGAGAGAAGATAGATCACAGTATCGCTATAAGATTAATGTTTGGACCGGAATTTTGAAGAGACCTTTTGAGCTGCCACAGATTTTGACTAGTGCAGTGTATTTGGATTTCCTACAAAATCATTTATCAAATTTATTGGAGGACGTGACACTAAGCATCTACAGGGACATGTGGTTTCAACAAGATGGTTGCCTAGCGCATTACGCCCGCTCAGTGAGAATATCTCGATGAAGAATACCCAAACAGATGGATAGGGCGGTCTGATACAATCTCGTGGCCAACCCGTTCACCAGATTTGAATCCATTAGATTTTTTTACAGGCGAGCCGTCAAAGAAAAAGTTTATTTAAAACCTATTGAAAATGTAGCTGAGTTACGGCAAAGACTAACGGAAGCGGAATTCGCTCGTTTGATAACCCGATCCTTTTTAAGAAGATGCTGAGCGTGCATCGCAGTGAAGGAAGGCAGTTTGAGCATTTGCTGTAAATGTTCCATCCTTGATTTTTAATTAAGGCATTTTGTTTGTTTAATTTAAGACATTTTGTGAGTATAATATATTTTAGCATTCAAATAATCGATGTTTACTTTATTAATTTAAAACGTTTCTAAAAAAGAACGATAATCCTAATTTTAAAGCAAATAGACTGAGTCAACATTACTATGGTAAGACCACCTCCTGAAAAGAGGATTTCTGTCTTGCTCACACTTCCTTAACTGGTTCCCTCCGTTTCACTCAAAATAGAATCTTAAGTAACAGGCTTGAGGAAAGCCTTGGGGTGCACAAAAAAAATTTTATACAGGTAAGGAAAACTAATTTACAGCTGAGTTTCTTTAAAAAAAAGATTTTTTGTATGAATATAAACTTAAACCCACGTCCAATGAACTAGGATAGAATTATCCCTTTCAAATATCAAAAAGGACGGGGGGGGGGGGGGGGGTGTCTACTCGTTAAGTCAAACGGGGATATACTTCTCCTCGTTGCCGTCCTTTGGCATAGGGAGCAGATAATTTTATCTCTTGTTAATGGATATAATCAGGGGATAAAATTTTTGTCCCCAGCCCATACTAGCCGTGCAGGTGTACTGAGTACTTGTTTGGCACCCCTATGTTACATTAAAAAAAAAACGTAAAAGAGCGTCAGTATCACCAATTTGGCTGTCGGTGGAAAAAGATCTCCCATCAAGTGAGATGCTAATCCCGGGGGCCACCCGATACTCTGCGGGGTATTATGCTCGTTCAGAAGCTTTGATAGACGTGATTAAGTCTATTAATTTAAGGTTTAAATACACAGTGTCGCATTGTGCACAGTTACGTACTAAGGTTGAATGAGTATGCGTACGTTTACGTATGTGTGTGAGCGCGTGTGTGTTTGTGCGCGTGTGTGTGTGTGTGTGTGTGTGTGTGTGTGTGTGTGTGTGTGTGTGTGTTCGTGTGTGTGTTTGTGTGTGCGTGTGTGTGTGGGTTCGTGTGTGTGTGTGTGTGTGTGTGAATGTGTGTGCGTGCGTGCGCGCGCGTGTCAGACCTCTTGTCGCAGAGGTGGCAGGGCAGGTGCGGCGGCAAGTTGCGGTGGCAGCTGTCCACGTGCAGCTGTAACGCGAACTTCTGCGCGTACCTCTTGTCACATTCGTTGCACGCGAACCGCTTTTCCGCTGTGAACAATACACACATTGTTTAATTTAACCCGTTTAAACATAACATAAACGTAAACTTACACAATTAATCACGCTTGTAACCCAGAGGGTTAGGCAGAAACCTCGGATTTCCATTTGACACGATTCTGATTCACCGCACTAATCCTTTATTTCTGAAAATGTCGCGTGGCACGCATAGGAGTATCCAACATCGTATTTCGTCCCGTGGGTGTCGTAATGTGACTATATATAGGAAATGCCAAAAATATCTTATGGTGGTTGGTGGTTAACCATCTCGTTTACGGCAGACTTTAAATACCGAAACTGGTGACAGGTAGCCAACGATCGTCAATCCACGTACCAAACTTAACAAAGAAGGCTCAATCAAAAAATTAATCCTCCCTACAACGATAGAGACCCAAAATCTGATTTTTTAGGACTGATGAAGAAAAAGTTAAGGAAAACTAAAGCGTTGGTGACATCGGTCACCAACTGATTGTACTTTTTGTTTGATGCGTTAAAAGGAATGATATACTATGAACATTTTCTTCAATTAACTTTAACGTACACGATACACCCCGCTAAAGATCGTCTGAGAAAAGAAAATTCAACCATAATAATAAACCAGAATGACGAGACTGGTCCTATCGGTGAACTATTCTTAGAAACTGCGGTGTAATAGTTACTAATATAATAATTACTTTTCATCAGGTGAGCCGTATGCTTATTTGCCTCCTGCTAGATAAAAAAAAAAGAAACGCCATGTCCAATAGTGAACTTAAAACAATTGGTGATGATGATTGTTATACATTATCATAAATCAGTGGACAAAAACTTCAAATGTAGACGAAGATTTATTAACTTTTCTGAGGGTGAAGGTAATATTTGTACTTATGTTCATATGTTCTTTTGTGAGTCCTTTAAACTTAACAACTTTACAGATCTTGAATTGAGATCGCCATCATCTCCTGAGTGCAACATGCAATTTTAACAAAATGCGATAATATGGGCCTTGCTGGAAGCACATTCTGAGGCATGTGTAGTTTTAATAGTTATTATAAATCAAAGCAGTCGGGTTTTTTTATAGAATAATGGTAACAAACCAGCACAGTAAGTGGATGCTGTGGCCTATAAACACCTACATATGTAATCTCTTCTCTACACTCACTCTCGAAACAGAACTAAGCTGCTATTTTACGATGGTTAGTTTGTAGTTACTTACTTATATAAAATTTGTTAACACATCTTTTGAAATTGACACATTCAAGAGTACATAAAAAATGCGCTGAACTTAACTATCCTCGTTATTTATATTTATAAAAAAAGAACTGATAACTTACGCCTGTGAGTGTTCAAGTGCGTCACTAGCGCCGCCTTCACTTTGAACGAGCGCTGGCAGTGGTCGCATATGTACTCGACGTTGCTGTGCTTTTTAATGTGGCGCTGTAAATAAAATCTATAAGTTAATCAAATACAAAAATGTGTAAGATAATTTGGAAAGTTGTATTCAAGTTTAATATTACCAAGAGTTATTAGAATTAGTAGTTATTTTAATTAATTTAACTTTTAATGACGTCGTATGCGGTAAGTCGGTGGATGCAGGCTCAGGACCATGTTTGTAGCATTTCTTGGGGGAGGCCTATGTTCAGAAGTGGACTAGTGAAAGGCTGTAATGATTGTGATGAACTGTTAGATACTTTGTCTGAGAAACATTACACGCCAAAAATGGTTTTAGCAGGAACTAGTCAATAGATGCTTGCTGAAATTATGACATTAGTGATAAAAACCTTAAGGTATTGTGTCCATTCTGGAATCCTGGAATTATATTGTCATCAAAAAATTCAAAATTATTATTTCTTTCCTTTGTGGCTAAAGGCAGGCATCATCACTCGGAGATACAGCACGCTCAACTTAAAATTGTAATTAAGTTACGGCTGTTACGAATAGCAGTCGTCCCCAAAGTGAAGGTGTGAGTTTATTTCAATTATTTTATTTTCGAACAATCCTACGTTGACTAATTTAACAAAAGATATTTTTCGAACCTGGATAGGTTTTATAGAATAAAAGTGACAAGCGGGGGTACACAGTCCAACTGATGGTAAGTGGATGCTGGAACAATTAGATATGTACCTCGATTAAAAATCTAAATGCAATTGCATTGCCACTCTTGAAGACTAAGTTGGAATGCCTAGTTTCTAGTAAAAAGGGTATTCGGTTCACTCCAACAGTGCTGCTGTGTTTCGTATGGGAGCAGGAGACCCTTTTTACTGGAAACAAGGCATTCCATTCTAGTTTTTATGAATGACAATGCATCTCCATTTTGATTCTTAATTGCAACCAATGCCGCAATAAACGAAAAAATAATATGTTAAAGATCATTATAATAACTTGACGGCAGAGGCTTAGCATTAAGTTGCTCGGGTGATACTCGGGTACAAATCCCGCATGGAACAAGTATTTGTATGGTCTACAAATAAATGTTCCGGGTCTGAGTATTTCTCTTGGTGCAATTTCTGTTTGTAAACTGCCTCCATGATACAGAAGAAAATCCTAAAGTGGGGGTACGTGGGAACGTTTTTTAAAAAAAAGAAGTAAAAGAAAAGAAAATGTTGTATAACAAAACTGATAATAATGAAAACAGTGAAATATGTTACGTACCACTAGCGCAGTTCTTGATGTGTAAGCAGATGGGCAAAAATGGCAACGGTAGGGACGAATCCCCAGATGTAAATGCTCATGGAACATGAGGTTATTTTTAGATGTGAACTCAGCTGAACACTTCTCACAGGTGAACCTAGAAATAAAACCAGAAGGCACTGTGAAAACAGGCGGCCCGGTGACTTAGCTATGAGTTATAGCGCTGAGGGCTGCGGGTTAGAATTCCGTACGGAACAAGTATTTATATGGCCTACAAGTAATTGTTCCAGGTCTGAATGTTTGTCCTTGTGCAATTTCTGAAGGTAAACAGCTTGCCTATAGAATACCTCGATCTTATTGCCATTTTTGTAAATTATATTCTTTTTATACATAATATTTTTATAAATTTTATAGTTTATAAAGAAAAATGCGTTCACTTCTTTTTTTATATTTTTAGTTGGTGGGAGGTGTAATGTAGAATAGCCCACACGAGTTATATATTAATGTTAATTGTAGCTGTTATGGAGTAGTGTAATTAATGATATAGAAGAAACAACACTTCTCTTCTCATTGACACCTTTCCAACATTACACTCACAATACAGGAGAACGAAGTTCCTTATCGCACGGTACGAATTTGACGGATGGGGGCTAGGTGAGAAAAAGTGTAAGATTTTTCCGTCACGACCCCCTTTCTATAGTGCGAGCGAAATGGAAAAAATATCCTTCTCCCTCGCAATTTTTCTTATCTTGCCATGAAAGAAATATTATTTTTAATGACGGTTCACTTTAATAGACGCTAGTAATGCATTTATTTGTATTTGTTAATGAATAATATAATACGTTTATTAATAATAATACACCAGGGCGGCTGGAAAGTTCGCGGCATAGGGTACTTAACGTGAGTAATTAGCTTGTTACTCATGTTATAACACTCAGTAGTATTATAAAAGCAATCACTAATTAAGTTTGCACTCACATTTCAATTATTTATTGAACAACAAACATCACCATGTCAGCCGAATCATGAAATTCTCTGAATTTTGAATACCGCGCCATGATAAAATTCCTCGTAAAGAAGGGAAATACACCGAAAGATATTTTTGACGAGATGTCGTCGGTTCTTCAGGATTCTGCGCCTACATATACGATGGTGAAAAATGAGCCCGCATATTTCAACAAGGATGAGAGAGCTGTGAAGACGACCCTCGCCCGCGCCGCCCTGTCACGGTACTGACCGAAGAAAACGTCCGAAAAGTCGAAAAAATCGTTCTAGCCGATCGAAGGATTAAATTGTGGCAGATTGCTGAAGAACTGCAAATTAGCAAAGAACGAGTTGGAGAAATTTTACATGAACATTTGAATATGAGAAAAATTTGCACGCGCTGGGTACCTAAAATGCTCACACCGCTCAACAAGCAACGTCGACTCGCAAGATGCAAAGATTTTTTCGTTGTTGATATGTAGTCTGTAGTAGTATGTGACATTTGGCAAAGGATAATCACCGTAGATAAAACATGGATTCGCCAATATGATCTGGAGTCCATGCAATGGATAAAAAAAGGAGAAAGGAAGCTGAAGAAATTAAAGCTGGAAAAGTCGGCGTCCAAGCTTATAGCGACTATTTTCTGGGATGGCGAGGGAATTTTGCTTATCGACTACCAGGGGAACTACGATGAATGGCCAATATTACGCCAATTTATTGACTCCGGTTCACGAGGCTGTTGTACAGAAATGATGTGAGAAACTGACGCGCCGATTGCTCTTTCTGTAAGACAACGCGCCCGTTCACACCGCACATGTTACAAGGCAAGCCCTGAAAGACACGGGGTTTTCAGAGGTTGACCACCCTCCATATAGTCCAGACCTAGCGATTTTTTCCTGTTTACCAATTTGAAAAAGGACTTACGGGGCCAGAGATTTGCAGATGACAACGAAATGAAAACTGCGATTAATCGTCTTTTTGAAATACAGAATATTTTTTGGGTAGGTTAAAGGCATTTTATGCGAGATGTGAGAAATGTATTTCAATTGAGGGAGATTATATTAAAAAATAGAAACCATATATTTTCTTTCATTAAGTACCTTAGGCCGCGGATTTATCAGCCGCCCCTCTTACTACGAAAGGAACTTCGTTCCAACCCAGTGTTCCACGACACTCAGGCATGTTTTTTTTAAATATTTTTTTTTTTAAATCTAGCTTTTAACGACCCAAAAAACAAGGTTTGGGCAACTGACAAATGACATTGTAAGATATACAATGTCATTTGTCAGTATAGAGCTAGGCTATGATCTCTGCACTCATCAACTCACCTGCACAGTGTGGTATATATCTAATAATATGCATTATTAAAAGGCCTACAATAAAAGATACTTCGAAAAAAAAATAACTTTCTTTAAAATAAAAATAATTTTGGATAAAATTTCATATAGTAGGCAATATCGACGGTATTGTTTTCGCAACTTGTGTGAGACAAATATATGTTTACTTTAAAAGGTTTAGTGGTTTCAAAGCTACGTCCTCGCGGTTAGATAGTGGTTTCACTTTTTTCGACGCGCTGTAATGTGGTTTGCTCCTCTAGTCTTATATAACTCAATGATTACAGGCAACTAAATGAGATGTACGAAAAGTATTCGACAACTATGAACTTACGAATTCTTGCGTTTGACTTTATCTCTTATTATGTATTAGTAATTTATATTATTTCATGTATTAGTTATTTATATGTTATTTTATTGCATGTATTGTCTATATATCACATGTATTGATATTATATTACGTATATTTATATTGCACCACCTACCTAGTATTCATTGTTTTATTCTTTTACATCTTTGGTTGCCTGGAAGAGATCGCTATGTAGCGATAAGGCCGCCAAATTGTACATATAATCGAATTTTTGTTATGTTATTTGTATACTTGCTGTGCCTCGCGGTTTCACCCGCGTCATCATTTGTCCGAGGTGCGCGACATGACCTAGTTCAAGCATTTTATAACGGCTAGGGTTTAAGGGTCGTTCGCGCGCCCAGCCAAGTATTGAATTATTTTAATTTTACATTATCTCTTAAACTATGCGTTCAAATAACATGGTATAAAGAACAAAGTTTATCTTCATAAAATTGTCTTGATGATGAAGTAACTTTCGTTCGTAAGGATAAATAGGCCATGCCTAATAATAACGCTCATAAATCACTTTTAAATTTTCAATATTTTTTGTCACAAAATACCAAATTATGGCTTATGTATAAGAAATAGACATATGGTATCGCGGACTTTTTTTTAGACGGAGTAAAGGTCTATATTTTCCTAGAACATTGTATTTACGTATCCCTAACGATAACACAAGCGTACGCGGATAAATCATTTCGGGAGTGCTTTTTCTTCTGACTTGCTTAACAAATATCCATATTTAAGGCTAGCTGAGTGATTTAGCTTAATGCTAGATAGCCTATACTATTCCACATGAATCTGGCTATAATATACAAAAAGAATTTTTCAAATCGGGCTGGTAGTTCCAGAGATAAGCGCGTTTAAACAAACAAAAAAACAAAAAACTCGTCCGCTTTATTATATTAGTATAGATATAGATTTGTTTGTGGTGTACAATAAAGTATATTCATTCATTCATTCTTTTTATAAGTCTTAATAAGTGTTGTTGTTCTTTCCATTGTGGTTAATTCTTTTAGTACAAACAAAGAAGATGTGTTGCAGAGAAGCCGGACTGTGTCACATTGAGGAAAGCAGTATTGCTGTTTGTTTGCATTCTTTATTTATATTGGTGTTATTATGTAATTATCATGTTACATTAATGTTTGATTACCATTACGCTATGGTCGAAATTTATCACTGCGGTGTGCAGTATACTGTTTTATAATTGATAATGATTAATTTCGTAAGCAAGAGAGCAAGTTGAACATCCACTCCCACAGTCTTACTACTTTTTAACAAATGTTTCTTTAATGTATTTCCGACACATATATATACTTTATATAGTTGATTGTATTTATTCCCAATACAACTTTTCAAAGTCTGCAACACCCATTTAATGCCATTTCTCCTTATCAATAAAACATAAATAATATAAATTAAAAACTAATAAACAAATCACTACACAAAGAATTAAATAATGAGATGATCATACTTCCGTGGATTTGATGCAAATATTGGTGGATAGGGCCGTTTCGGACCGTTTCTACCCAAGCATAATGCCCTTGCCGCCAAAACTATGTCCGCATCAGGGGCGACGCATCGCTTCTCATGCTTATAAAGATTTGTAGTACTGAAACAATAGACAAATAAAATCTTATAATTTTTTTTAAATACATATTATATATATACCAGCTGGCCAGGCAGACGTTGTTCTGCCCTTTTCGACGACCCTTCATATAAAAAATCCTTAAATTCTTAATAAAAAAAATATTGAGTGTCACTTATCAAGATAAAAACTGTCCTATCTCTCAAGTTGGACCGAACTGCACAGAGTATGCAAAGTAGTTGTTATACAATATTTATCGTCAATAATTAAGCATTAAAATTATTGGAAAAAACATTGTCTACTTGTGAAATTCTTGCCGCTTCTTTTCACAAGGAATTCTACAGTAGGGAATAGATAAAGCGATGGTCTAGCTTCCTTAACTTTCAAAAAGTATTTTTTAAAACTAATAGTTATTGAGTTATAGGGAGGTGGAGTGAGTCAAAAAAGCTTGAAATCATCCATGTAATATTACACACTGCCAGTGCATCACCCTTTATTTTCTGATCTTCACTGACAAACTACCATTAATCTATATGTGATGTGCATTGTTGTTGTTTGGGAAAAAGAAATGATCAGTAGTACCCTAGAGATAGGTTACACAACAATAATAATTGCAAATTGCAGAAGACGGTACCCATCAATACAGCCTCCTTGTTCGCCGGTTTCTTTCTCTTTCCCCCTAACCCTCGGCCATTTTATCTCCTTGCCGAAAGCTTCTATCTTTTCGAGTTTTTACTTATATTCATAATTTTCTTTTATATATTTATACAGCCCAACAAGATGAGATATTTAAATAATGTATGAGATATGTAATAAACCTAGCAAGCTAACAGCATAGCAAAATGGCGAAGCAATCAGCTTTATAGCGGTTTCTAACGGTTGCCGTTGAGCAATCAATCGATTTTCAAATTCTGTTTTCAGCAATCAATCGATTGCTGAAAACAGAATTTGAAAATTCAAAACCGTTCTCGAGATAATCGTGGGACAGACAGACAGACGGACAGACATCGTGAAATCAATAAGTGACTTCGCAAGCTTCGCCACTTAATAATAGCAAATAAAGCTTATGAAATTTATTTGCAAATATATTATTATTTTTAATTCTTTTTAAATATTTGTTATTAAATAGATTAGTATGGGATATATTAGTAATAATCTTATCAGGTTCAGATGCAATAAGTAGTTATAAAAATAAATAAACATTACTATAATCTTACATCCATATATAATCTTATCAGGTTCAGATGCAATAAGTAGTTATAAAAATAAATAAACATTACTATAATCTTGCATCGATATATTATTATATATAAAAAATATTAATAGAATGATTATTAAACAAAAAAAGCTCATTCGTGGGGTAGGGGCTTCTACGGTTCCTACGGTGCCACGATTTGAAAGTGGAATAGCATAAATGTCAACGAGATACACCGAAAGGTAAGAATAAAATTTTTCTATATCCCACTTAGTTTTAGACCTTTTAAAAAAAATACTTCTCTCCAACAAGTCAAATTTATTGAAGAGACCACACAGTCAATTTTCCATTTGTAAACCTTCGGTCAGGTCTTTCAAGGTGAGTGTCATCTTATCATTGCCAGTTGAAACTTCCTCTTCAATGGGTAGGGTTTTAACATTTCCTCCAAGTCGATTTCATTTAAATCCTCATCATATGTTTGAAGCAGCTCTTGAACATCACTTAGATCTATCTGTTCCATACCAACCTATTCTTTTTCATTAGCAACTTGTACAACTTATATGGCAGCACACTAAAGCTTAGATGCAGCACCACCAGGTGAAGTTATCAACATTTATCATAGAACTTTAAGCTTAACACCAACAATATTTAATTTCTTATGTATTTATTTTGACGCCTACCTGTTTATTTTAATGTCACATAAAATAAGTGTTAATACTATTTGTTCAATTGTAAAAATAAAAAAAAAAATTAACAAATAGTGTTATCTCTTTTTAAATTATAAGTTATGTATACAGGGTTATTTTGCAATCACTGGCAAAATTTGCAGAGAAGATTCAGTATAAGTGAAAAAAATATACGCAAATGGTGAAGAAAAATTAATTTAATAAAATCTCAAACATTATCATTATTATCTCTTAAATTCAAAATAAGTGATAATGCATTATTTTAACTGACTTCCATTCATAAATATCTAACATTAACTGTTTATTTACCATTACATCACTAAGTACCTGCGTCCGCTCGCCCAGCCAAGCCAACAGATGACAGTGTTGACCGTGAGCTCATTACGTATGCTTTGTTACCAATGACGTAACAAAATATTTGAACCGCAGTTACTATGAAATGGTGCAGTATTACAGTGTTTAACGTGTTTGCAACAACAAAGAATTAACACATGTGTACCACCAATTGGAGAAAATTTTTTGCAGCTAACCAAAGGCTGTTAGACTTTGGACAGTTCACTACTCTGTCACATGGAAGTGCTCGAGGTGGTCATTCAGTAAGCCGTCAAAAACAGTGATGGAATCAAAGAAACCTCCGCACCAACAATGCAGCTTGAGTTCAGAGCTTCAGAGTTAGCCAGTATGTGTGGATACTACTAAATTCTTCTGGATATCACTCATTACATTACCAAAGTATACAAGCACTGAATAATAACGATGGTCCACCTCGAAAACATTTTTGTGAATGGTTAGTGTCATTTTAAGTGATTCCATATTTAAATAGTAAAATTATGTTAATAAACATATTATATGTGGAGTGTAGAATTTTTATTTACATAGCATCCATCCATCCCACATGCCATTAAAATATAAAAAAAAATATATTTATTAAATGTACCTAAGCCTGTTTAAAGTATGAAGGGAAAATTGGAATCATAGTATTGAGCTTGTCATTAAGGAAGTAAATAGTAGGCAAAGGTGTGCTGTTATTGCACTTAAATCACATTCAATTTCGGATATTTTCTAATAAATGTAGAAACGTTATTTACATATATTTTTAAAAAGTGCAAAAAGTGGTAAGTCAGTATTTATATTTTGAACTTAATTATTAAGTGGCGAAGCTTGCAAAGTCACTTATTGATTTCACAATGTCTGTTCGTCTGTCCCATGATTATCTCGAGAACGGTTTCGAATTTTCAAATTCTGTTTTCAGCAATCGATTACTGATCACCCAGGCATCTGAACCTCCTATTTTGAAACTGATTGCTCAACAGCAACCGTTAGAAACTGCTACAAAGCTGATTGCTTCGCCACTTTGCTATGCTGTTAGCTTGCTAGGTTTATTAAATTTGGCTGGTCTTTAAAAACTAACCGTATATATATATAATTATAAGTTATGTATCTGCAAATAACGATATTTTCAATTTTACAACTGACTTCAAAAAAGGAATAGGTTCTCAATTTGACTGCTTTTTTTTGTGTGTTACCTCAGAACTTTTTCTAGGTGAACTGATTTTAATGATCATTTTTTAATTTGAAAGCTGGTGCTTCTCATGTTGTCCTATATAAATTTGATCAAGATCTGACCAGTAGTTTTTAAGTTATCTGTAATAATGCATATTTAATTGATTTCAACATCATTGGTGATGTTCTCATTTTCTTTATATTGAAGTTGGTTATACAAAACTTTTAATTTTACCACTTGTTTCTTCTGTAGATACTGAAACTGCAGATGTAATTTTTAGCTTTACTGTAATTATAATTCTTAATTTTCTCAATTTATATTTAACAAAACTGAATTAATGTTTACACTATAGGGCTATATAGCTTAACAGGTACCATGAGTCTGTTCTGCCCATGTGGCTATCTACACTGATGGCTTTTCTCTAATAAGATCTACATCACCTAAGCCTGTTTCATTAAAAAGCAGGATGAGCTCCATGTAAGCAGATTATGGTATGGTGAAAGTTATTGTTGCAATATGTACTCAACGTGATTATTGAACATACAACACTTTGTACTATTTATGACTACAAACCTTCTAAAGTCAACTCCACAAGCGTAACAGATCAGATAACGAGGTCCATGCTTCTCTTGATAGTGGCGACCTGCTGCTGGGATAGTTTCTGACAAGCTATGGCAATAAATGCACCTAAAAAACAATAAACATGATTAGAAAACTAAAAAATAATAACAACAAATAAATAAATGGCAACTCGTAAGACTGGTTTTGTTGAGTTATAACCATACTCACTCTAGCATAATACCATTCATAAGATAGTAATCTAAAGGTGGTGCTGGTGGTTTAACATTTTTCATTATCTCTGAAAGTGTTTTAATTAGTTTATTTTTATTTCGTCTAATTTCAGGATATTGTTGCCTTAAATCATTAATAAAAGACTTTCGTTCCCAAGGTTTTGCCATGGTATATCTATGTTTCTCTTTTTCCTCACTATCACTGTTATCACTTGTTTGGTTCTCCTCTGGTAGATATTCTGTGTCATCCCCACTGTATTCAAAATCATCCTTGTTTTTTGTGTCAATCTCAATGTTTTCTGTGTCATCATTGATATTTTCTGTGTCATCATTGATGTTTTCTGTGTCATTATTGATGTTTTCTGTGTCAATCTTACCATATTTGGATTTGATATTTTTTTTTAGAGGTTCTTCAACATTTTCTGAGTCAGTGTCTGGTGGTTCTTCCTTTATGAAGGTTTCTTCTAAGTCTATTAATTCGCCATAAGTTATAGCAGTATCAATAACATCTCTTACAGTCAACTCATTAATTTCTTCGTCTGTCACTTCAGTTTTAATTTCTGTATCAACGCTATTTTCGTTGGCAATTATAACTAATAACATATCATCTTCATGTTCCATGGCGTAAATATCTGGAATAAGTCATTTTCACAGAAAGTTAACTAAGCGGTTAACTTACAAAAAACTTATAATATATAAATACATTACAAAGAAAATATAATATTTAAATTGAATTAGTTTTAGTAGTCAACCCGCCAAACACCGCAGCCAAATTTAATAAATTCAGTCACATCTTTTAAAAAAGAAGCAAAGGCAAGGGATCATCCTATCTTCGGCCAATTTGTATGAAAATTAAACGTCAGAGTTTAACACATTTGGTTTAATATTATGCTACTGGTTTCGCACTTTTTGACTTGGCAATTACTTGCAATAACCATGACAATACACAATATGTAAATACTCACAACAAAAAAATAATTTTCCAAGACTAAGTATTAGATTGGTTTGAGGAAATTTCTTAATCCTCAAAATCAACGCTCGCAATGATCAGTGATTACATTCTCTTTGCCTCATAGGGCATATTAAAAATAAAACTTTTTTTTTCTTTGGTAATTGACTCGTACGATTGTTCTTTTGCCAGTGTTAAGTAAGCTTCAAATATTTTGCTTGCAAAATAATTAATAATTTGAGAGTATTTTAAGCAAGCTATAGAGCATAGAGCGCACCTTAGCGAGTGTGAACAGTAAGCACGGTTATGAACAGTCTCGAAACGGCAAGAGCGACATTATTATAATCACGTTATAATAATATTATACTCACGAATAGTCACGCGTTCTAAATGTTTCTCTTAACGGTATTTATTTAAATTTTAAATTACCTTGGTGAAATGTGCAGTGCCAAGCTGTAAAAATGATTCACGGAAGTAAAATAAGAAAAAAAATTATATTTCTTTTCATCTGTATGCAATATTTCGATAAGAAAAAAAATTAATTCAAAAAAATTATTTAGGGTGTAGTTAAAGTAGGGAAAAAATAGTACCTAATATATTAAATATTATGACTATGTCCAGTATGATAATTTAGACAAGGTTCTGTGTCAAAAATGCAAAGAGTATAGTAACCAGGATGATCCATCTTTGTATAAAATCATAAAATCTAAGAAATTTGCACAAAATCACAATTTTGTCTAGGTGTAGGTTGGGTGACTAAAATAAAGCGAGAAAGTAAAAGATATCGTTGTTTCTTTCCTTCACGTTGTTTTAGATTGCCATTTTAAAAATTAGATACAAATATAATTTATTATATCGAAAGAAACTGAAAATATAAATATGATTAATTATGAGTTATACTCTTTTTTAGCTTGGACCTTAAAGTAATTACATACACATTGCCTTGAGGTTTGCACAATTAATTGGCCTTTTAATTGATTAAAATTAAATTATTAAATATTGATAGAAATCTATCAAAAGAAGTCATGAATTAAAAGAAATAAGAAATCACATTTGTTTGTTAACTTCTTTCATGTTGAAAATATTTTCTCAAATTAATTTCATATATTTATATTTTAATATTTATTACTGCTAACTGTGTATTAACTATATTGACTCGAAATTGATCTTTTTCATGTCATGTATTTGGTCTGAGTTAAGTTATCACAATTGGAATTTTGCTGATTTAAATTAACGTTTATGTTCTGTGAAGAAACTCTCTGTTAATAATAACATACATAATATATCAATAACATGCTTGGAAATATTATTATTTTTTTTTTATAGGATAAGTGTGACAAACGAGCACACAGTCCACCTGATGGTAAGTGGTTGCTGCGGCCCATAGACATCTACATCTATCCTCGTTTGCGAATCAAAATGCAGATGCGTTGCCACCCGTGAGGACTAAGATGGAATGCCTCATTTCCAGTAAAAAGGGCCTCCGGCCACCTGCACTCACCAAGCGAAACGCAGAGGTAAACCTCTACTTCACGCTGGTATTCTGTGAGGTCGTGGTACCACCCCGGTTCGAGCCGGCCCATCCGTGCGACAGCAAAAGCTGCCGCGTGGCTCTACCACTGTGGAGCAGTGGTAGAGCCACTGCAATTGCAATTTGCAAATTGCAAAGCAGTCAATAACATCAACAATAATGTACAGTTTATGAAATATTTTGTCTTCCCTAAACATCGATCTAAGTCTCTACTAAGTCAGCACCTTTTTTCACGAAATATAAATCTTATAAAATTAGTTGAAATTTGTTTCGTTTCTTAAAATAAAATTGAGGGGAATTTGTGGGGAATCTGTTGAAGTTTTGTCCCTAAATTAAGGAATTTGACATGGCTTTTCGGGGAATTTGACAAATTGTGTTGGCAAAGCTGGCATCAAATGCCATTGATATAAGAAAAATAGGGGATATGGCATGTGGTCACGTGATCTGAAGTCAAGTGTTTCTCAAATATGGCGACGACTCCACCCACAAGAAATAGCGTTGTTTTTGTCGATATTTTCAGTATCGATGCTATATAAATTATGACGTATTGTCCATCTCAGAGGTATATATTAAATAAACAAATATTAGATCACTACACTATTGCATTGGGTTAATCCTGTAATAATAGTTGTATTGAGATGATAAATAAATAAATCTTACGTTCAACTCAGAATAGGAAAGTTTTGAAACTGTAATTGCTTTAAGATATGGTGAAGCAACAGTCAAAAGTGAGCGAAGAGACCAAGGAAGGAACACTTGATTGGAGCTTTAACTCCTTTCTTTTCGGAACACGTATATGACGTGCACCAGAATATTATACTGAGTTCGTGCAACGAGCTAACGTTTTTTCTTAACGACGGCAATCTGCACATAAGCACTCCATCCGTGCGTCCCTGGGTATCGACCCATGCATGCATTTTTTTTCTCCTCTGCAGAGATTAACGAAACCACTATAGGCAATGTATTAGGCTTCGTATGATTTTTTTGTCCAGCCCATGCTGTCCCACTACTAGGCAGAAGTCTCCCCTAAGTTTTTCCCAGTGGTTTTGTCCTGCACCACATCGAACCAGCCTCAACGGTATGCGTCCAGGTTGCGTGAATTATATCATATATATATAGACTTTATAGTGGCTGGGAAGTTAGTTGCGAGCGCAAGTCCTGTACCTTCACGCTTCGCTTTACGTACTGTAATCTGAGACACCATCAAGTTTTCTTTCAACTATATCTGCACGGACTAGCGCTCGCTCTTAACTTCCAAGCCGCCATAAAGATTCGACAACACCTTTCTTTCGTGGTAATGTTCGGTTACCAGTTCAAGTCATCATGAACGTACAGTAGACTGACCTTTATCTTGATTTATTTAAAGTTTGTGGAGCATGTGTTATTTCATACATAGTTACTAGCCCTCATCTCTCTTTTGTTTTGATAATAAAGATTATTTATTTATTTATCTCAGTAATCTAATCGAGTTGAGCAGCCCCTTTCCAACCATACCACCGTTCACACAATTCATTAATCATTTAACTATCCTAACGTATTCCTCAATCTTCAGCATCTCATGTTCATACCATATGACAAACAATTTCCATGCAACATTTCGATCAATAGGGGTGGCTGCGCCACTTCAGACTTCCACTTCCACTCTCATTTCTCATTATATCCCATTTGTGTAACACCACAATATATTAATTTTATAGTGTTTACAACCTGCAAGTTGTAATGACTTCCACCAGTAGCGTAATTAGTGGTGGATACTGGAGGTAAACGAGAGAGTAAGGATTAAATAAATAAAATAACAATAATGTATACTGATTAAAATCATTTATTCGTGACGAAATAATATAATTTAGTCAGAAAATTTATTTTAAACACATGAACCAAATCACCCTTAAGCCGAAATACATCCAGCGTTCTATTTATACATTCTTTTTCAAAATGCAAGGAGCATATTCTTCTTACTACTGCAGGTTTTACGTTTTCCTGGCCTATATTATCAATCCACAATTTTGAAGGCCTTCATTTTTTGGCAATCTAAAATAAATATTATGCATCCTTAAGTACCAATCAAAAATAATCTTAAACTTAATGAAAGAAAACTATTATAGAAAATTTACGGTTTACACTATTTTCAAGATCTTTTCTTAAATGAAAGGCTCTCAACCGATCGTTTGATTATCAAATATACAGTTTACGTATCTAAAACGTTATTTGAACATAGGACTACATTAATATTTTTGTTAAAATTTATATCGATTATTTCAAAACATGACAGCACGTAAGGACAACACTATGTAAAAATGTAAACAATCAAAATGTTTACTTGTTTAAATTTACATGATAATAGTATTGGAAATTCTAGATAATAGCGGGAAACACGATTTAGAACCCATAACATGAACACGAAACCCAATTCACACGAAAAAATATACAATTATGGAAAAAAGTTACAACCAATCTGAAAAATGACAATCCTTCTTCATTTTTACGAGAATTTGAATTACATCCATTGATGCAACACTTTGTCATGTTGTTTTTGCTCAATTACCCTTTACTAATGAACAAAAAAGCTCCAAAATAGTCAAAATTAACTGTAACTCTGCAAAATAACTCCGAACAAGGCTTAGATAACAGACGAACTACCACAAATGAACGTCATCCTAAAATGGCGTCATGCTTCAAGGTGGAGCTTAGTGAAATTATGAAAACTGTCAACAGAAAATTGAAGTCTAAGATATGTACTTATCTTTTTTTACATTTGAAAATCATAACGTGTGAGAATGAGACAGATATATTTTTATTGGCAAGGTTCATGTTTGCATAATATCTGTATAACCAAAAAATATATATGCAATTTACTGCTTATCCTCTATTTTTCTTATATCAATGTCCAATGCAAATGATGTTATCTATGGTCTAATGGGAACTTGGTTCGGAATTGTTTTTGTTTGTCTATGTAATTTGCTAATTTCTAAGTTCTAACTTCTAACATAGGTACCACAGAGTACTTTTTAATAGGTACTCTTGCTTTGGTTATAAACACAGAGTACTGTTATAAAAAGATACTCTGTGATTTCTAATTTGCCCGTAGTGTTTCTAATTTCTAAATAATCTAATCACAAATTATAAAGTTGTATGTACAAGAAATCTAATTTCTATCACAAATTATAAAGTTGTATGTACAAGAATTTCTATCACAAACACAAATTATAAAGTTGTATGATTTCTATATAGTTTGTTTGTGTAACTGTGACTAATATAAAGTTGTACTTAACTATTTTATATGCATTAATATGTTTTAACTAAAAAAAAACTATCATAATGGATGACGGACTCTTGATTACACCTATCCCAAAATTATCTCCTAATCCAAAAATAATTGCATTAGAACAAACATTACAACAATCTATCATAAACTTCAAAGGTTACTATTTTATATTTTTCGCCTTTATGTTAAATGGATTTATCCTGAAGCTTAATATTTTTATATAATTTTTCAGATCTTGTTTTAGAATTTGAGAACATTTATATAGAATCAGAATGCTATAAAAGTCAAATTTTGGAGCAAAAACAAAAGTGTGAAAAGTAAGTGCTACCATTAGCTTATACTCAAAAAAAAATTATGTCTAATTTAGAATACATGTGTTTCAACTAAGGTTCACACACCGACAAGCACACTGGATGGTAAGTGGATGTGTGGCTTATAGACTTACATCTATCCTCAATTACCTACGAGTCAAATTGCAAATGGTGAATTCTAACAAACATTTAGGTTTACTTTATGATGTTTCCCTTCATTGCTATATAACTACAGTATAATCTAGATAACTTGAACCTTGTTAAGTCTTCTGTTGAACCCCTAAACAATTCGAGATACAGAGAATATTTATATTTCGAATTATTTAGCCTTTGTAATTCGAACAAAATGTTATTTTCCTATGAGGTATTGATAGTACATATATTATACTCTATAACTCGAATTTCAAAAGTAAACTCTGTAAGTTGTAGTTAGTGAAATATAAAATAAGCAATAAAATCCAAAAGGAATGTTCAGTGCTTCTAAACTATTGTTTGTGTCTTGTACACGTGTAATGAATGAATACATTATCATAAATTTTCTATGTAACAAAGCTGTGTATCTTCTGTTTGTTTATTGTGAATCAGTACTTATTTCACTATTAACTGTACACTGTACGCTTGTGGAACTCCTTGCCTGTATATATTCGATGTGCTCAGTCCCTTTTTTCCTTCAAAAATCTACTCAAAATTACTTGGAACTCAAATATTTCCCATCATAATTTCAGTCCTTAATTGTATCTATCCTGCCTATCCTCAACAGTCATCATCTTGTGTGTATTTATATACTTATAATTTTTTTTGACTTGATTGTCAGATTTATGTGCACCTTCCCCATTTGCAATTCGCTGTAAACAAGAGTTCTTTCCTAAATAAGGGTTGTCTGGAAGAAATAACTTCTAGAGCCATAACACTGCCTATTGTAAATAGGATATATTTATTTCATTTTGCTCATTCTAATTTGTATGGTGTACAATAAAGAATATATTGATCGATTGATTACTTCCAACAACATGAGTACCGTAAAACGGGGTGAATAGCAATGATTTTCAACTTTGTCCAAAGAATTTGTTGTTAATAACTTATTTTTTTTTACCTCAGGTGATTTTATATCATGTCCGGTACCGTGTAAAAAGAGCTACAACAATATTTTTTTAACTATTAAGATAGGTTTTCCAGAAAATTTGTAAAATATTTACCATTTCTATTCACCCAACGACTGGGGTCAATAGACACGCGTAAAGGGGTGAATGGAAAAACTATTAGGGCTGCCACAAATTACTTTTATCCAACATGCAAAAATGTAAGGTTCTGTGTTCAAAATTTTTTCTCTTGTAAATGCTTAATAAATTTCAAATTTTGTGATTTAAACAATTTATATTTATTAACATAAATATACTTGTATTTTAACTGATTTCATTTTTACGGAATATTAATGAACTATTTAATAAATCAAACAAGATACTTAACAGTTTATTCGTATTTTTATTTGAATGAAATAAAACAAAATACAAATCAAATTTCTGCATTAAAAGTCGAATATACGACGAAAAATATATATAAAAATAATTATAAATCTTCTAAACTTATCAATTATCATAACAAAGTTATCACAGGTAAATCAACTTGAGCCTACGTTATAGATTTGTATAGAACCAGTACTACTGTGTAAAAATAATAAAAATTATAAAGTTTAGGTCCCAAACTAAACTATCTAGGTATCTAGTTCACATCATCCTCTTCTAGAACTTTTAATATTTCGTCACTATTATTGTAGTAATTATTTAATAGGTTTTTCCTTGGCAATTTAATAGGATCTTGTACCGCTACAGTCTTGCTTTTTTTTATAATAGGTAATTTGTATTTTTTGTTATACTGACCGTCATTCACTATCTCATTGAATATAATTTTTATTTTACTCTCCATAATGTCATCAGCATTTCCCGTACTGATCGTAACCTCTTCACATAAGCTATCAAAAAAGAGAATGGGTAGAGTTTTGATGTCTATATCATTATGTATTTTGCATTGTAATTCTTCTATGTTATTATCATAATCTTCGTAAGTTGTGACATTATCGTAATTTTCCTGTCTTGTATTTCCGCATTTTTTTTGACCTGCCTTGTTATCTAATTCTTTCCTTTCATTATTGTTGTTATTATTATTGTTCATGTCTTCTCTTTCTATTCTTTCCAAACTTGATTTTTTTGTTATTTCTTCGATATCCTTTCCTTTAGTCTTATTGTTTTCTATATTATTGTCGAAATTTTCTTTTTCTTGTATTGCTTTTGCTTCCAAATATGGTATCTTAGTTTTTTTTCCAATCCCTTTACCTTTTCCTTTGTTACGTTCTATTTTCTCAGGGCAATTTACTTCTTCTTCATTTGCTTTTATTTTCAAGTTTGTCATTTTATTTTTTTTACCTTTTTCTTTATTCTTATTATTTAAACTTGATGGGCCACTAGTACTTGTATCGTATTTTGTTTTTTTAGGATTTTCCATACTGTAATCAATATCAGTCTGCATAATCTTCAATTTCTTCTGCAGCGACACTTTTACCTGGGAGTACATTGAGTTTTCTCTTTCTTTTAGGCTCCATGATATTCATGGAACCATATCTCATTTGTTTGAGGAGTGTTACTACAGAATCTTCCACAACACTTTGATTGTCTGCACCTAAGTCTCCGTCGGGAAGTCTAGCTAATATTTCATGTACATTTAAAGGGCTAATCCCTGTTTTCTTAAATCCAGCAATAATATTCCTTGAAGCATTTATATTAAGCTCATCAATTAGCAATTTTAATAGTTTTGGAAAGCAACCTTTTGGAATCGTGGGTAATTGTCGACCATCTGTCTTTTTCCATTTTAATAATAATTGTCTCCAGGCACGCTTGCGTTTGCGTCAGGTGAGTCGAGTTGGCTGGTAAGAATACAAAATCGATATTGTGCCCTTTACATGTTTGGATCAAATCTGCTGATAAATGTGAAGACAGATTGTCTCCAATTAAGCACTTTTTGCCTGGTAAATCCTTAAGATAAGGGACCACCATATTTTGCACCCAGTCCTCAAAAGTGGTTCCGTCAAACCATCCAGATGTCGATCTGTTATATCGAGTACCGTCAGGACCTTGTTGGACCCAGGAATCATATAAATGGGTTGCTTTGTATACCACATATGGCGGTAACATTTTACCATCTGCGGTACCAGCCATCATAATAGACACGGAAGCCTTGGTATGGCTTAAAACCCTTTCAGGGTACTTGCACCCCCGCTTGACCAATATTTTCTTCCGCCCAGGGTCGTCCGACAAATTTGTCTCGTCATAATTTAAAATGTTAGAAGTAGGTACTCCACTTAAAGATTTCTCAAGTTCGATGAAATATTCTTTAATCGTATCCGGAGATACCTTAGCTCTCACACGCTTGATATTTTCACAAACTCTTTGAGAAATCTCATTTTTGTGTCTTAATAGGAAGCTCTGCACAAAATCTGGTCCTGGAAAATTATTTTTAAATCTTTTATGGGTTATACCTATCTTATCAAGATACATTTTTATTATGTATCTGAGATCCATAGTATCTAGGGGATAACCCCATTCTGCGCATTTGTTTATGTTTTCAATTAAGAACACTTCAGTCTCATCGGACAAAGCTCTTTGGCCTCCTTGTCGCTTCATATCCCTGGTACTGTGACGATACAACACCGACTTGTGTATGCCATATTTTTTAGCAACTTCTTCTAATTTTACATTTTGAGAAGTTACATACTCTTCCACAGCTTTTTTTATTATTTCCGTGTCATATTTTTTATACCTTTTCCTTGTAGGATCGGGTCTGTATACACGCGGCATGTCGAATATACCTAGGGCGGTATGTACCTGTAAATTAAAATTATAACTTTAAAAATATTATTTATTTATCAATGACTAAATCCACAGCTCTAAGATACTACCTATATATTATGGACTTACTATTTATTAATACTAAAACTATGAAGGTAGTTATTTAGTTATGTTAACAGTTGTTGACAACCCTATTTATTTATCTCTATTGACCCCTCATTAGTTTCTATTCACACATTAAGCGTTTCTATTATTCCCTACTAGGTTTCCATTAAACCCATATTACTGTTCTATTCCCCCTTCAACAGATTCTATTAACCCCTTTTAAACAATAAATTTACACGTACTGTGATTTTAACAAATTTTTGAGGTTTAATAACGGATTCTCACTTACCTTCACTGAATTTTTAAAATTTATCACACAAGTAATAAAATAAACACATTAAACAACACAATTCACTAATTTTTAACACCTAAAATTAAGAGTTGCGGCAGTTAAATTAAACGCGTTTACAGAAGGTAAACTTTGAAGTAAATTTTAAAGGATAAATGTCAATTTTGACATTTAAAACTTGTTGCCAACGCAAAGAAAAAATATTGATGTGTAATAATTTAAAATACTACCAAAATCCTTCAACGAAAAATAGTCAAATATTAACCTCGAAAACTTTCTTGATATTTTTTCTATTCACCCCGCAATTTCTATACACCCCGTTTTACGGTACTAAAAAGAAGTTAACGACTTTAACTCTACATGAAAAATTCGACATTATCAATGTATTGTGCTTACTTAAATACAGCATTGTATAGTTTACTTCAGTAATATGTGATATATTTTAATAAATATGTACCATAAAACGTAAGGTGAACTTTTAATAAACTTAGACTCTACAACTTGAAAAATATACTTAAAATCACACCTTACTGATTCGAAATTTTAGCAATTAAATCCTTTGTATCTAAAACTTGTTAAGTCAAAAACTCATTAATTAGAAATTTTTTGCATTTCCCTTGACATTTAAGGTATCAAGATTCTATTGTACTTGGTAAATCCACACTTAAAATTGTAGTCACCCTTTTTATTGGTGATGTGTTGCTATGGTGGCCCTTTGGGTAATCCTAACCCAAAGACATTTTGTTGACCCTGTCGGTCTTAGAAAAAAATGTTTCAACTTTTATCAGACTATGATCAGTAGCAGTAAATGCAACCTTTTGTTAAAATGCCAGATGTTTGTTGTAGTTTGGTACTAATGGTCCCCAAATTGATTGTAGCCCACAAAACATTATTAAGCCAAAAGTCAAAGTCAAAACTTATTCAATTTAGTTTTATTTAAAAATCTTATGAACGTGAAAGTTTCATCATCTCAACTCATCAAAATCATGATTAGCATAAAGAAGACCTCTGAGCAAATTAAAGAATCCCCGAGGTTTTTTTGAATGCAATTTTACAATTTCATTTATATCGTCGGTCGAAAACAGTAGTGGAACATCTCTGAAAATTGGTTTTTAACTTTTTATGAGTGTTACATTACTATTTCAGTGCCAATTCTATATCAGTATCGGAATAAGTCAAACTCCACATAGAAGTCGATTAAAAATAAAAGTTCCACTTCTACTCTGTGCATATAATATTATTCAGTATTGGGACACTTCGAAATGTTCCAATACGGCACTCAAAATCAAAAGTTGAATTAAATTTATTCCACCACGCTTCTCGATCTCGCTTGAGTCTCGCGCGCATTTGTTTAGTTACGCGCTGCATGCTGCGCTTGGTAGACGTATTGTCAAAAGTAATACAATCTGCAAAAATGTCTGTGTCTAAGTTATATGGAAGATCAATGAAAATGTTGCAAATGGTAATCCATGAAGACGCCAATATTGAAAACAAAGGTGTGTATTCTATTTGTAACGTTTGTGTATTTTGTAAGGAGTCGTTACTTTTAAAATTTTGCACGCTTTGGCTATATTTTAACAACTTTTATTCTACAGAAAGTGATATAAAGCAAGTTGAAGAGTATTCTTTACCACAAAATGAAGAACAAAATCTAGGTAAATAACTTACGTGTTTTATAAGATATGCTTATTTATTAACTTTTGTGTTTTATATCTAATACATGTTATTAAACATTCTGTCCTATTAACTGTTTTTATTGCTTTTAAGATGCTGAACAGATATTGAACATAGAAAAATCTACAGGCACTATTTTTATATCTAATAATAATGAAGTTGGTGAGATACAGCAATACGTTGAAGAGAATACTTTGCCCCTGAATGAAGTACATAATCGAGGTACGTACCTATCTTCATGTATTTAAGTACATAATAGAGGTAGCTACGTAACCTATCTGCGTATATTATTTTTGTGTTTTGGTATAGTGTGTATATTTAACTGTTTGAATTTCTTTTAAGGTGTTGATCAGGCAATAAATATGGAAAGTTGTACAGACTATAGGTTCGTAGCCAGCCAGCATGAGCCAGCAAATGAAGCTTCTAATCTAAGTATGATTTTTTATACCATTTTAATAAATTAGCTTGCTGCCCATCAACATGTTTTTCATAGTTCTAAATCATTTATGCAATAGCTTTATACGAGGTCTTCGTTTGCTTAGGTGGAGAGCTTATTGAAATTTTACGGGGAGGAGAAGATAAAGGAAATTTTACGGGGAGGAGAAGATATAGAAAATAATATACTAAATAACAGAGAGCCGTCACCATCAACCCCGATTTCTAAAAATAATGCTTCGGAAGAAAAGAAGAAGTTGACAAGAAAGAGACAACGAAATCCCGAGGCATGGAAGAAAAATAAAAAGAAATGTTTGAAAAATTCAGGTATGGCTTACACTACTGAGAAAGGAAAATTAGTTAATGCTAAACAATTAAAACCTGGTTGTGGAGACAAATGTCGCTTGAAGTGTACACTGATGATTAATGAGCAGCAAAGATTAGTAATATTCAATAATTTTTGGATATTAGGTGATTTGAATAGACAGCGAGATTTTGTCAAAAATGCTATGAAAGAAGTAAAGCCGAAATATTCGCTACATAATGCTCAGAGTAAAAGATCTATTAATGCGGCTTATCATTTAACAGTAGATGGTATAATTATAAGGGTATGTAAAAAGTTCTTTATGCACACTTTGGATATAGGGCACTCATTTATAACGACGGTATGTAAGAAAACATCATCATCGGGTATAGTTTTAGAAGATTTAAGAGGTAAGCATAACAAGAAAGGTGAACTATTACCTGACTTTGTTAAGGATGGAGTACGTGAACACATTAACTCATATCCTACTAAGGAATCGCACTACTGTCGAGCATCATCAAATAAACAATATTTTGATGGTGAATTAAATCTATGTATGATGTACAGGCAATACAAAGAGTGGTGTAATAAAGAAGGTAAGCCTGAAGCTAAACAAGGAACGTATGAAAACATTTTTAGAACTGAATTTAATATAGCTTTTCATGTACCAAAGAAGGATCAGTGCTCTCTTTGCTGTTCTTATAATAATGCAACAACAGAACAGAAACAAGAAATGGAAAAGAGTTATAAAGATCATCTTACAGAAAAAGAGCTTTGCAGAGAAGAGAAGAGGATAGATATAGAAACATGCAAAAATGACAAACAAAAGATTATTTGTTGTTATGACTTGCAAGCGGTTCTTCAAACTCCAGCGGGTAATGACTCGCTATTTTTTTATAAGAGACGCCTTAATGTTTATAATTGTACCGTATATGACATCGTTAATAAATCTGGACATTGTTATTTATGGGACGAAACTTTGGGTGGAAAAGGATGTGACGAGGTAGGATCTTGTATTTTACAGTTTTTCAAAGAGTTTTGTCATGGAAAACATGTCATATTTTATACCGACAATTGCTCAGCACAAAATAACAATAAGTATTTATTGTCATTATACTATTATGCCTTAAAAATGTTGGGTGTGAAATCTATAACACACAAATACTTTGTTGTCGGGCACACTCAGAACGAAGGCGATAGCGTTCATGCCACTATTGAAAGAGAAAAATCCCGAATATTAAAAAATGGTTCCGTGTTCGTGCCATCTCAATGGAGGACAATTATACAATGTGCTAAGAAGAAAGGTAATCCCTACCAAGTTCATGATTTAAATTATTCAGACATTTTTGATTTAAAAGAACTAATTGCACACTTTGGGAAAAATTTTACAATAAATACAGAAGGAGAGCGTGTAGTGTGGAATGATATCAAGAAAATATTTATGCAAGCTACTAATCCTTTCGCTATTTATTACTTGGATACTTATAAACCTGACAGTACAATGAAATGCTTCAATGTTCGGCATAAAATGCGGGGCAAGCCTAACGAAACATTAGTTTTGACAAATAAATATCGCACTCGTCCTGGAATATCAAATCTTAAAAAGAAAGATTTGATTTCATTATGTGATGGTAACGTAATTCCAAGCGTTTATTGGGATTATTATAAAACATTGCCAGCGTCCTCAGATAGAGATGACGATGACTAATTGTTCCATTTTTTATATTTTCTTTCTTATAAATAAAAAAATGTTATAAAACTATAAAAGTGTTTTATTAATTATTCTCTAAAAATGCAATTATTTGCTAAGGTTTTCTAGATTTCATTTTTATTTAGGACATTATTTAAGAAAAATACAAAGTTTTTTAATTCAGTACTGGTACATTCAAAAATAATCCATTATCAGAGGGATATTTGCATTCGATAAATTAATTCAGTAGTGGAACATTTCAAATATTTACTTATAATTAAAAAACAAATAATAAAAAATGAATGAATTTAATAGAAATCATAAATCTAAAGTCTAACCAAAATATAACAACATTAAAAACAATCCTTTTTTCTCTTAACACTTGCTAAATGGAAAAATAAGAATTTCAAATTTTTTATTGCTCGATATCTTACATTTACTCATTTTGAAATGTTCCACTACTGTTTTCGACCGACGATATATTCATATAGTAAAATCAAACAATGTCAAACTGATTTTAATATTTTTTTAAATATCAATTTTAACAATATACATATAGTAACAATGTAAAAGTTATTTCTGCACATATATGACTGTATTAAATATATTAATCAATTTTATAGTAAGCCTTCTTTACAAAATTTCCTTATTTTTATATATAAGTTTTTAAGCCAACAAACCAAAGTTGAATCACAATTTTATTCGGCCATAAGATGAGTTTTGGTGAGAGATGGTGTAATAGTATGCTTAATGATGGTGTAATTTTATTCTGGCAATTCTTAATCCAATGTCACTTACTTAATCCATTAAGAAGTGTCATTGGATTGTGAAAATTGTTACTTGTGTCGATTATTCTGATGCTCCAAATTTTTCATATTGAAAGCATGTGGCCTTAAGCAGATTGAATCCTGGCTGAGTTTTGGTATCAATGCTTAAATGCATTTAGTTTAGTCTGCAGTCCTAAAAATAGTTCCTCCACACAGAATATTTTGGTGATTTTTGTGAGTATTTCAGCCTTCATTGGTTGGTTATCAGCTGATGGCTTGATGTGTTCAACAAATGGCACCAGTTCTTTAATCTATACAAATAAATAAAATTAAAGTGTCTGTTTGTAATGTTAAAATAACATCTTTTTACTAAATGTATATGAAAGTATATACGGTACTAATAACAAAAAAAAATTAATATTAAAAGTAAGTAGTAAAATTTTGTCTGTCAGTCTGTCTGTTTGTTCCGGCTAATCTCCGGAACGGCTGGACCGATTTTGACGGGACTTTCACTGGCAGATAGCTGATGTTATAAGGAGTAACTTAGGATACTTTTATTTTAGAAAAATAATTAGGATATCACACAAAAAAAATTTAAAACCCATGAAACCGTAGTAAATTCCACGCAGGCGAAGTCGCGAGGGACAGCTAGTATAAAATATATGATATTATTTTCCTATTTTAATTTACGGGATTTCTTGATTAATTGCTTTTTGTTATTTGTAATTATTTTACTTTACGACGGGCTGTTTTCCACAACTCCACGTCTAAGTGCGTATTTTGAGTGTGGACAGAAATAATGTAATTATTCGAGCCATGAGATCTCCCTGAAGAAGTTCAACAGTCCTTTGATATTGCGTGCAACTTCGGGGAGTGATCTCGGCGTGCCGAGATGCTTAGCCCTGTATGCAGCGACCTCCGGACATATCAGCAACACGTGGGCCGCCATTTTTTCCTCCCCCATATATGCCATGCATGTAAATAAATGTTTGTTAAAGGTGCAGTGTCCTGTGATAGCACTTGTTACTATGGTGATCTGTGGCTTGTTCAGTCTCATTAGAATCTTGGTTAAACAACTGTTTATTTCAGGCAGGGCCTCCCTAACTTGTCTACAGTCTACTAGATTTTTCCAAAGCTGAGCATGTTGATTAGTGAAGTGTCTAACGAACGCACATTACCAAAGGGGATTGGTATGATTGGTTCCGGCCCTATAGTAGCCAGAGCCGATCCTCTTCTGGCCAGTTCGTCTGCTGCGTCGTTGCCTCTGGATCCACTGTGTCCCTTTATCCATTGCATAGTCACATTGTTTTGTTTACATACTTCATTTCATTGATGGCATTCATATATTAGTCCCGAGTTCACCACATTGCAACTCAGAGCTCGTAGTACCGCCCTTTCGAGAAGTCATTAACTTTCCTAGCATCTGTTGCTGAAAGACTGTGTTGTAGATACCCAGCAGTGTGCATATGTGGATATTGAGGTCTTCAGAGAAAGTTCCAGATCCTACACCTTCATTTGTTTTAGAACCATCGTTGAAAACTCTAAGCATTTTTGGGCTTAATCCTTCTGGCTGACCTCTTTCATTTAATTGTATTTTGTACTTCTTATTGAATTCAAATTGTCTAGGAATCTTATCGTATTTGGCTTGTAAGATAGGTATTTTTGAGTGAATTCTGTCAATTATACCTGTATGGGGGACTCTATTCTTACTCCAAAGATTTAGGGTCTTGAGTCTAATGGCAGCTAACGTTACTTCTTATTGTATGTGTAGATGAAGCGGGGTTTGCTCCAGCACTGCCTCTAAGGCTGCTGTTGACGTAGTCCTTATGTAGCCTGTGGCAGCCATACATGCCAGTCTCTGGTAATGCTGAAGCTTCTTTATAGTGGTGGCTTCATTTGTCTCCGGCCACCATACCAGAGCGCCGTATATGATCATGGGCTGAATTACAGTTTTGTACAGCCACAGTATGATTTTTGGCATCAGACCCCATCTTTTGCCCATCATGTTTCTGCATTGCCTGAAAGTTATACTAGCTTTGATGATTTTGTTTTCTATGTGTTTATTCCCGTTGAGTTTACTGTCCAAGGTAAGACCTAAATATTCTACCTCAGAGGATAGCTGGAGTTTTGTGCTGAAAAGACTTGGGCGATGATAGCTATTCAGCATTCGTTTTTGTGTGAACATTACTAGGACCGTTTTATTTGGATTAATGGTTAAGTATTCCCTGCACCATCTCTCCACTATATAGAGAGCCATTGGGGTCAGGTCGCACACCATGCTTGCTGTCTTTCCCGAGACCAGTATTGTCAGGTCATCAGCATTACCTACTGTGTAGAAGTGATTGGCATTTAATTTGCTGATGAGTTCATTAATGACTATATTCCACAGGAGAGGTGAAAGAACCCCACCCTGCGGGCCAGCCTATCTTAATCTGGATTGTTTGAGATTCACCAGCAATCTTTATTGTTCGTGTACTGAGTATGTTTACTAACCAGTCAATCAGTGCCGATTCAACTTTATGTCTACTGAGGGCACCTTTTATGCAGGAGAAGTTTGTTCTGTCAAAAGCACCTTCTATATCTATGAAGGAACCTAGACATATAAATTTTTTTTAATGGCCTCTTCAATCTTTGTTATTACCTGGTGAAGTGCTAATTCTGTTGATTTGCCTAGACTGCAGGCGTGTTGCTTGTCGTGTAGTGGTAAGTTCATTAGCGCCGACCCTCTTAATTCCCTTTCACACATCCTCTCCATCGACCATAGGAGAAAGGATGTGAGACTAATGGGTCTGCAGGATTTGGGGTCTGTGTAGTCGCTCTTACCAGGTTTTGGTATGAATGTTGTTGGTATGACTCTCACTTCCCTCCATCACCTAGGAATATATTTATGAGACAGACAGGCTCTCATTATGCCAACAAGTCTGACTTTCTGTTTGTTGCCACAGAATTTACGCCACCCTATCGAGCGTCGATACCTGATACATTTTTTGTATTCGGACTTAGCTTTCTTGTATAGTAGCCAGTCTTCATCCATTGAGGTATTCATGGCCCTATTTAGGGCTTTTCTTACCTTCTTACGTTTTCTATCTAGTTCTTTACCACACCACGGTTGCTTTATCTCAGCATGCCTTGGTAAAGTGATTTCTAGACATGATTCATGGTAGCTGTCCATCATGGCTTAAGTAACAGTTGCTACCTGTTCTTCTAGGAGCGACTGATCTGCTATAGTATTTGTCCCCTCAAAACCCGCGAGCGAACACGTGAGTCTATTAAGGTATTTTGTTTTATCCGTCTTGCGGGGATTTCTCCATGGTGGTGTAGCGGGGATATCGACCTGTAGTGCGAAGCAGATCCATCCATGATCTGAGCATGAGGCCTCTTTCGACACATGCCATCCCGTAATTAGTTTGGCTGCTCCTTCTGTTGCAAGTGTGAAGTCGATTATTGTGCGACAATGTTTGTTTATGAAAGTTGGTTCAGAACCTGTGTTTAAAATGGTTAGGTTAGTGCTAAATAGATATTCAGCTAACACCTTACCTCGTTCGTTCAGTATTTCCATTCCCCAGAGGGGATGATGCGCGTTGGAGTCCGTCCCGATCACAACCTCTAGTCCGGTCCTCGTCTTCCTCCGGCATGTAGACCGAGGCGATGACTAATCTTCCCTCCTGTGTATATTGTATTGCCACGGCATACTTGTCTCTGGAATAGAAATCTGTTAATGGTTGTGCACAGATATCTTTAGGTTTAGTAGTGTAAATACACGCTTTAGGTTTGTCGTGTTCAGAGCTGTAGAATAGCTTTCCGTTTAGGTTGTGTAGGCCTTTGATTTTACCAGTCCCAACCCACGGCTCCAGGATTAAGTCTATGGCTGTCCTTTCAGCCTCTAACCACTTGCGTAATTGCGCCGACGCAGTTTCGCTGTGGTGGAGGTTAAACTGCACTAGGCTAGTTCTGGACGAAGGGCACGCCATCATTGATCGCGTCCTCCCCATCGCCGCCCAAGAATAAGCCTGCCAGCAGATCTTGGGTTTCAACATCAGCTACCGAGTCGGACGTGGTCGGCAAAATGCAGTCCTCTTCGTTACTCAGTGAGCTGCCGCTGAGCCCGATCTCTACTGGGGGCTTCGGCTCAGTTGTGCAGGCCGTTTTTTCACTGGACTTGGCATCCAGTGATTCCGCTGTACTGGTAACCATGGCCCCCGTATCCATGACTTCCGGATTGTTATCTGACTCTTTGCTTGGTGGAGTATCACAGAATTTGCCTACACAACCCTTGAGTATTACGTATACCGTCCCACATACACATACGAGACATTCATCAGGGTCGGGATATGATCCTCCGGCACCGAAACAACGAACCACCCGTCCGTCTGCTTATCTGCCTTGAGTAGCAGCCAGTCTCTGATGGTCTGGTACGCCAGCGGTCCTGGTACGCCAGCGCACGACCGATAACGCGTGAGTCTTTCCAGGCTCCCTGGGCATCAGGGATAAGGATACCATATTTGACTCTTTGTGGTATCTCTGTTTCTTTATGATCAGCGAGGTGTTGGATTTAAGGTCGAGGGTAGCAATATTCTACTTCAACCAATTCAGAGCCTTCTGATCGTCACACCACAGCTTTAGAACACCCTCCGGGTTTGCCACTAAAAACTGGACCCGACGCATCAGCGTCCCGGCTACTCCAGGCCTCACTGATCATTTTCCTCTGTACTGCCACGAGGATATCGTCAGCTATTTCCTTCGTTATGTGACCTGAACGCGCACACGTTAAGGCCTCACCCAAATCTGCTTTAGCAGCGGAAGCGTAGCTGGTTCTTGCAGCCTTTGGTTGCTGTTCGAGTCGCACTTTTTTGTGCTCGCCTCTCGACGAGGTGAACACTTCCAGCATCCTTTTGGCTGTTCTTTCCTTCTTCCCAGGACGCTTGGCCGCTCGTTGCTTCCTGACGGATATCTTAGAGCTGGTCCCCGCGGCCGCGACTTCTATCCTGTATGTATGGCTGGATTTTTATCCTTCCCGGTTTAAGCGCGGCTACTGGTTCCAACTCCAAGCACCTTGGTCGCAGTTGCTTGCCCAGCCTCCTTGGTATTGGTTTTAGGTGCAGCTAGCGCGGTTCCTTCTTCTTGGCCTTTACACTACTGCCTGCAGGGATAAACCTTCCTGATGGTGCGTTAGGTCGGCAAGTCACCTTTTTGGGTGCCTTGCCCTTCCTCTTACGGCTCACCACTTGCCAGGCAGTAGAGAAAAGGTCGTCCGTTCTCTGGGGCTTCGCAGGAGTTTCGCTACTCGCGGGCCCTTGCTCCTTTTTCGCGTCCAGTTCTAGGTTTGGAACTGGTTTTGGGAACATCCAGCGTGGAAGTTATCCCCTTGGTGGGGCCACCTACGCTGGATGGTACAGTCCGTGGAACCGTCGGTTTAATGGCGGTTCCTCCTTGTTCATTGGTCTCTTTGGTAAGCACATCTGACACCTTTCCTTCTTTCCTAATGGGCCTTAAATTGTCCAGATTTATTTTTGTGTTACCTTTGGGAACGCCCTACTTCAAAAAATATTTTTAGCCGTTACGATTACCGGGGGAATATAAGGACGCGAAGTTGACTCACAGCGCGACATCGGGAGCTCGATCCAGCTGGTAGATAGGCCCATCCTCACTACCCGAATAGACTCACTTGCTCCGTCAGCACGGCCTTTACCACCACCTAGCCCTTTTTCAGAAAAACTAGACAGCTCCCACGACCCTCTGACGGGGCGCTTGGCCATTTCCCTATCTGTACATAGGGCCACCGTTTAGCTTGAAATCCGGACCAAAGAGGGCATGTTGCCTCTCGCCACTATATACCCCAGGGACGATCGGCTCAACCCTCCAGGACTCCTTGAACCACGCGTACGGCGCTCGACTGCGCAAGTCCTAGCGCAGGTGGGTGTGGTTAGTCCACCGGATACACCCACTCTCTCCGGCGGAACCACCCCTCCTCTTTTCTCATCCGGGCTTGGGACCGACAATGGCAGTTATTATCTTTGTAATTAACATTTATCATAACTTAAACATTAATGTTATAAAAGAGTTAGCTCTGCAAAGAGCAATATTCTTGATCGTCTAGGTCATTATAGACTGTGTATCCTGAACAAGAGGAGATTTGAATGGAAGGAGTTCTCTGGAATGATGTTGTTGGATATTTAATTGTATTGTAAACAATGTGTAGAAATTAATTATCTTTATAGATATATAATAATATAGTGCTTATTATTTAGATATTTTTGCTTTTTATGGCATAACATAAATTAGGTACCTACGTATTTATTTGTATTTGTTAATCAATAATATAATACGTTTATCAATAACAATATACTACGAAAGGAACTTCTTTTATTGAGTGTTCCACGACACTCACGCACGTTTTTTTTTTGTATAACTTCTTTTCAAATACGGCCAAGAATTTAATATTTACATCTAGCGGAGAAAATTGGTGCCATATAAAGTGTAAAGGGTATGCCATTTACCTGATGAATTTTGTGACCTATTGTTGTCTAAATGCCGTCGCTGAGTTATCTATTCAGCGTTTGATACTTTGACTGATGCACCTTTAGTCACTATAATTTTTTATTATTAAGTGGCGAAGCTTGCGAAGTCACTTATTGATTTCACGATGTCTGTCCGTCTGTCCCACGATTATCTCGAGAACGGTTTTGAATTTTCAAATTCTGTTTTCAGCAATCGATTACTGATCACCCAGGCATCTGAACCTCCTATTTTGAAACTGATTGCTCAACGGCAACCGTTAGAAACCGCTACAAAGCTGATTGCTTCGCCACTTTGCTATGCTGTTAGCTTGCTAGGTTTATTTCTTTGTAAAATGGTTACTTTGAAAAAGGTGACACTGGGTTTTTTTGCTAGTTCTTCCCAGAACAGAGGTTTTTCCAAACTAGGTCCACCTATTATTGTCACCACTTGTCGCACATCTGTAGCCCCAATAACGTCAGCACAGTCGCAAGTCAAGGTTATTAAATCAATCACGATAAGACTGGAAATTGTTTGGGAAATTCCGTGATCTATTTGATGTGTTCTCCTTAGCAAGAATATGCGTGTGCGTGTGTGGGAAGAGAGGGTAGGAGTGGGTGGGGTGGTCTACACACACTCAAGTCAAAAATGTTTCTCGAATGTGAATTTTCATGTTACAGCAAAACTTGTACTAGTTCCGAGGCATTTAAAGAGATGATTGCAAAAAAGGATAACATTATTCAGTCTATAGGTAAGTTCTCACATTTAATGTGGCTTTGTTTTTTTTACATTATCTGATTTGAAATGACTAAAATATCGGTATATATATAACTCTTTCATATTTGAGAACCTTTCAAGCTGATCAAATAAGAGAGATATAAATTTCAATACATTGTGTTAGTGTGTGTTTAAGGAGGACTTAACATAAATCTATTCACGTTATATTATACTTGGTAGAGCCATGCTGCAGCTATATTACTGGTATAATTGTAGCACGAATGGGTTGGCTCGACCAGGGAAGGATCACGCTTTCACAGAATACCAGCGTAAAATAGCAGCTTAACACTGCTGTGTTTCGTATGGTGCATAGCATAGCAAACATAGCAAGAAACATATATAGCAGCGTTAACCCATTCAAGGCGGCTTCGTAAAATCGCCTTTATTACGCAGCGGCGGGCGGTTTAAAGAACTAACTCCGATAGGCGTCGGATGCATCTCATATTTAAACATTTTGACACCTATTGGCGTTTTCCGCACATGAAAATGATTCTTGCTTGTTTAGACAGAACTTTATAGACGCTTATCAGTCTACGCCATGTCAAGTGACTGCGTACTCAATGGCCAAGTTAATTTGTATATAATAAGTTATTTTCTGATTAAAACAGTGAAGTTTTGTTAAAAATACTAGCGATTTCCTATTTACCATAAATATGGCTGGAAATAGTGAGTGAATTTGTTTCTATTCTATCAGTATAGTAAGGGATATTTTCCACGTTATAGAAAGATTTCTAATTACACTTTGAATAACGAAATTGGTTTTTATATTAATATTTTTAATATTATTGAAATATGACCAGGGATTGCAAACCTTTATTCCGATTTTTTAAATTTAAAAATACTTTTAATAATAGTATTTAGTCTACTATTTTAAATGTATTAAGTATAATAAGTAGTGTTTTTAATTAGTAGTTGAAAGGAAGGGAGGGGTTTTCACTTACATACTATTTCTAGTGCATCGTAAGTTGTTTCACTTAATAATTAATAATAATTTTTAATCTGGAGGTAGCCGTGGTTAACTATGACATTGGGACGTCATACACCTCAGTCCCCCCTCCCGTGACATGGGTGCTGTAAAGTGCTTGAAACGTCGGGAATGTAAAATAAGTTAATATACGCGATAAAATCCGTAAAATTAGTTTTATTTAAATGTGTAGTGTTCGCGTAAATATAAGAAATTATTATAATTAATAATGACTTTCTCTTGAAGGTGAGGCTCGACCATCGTCACCCAATGTATTGAGTGACGGTGTGAGACAATTTGGTTTGCTAAAAAGAAAGTCACGTGATGATCAACATTATCATGTTGATAATGCTGATGCGAAAAAAGTCACATCTAGACAAAATAAAGAGACAGGTATCGTCACAGGACATTCAGGATGCAAATTTATATAAACACAAAATTTTCGATTCTAATGAGTATAAATGTGACGTATCACAATTACCCGATTTTGAATTTTGAAAACGGGGAACCAAGTGACCACCGAAACAAAGCGTTTGCTCAACTGATCGCTTACGAATTACATCTTGTTCCAATGAAAAAAAGATCTGTAACATATGTTAATATAATAAATCTTGCGAGAAAAGTACGTCACCAAAAGGATGTGGACGACATTAGTTTACCCAACTATGAAGACTCGGAATAATGTTTGTGGCATAGGTACGCTGTGAGCCTACATGTTGTTTATGATTGTTGATATTATTAAATAAGTATTATGAACACTTACGTAGTTGTAGTTTTGTTTAAGTACCTACTCTCACAAGTATGCGAAACAATGATTACCTATATGAACGGTTTTAACAATCCAAGATGTTGGATTTTATTAATAAGCCGTTGCGTTTTAATTTTCTGCATGCTCTTTTTTCTTTTTAACACTAGAGATGATGAAGAATATATAAAAAAAACTAACGAATCATATTAACGCAGCAAAATGTTTAACTATCAACTTTAAAATTAAGGTTGCTCATAGTGTGAACCTATTACTGTTTTTTAATTCTATAAAATAAAATACCTAGCTACAATAAATAATATATAAATATTTAATCCAAATGTTTTCAATGTTGATAACCTCTGGAAGACGCCGTTCGGCGTTTTCCGTGCCTGAGGATAGTTTTGTTATTTTTCTAAAATCATTATTTACAGAAACGGAAACTATAATGATGTTGTATGTATGTAAAATATGCACATATAAAAGGTATATCCCTTTAAAATAGAAATTGGCCAAGTTGTGGCTAAAATATAATTTACGCCGATTGGTGTAATCCGCCTAAGAATGACAAATTATGCCGTTGTGCGTGCACCGCAACGAATGGGTTAAGCTGGTATTCTGTGGGAGCATATCCCTTCCCCGGTCGAGCCGACCCATTCGTGCTACAACTATACCAGTAATATAGCTGCAGCATGGCTCTACCACGTAATAATATAGCATTCTTAATTTATATGTATTATTCAATATCAATTTGTTTTCATTTATAGGAGCTATATTAATGAAGTTAAATGAGACAAAGAATTTTGCTATCATAAGTGATGCTCTTCAGATTATTTTTGAAGACCAGTTACTATTGACACCACCAACTTCCAATGATGATATGCTTAAAAAGGAATCTTCTAACAATCTCAAAGGTGATCAAGAAAATTCGTTTGCTAATTTAAGCCATAGAGATACTTCAGTGTCAGAAATTGAAGGTACTCCCTCGGGTAGAAAGAGTCCAATTATACATAGCAAAAAATTAAAAAATTCCGCTGTAACTACAGAAAGTTGTAAGGTACAAGAAAAAAAGAGACTTCCCGATTCTTGGTAAGTTCTGGGCATTTAGAGATACAATTTTTTTTACATCAATTCTGACAATAGCTATCTATATATTGAGTTTTATACAAGGGCAATTACTTAGATATTTTCAAGTATCATGGTTTTTTTTTTTAGATGTTTATGCCTGATACTTTTATCTGCTTCCTTCGATAATAGTCTGGACGACTAGGCTATTATATACTGTTTCGTTTTTGTTCAGAAGAGGATGCCACAAGTTCGCTTATTATACCCTACCCTGGGTGTATGGGAGTGTCTTAAAGAGAGCCCATCATCCCATTCCGTCCCTTGGGCTCTGTAAGAGGTGACTATGAGAAATGCCAATATGTGGTATAGTAAACTATCTCGTTTACCCCATACGTAAAATATCCAGACTGGTGACGAGCAGTAGCGACAAAGACGCGAGACGATTATGCGATGACGCAAAACCTCCAACGGGAGAAGCTCATGTCCGTAATGTGACACAACAGTAGTTATATATTTTTAATTGAATTTTAATCTTAATTATATTTAAATTTGTATGTATTGGTAATTTGTAAACTATGACATGCCGATAAATATTTTAATTGAATGTTATATTTTAATAAAGTAGACTTAATTATAAAAAATGTATTTGCATGCTATTATAGATGGCTGAAAAAGCTGAACTTCACTTCATAATAACCACCTAAATGTACGCCTTTTTCAAAGCAAATAAATCTTCATTACATTTAATTTAATTTCCAGCGATGAACTTTCACGGGCTGATGAAGGAATATATTGAACCCTTAGTTTAAGGTTTTTTTTTGTTTACAATAAAAAAATTGTATTCTTACTTTTGTTCTCCCAAAATATTTAATATATAATTCTACTGTACTCTACGTGTGTTTGTCAGAGAACTTCTAAACGGCTGGACCGATTTCGATGAATTTTTTTGTGTGTTTGTGTGGGTCCCTGGATGATTTAAATTTACAATTGGACCCGGTAGGTGACGCTGTTGTCAAGATCTAGAAATCACTCGTGCGAAGCCGGAGCCGATCGCTAAATTTATTTGTATCATCCCGTGGGTGTCATAAGAGGCGAGAGAGGGAAACTGAACGAGGAGATGGGCAGCAGCATCTTCCTGACAGTAGCTGTATTAAAAATAATAAAGTAATGCAAATATTCCCCCTTTGTATCAATATGTGGGGGAGGGCTTATGTCCAGCGGTGGACTTTTGATATGCTGTAATGGTAATTTTAATTTCAGGCCAACGCCGGAGAATAAGATCGTAAAGCTGACTTTTCCACCATCTAAATGCAAGTCCAGTGGCAGACTGAGACAGAGTCGCCTGAACCTCGTTAAGGTCAAATCTACAAACATTGTGGATCTGACAATTTCACCTGATGTGTTGGGAGAGCTTGGAAATTTCCAAAGTGATAGTAACTTGCAGGTATCTTTTTAAACACATTTTATTTTTTAAAACTTCACACTATGATTTTCTCCTCTACGATGGAGGCAGTTTACATACATAAATTTCACAAGGACAAACAGACCCGGAACAATTATTTGTAGGCCATACAAATACTTGTTCTGTGCGAGATTCGAACCCGCGGCTCCCAACGCTGCAACTTATTGCTAGTATAAAATAGTCTTTAAGTGCCTGGATATTTCTAGAAAACGGCTCTAACAATTTGGTTGTAATTTGTAATTTTGCATTATATTATACTGTTTTGTTTTCAAAGTTTATATAGATTGTTGTAATCCATGCAAATTTATTTTTCGAAATCGCACTTTTGGTCATGCATATTATGACGCATGATCTTTCCAAGTGAAAGCATGACATCACAATTTTGACTGTTTGTTTGTGACTGTTTTTTTATATAAAAATGAAGTGATAAACTTACTTACAGTCTAACTGATGGTAACTGACTACTGAAGCCAATAGAATAGAATATAATAATTTTTTTTTTATATAGATTACATGTAATTCTTATTGAAAGTCATTTTTTACTTTTACCACTAGAAAGACACTTGCACTTCAAACAAGGAAGAGGTTACACATGCGTTATCACCTCTGAGGACAAAGATGGAATGCTTCCCAGCCCGTAATACTGTCTCGTTATACTTTTAAGACCATACTGTCTCGTTATACTTTTAAGACCAGAACATAATGTAGGCGCTGCTGCTTGCAAAATAATAATGTCCTTCAGACCGAATTTTACTCACGGCGGCAGTATCATTGGAGACTAGTCGTCTATGCAGGATAGGATTTTAGTGGCCAAGTTTTTTTCGAGAACACAGTCCACCTGATGGTAAGTGGATACTGTGGCCCATAAACTCACCATAAGAAACACAGCAGCATTAAGCTGTTATTTTACGCTGGTATTCTGTGAAGTGTAATCCGCAAGCACAGGTGCACAAGCTCTATGGTCGGTAATTTGCCACGACCGGAGAGAGATCAGGCGCAGGACCAACGGCTTTACGTGCTTCCCAAGGCAAGGGGGTGAAACACCACCAACTTCCAGACTTCGGGCTGCTACTGCGATTATCTTGACGGAAAAACCCTATTACTTATTTTGGCTAGGCCCGGGATTCGAACCCGGGACTTCGTGATCAGAGACCGCGTTTACAACGTCTAGACTAACGAGGTAGTCAAAATTAGGCGGCAGAATGTAGTAAGAAGATGGTGCCTAATCAGAAAGATTCCTAGACGGAGAAGGAACCTACTCATCACACACACCACAGATCTTCTCATATTAAGGTTACATTTTGACGAGTGATTGCCTTGTGGTAGCGCACTCGCAGCACTACAATACCGGCCACGCAGTTGATAGCTTTCCAAAGTATCCGGTAGATGTCGCCGTCGTCGCGATCAGGCGAGAGGACATCATCGATCATCAATTTTATTTTGTTACAGAACATAAAAAAGGAATTAATTGAAAACGACGACACGATTCTACCATCGCCAACTAGTGGCCCCATAAATTTATCGGCAGCGTAAGTTCACGTTTTTGTTTATTTGATTGTTCACGATTTGTAAGCGATTGAAAAATGGCAGTGTAACTCGACAATTTTGGTAATTTTAGAAAAAACTGATAAACCTTCTAAAATTACTTTTAATTCAATTTACACTTGTGTAAAACTCTTATGTATCAAAAGTTACATCGGTTTCGAAAACAAGATCTCATAGAAGAACCAGCAAGGAACTTGGGTCTTTGATTTTTGTTTTATAGTTTACTGTCAATGAGGGCTAATAATTTTCTGCTCACCAGATGTCGCTAGTTGACACTGGTAAAGTTTTTTGTTACACAATGTAATTTAATTGAGAAGTTGGTTTTTAATAAAAGTTTATCAGTTTCTAGAGTATTATTATATTAATACACAGAACAATGCCTCAGTGGTTTGCTCTTTAATTTAGTGCACATTTTTAACATTTTTTTAAGTTTTCTACTTTTATGAATATCTGTGGTTTGGTTTATTTATTTTTAATCTTATTAATATAAAATATAGCTAATAGTATAGAAAGAAACTATAACCTTTACATTTTCCGGACAAATTAACTTCTCCGCTATGAAATCTGTCAAATATTATACCTCACTTTCTAGTGGCGCCACCCTAGACCCGTAGCCAGATGACTTGCAAGAGAGTATATAACTCATCATTGCTCTTATTATATTGATCTAAAAAACAGTGTTTTTAACAGAATTTTCTTTACATTTTTTTGTTAATTTCATGTCAGATTGTTTCACTGTATTTTCATACATTTCACTACAAATTTATGTATTTACTCGGGAAATATTCATCTCATCATTTTATAAAAAAATAATTTATATTTTTCCATTCCATTATTAAACTACTTCAAAAAAAGGAAGAGGTTCTCAATTTGACTGTATTTTTCTATGTGTTTTACCTCGAATTTTTTTTAGGTAACCGATTTTAATGATAATTTTTTTATTTGAATACTGGTGCCTCTCACGTGGTCCCATATAAATTTGACCAAGATCTGACCAGTAGTTTTTGAGTTATCCTCAATAATGCGTATTTAATTGACTTTGACTACATTGATGATGTTCTCATTTTATTTATACTGAAGTCGGTTGTAAAAAAAAATTACCGCTTATATCTAACAAACAAATTTACTTAACGGACATAAAAAAACATAAACTTATAGACAATTAAACCACACTCATCTTGTAAATTTCTTAAAAAAAAAACGGTCCAGTTCTGGAAGAGAAAACAGGGGAATACGAGGTGATGATATCATCAATTTTTCATAAGGAGTTATAATCAGTCTGAGCTGCAGTTGTCCCTCAGTATTCGTTGCAGTCATTTGGGCACAGCCCAACACCAAAAATCTGTTAAAAACCCATTCCTCAAATGTCTTGCCACCCAATATCCTGTTAAAATTGCGAATAATAATTTTTTTAGTGCCGGAGTGCATTCAACCCTGTTTGTTCATATATTATGAAATTTGAGATAAGTGAAAAGTGTAAAGATTACTTTCTAAAATATTAGTTATATGTTATATTAATTAGACCAGGAATGAATAAACCAAACAACGTATAATCCTAAAAGTAGAAGAAATAAAAAAAAAAGTTAAAACATGTAAATAAATTACAATACATGCACTGAGGCACTGTTTTGTTTATGTACATACACTAGAAACTGAAAAACTTCTATTTAAAACGCAACGTGTCAATGATGATGACACTGTGTGATCATCTGGATAGTAAATAAGTTAAACTTATTATTCCCAACTAGCGACATCTGTTGGGCGTAAGATTATGAGTTACAATCTTTCAAACGTATTATTCATTAATAAAAAATCCTATCTCTTCTTATTTAGATTCAAAAAAGGTCTAAAGGACAGTCCGAGTAAGTTAAGAAATTCCTCATCTGTGAATAAATTTAAATGCAAAAGTGAAAGTAAATGTGTTAAAAATGAAAATAATAATTCCATTGAAGAGAATATAGATATTACAGAGATGGAAGATTGTGTTAATGTTTTGAAAGAATATAACAGGTGAGTTTTAATAAGTTAATGTTTCTGTCTATTTATTTTATTAAGAAGAAAAGAAACACATGTGGTTTCTACGCCAAAAAATTACGTGGTAGAGCTATCCTGCAGCCCTATAATGGACCAAGGAAGGACCACGCTCTCACAACACACCAGCGTAAAATATCAGCTCATGCTACTGTGTTTCGTATGGTGAGTGCAGAGAACCGGAGACCTTTTTTTTACTGGAAATTAGACACTCCATCTTAGTCCTCTGGGGCGTCAAATACACATATGCAGATCATATTGATTCTTAATCGAGGATAGATGAAGATGTCTATGGGCTACAGCATCCACTTATTATCAGGTATCAGCAACTATTACAAATAAATGTACAAAAAAATGTTTTAAAAGTCATAGGCAAAAAAATGTTTCAAAGGGCATGTTTGTTTTTTTTTTTGATAGGGTGACAAACGAGCACAGCCCACCTGATGGTAAGTGGTTGCTGTGACCCATAGATATCCACATCTATCCTCAATAAAGAATAAAAATGCAGATGCGTTTTCACCCGTGAAGACTAAGGTGGAATGCCTCTTTTCTAGTAAAAAGGGTCTCCGGTTCTCTACACTCACCATACGAAACACAGCAGTGTTAAGCTGCTATTTTACACTGGTATTCTGTGAGAGCGTGGTCCTTCCCTGGTCGAGCCGAAGCATTCGTGCTACAACTATACTACTAAAATAGCTGCAGCATGGCTCTATCATGTAAAGAAAAGTTGAAAGGGTGAAAATGTAAGTTAATAGTCTGGGCCCAATAGTAAAATGTGTATAGGCTTATATATGTTCTACAGCTGATCTCAGGCCTAATCTCATTTTGGAGAAGGTTATAATGCCTGATAACAAAGAAGTGTCACCATGTGGTGGCGGTGTAAGAATATCCACTACCCCATATCAACCCGTGGGTGTCCTAAGAGGCGACGGAGGGAAACAAACCGGCAGTTAACTTGACACCGCCGAAGGGACTGCAGTACCGCCCAAATTTCGACGGAATCAAAGATTTTCTCATAGTCCACATACGCCAGACATAGTGGCTAATTGTACTCTATGCACTAACATAGAGACTCAAGCTCCTCCTAAGCTACCTGTAAGCAATATTATGCTTATCTGTTAATGATATAATATATCTGATAATGATATATCATAACGAATGATATGTTTTTGAGATTCTCTAACTATATAGTATGTTCACACCTGTTATTGTTTATATTCTCAGGTGTAAAAACAGCCCTAGTAAACTCAAGAAGCCATTGTCGATGAATAAATTGAAAACTGAAACCACATTTGTCGATGAAAACAATGAAAATGTACCCTATGGAAAGAGTGAAGCGAAAGAAATGAAGGAATCTATTGATATTTTATTGCATTTCCCAAAGAGGTATGTTTTCAAAGTAATTTGAAATATATCTTAGCTGAAAAATATTTAAAATAAAAGTATAATAAATTGTTCGAAGCAATCCTTTCATTTTTCAGATAATATATAATATTATTTGTCTTTGTTAGTTGCATTTCCCCATAGCATAATTCTACAGAATATTGTGTAATAGAAATAAGTAAAGAATAAACCCCCTGTTTATTTTTATTTAAAACTTGCTTTTACAAAGCACTTTTTGGAACAAAACTACGTCATCTCTTCAACAAGTAGCTACTACGGGAGAACTTGTGAGAATAGAGAAAAAGATTGGTGATACTTCATACGTTTTTTACACCATATGCTGCAGAACTCCTTTGTTCTAATTAATTTTTATTTTTTTAAGATTCCCAACCAAGCAAGAGCACAGTACTCCTGTAAAATCCATGGTCCAAAACAGCGAAGATGTAAATGAGAGCATGTCGCTACTGCAGAGGATCAATAAATTCGACAAAATCCATCCAGAAGAGCAAAACGACCCGTGCAGGTGAGAGCCGTAAACGTAATACTTCAGTGATTTGTCCGCAGATGTATATTAATTGACCAACTATTATTTTAGTAGATTCAGTCTAGGGCACAGATACGTTATCACTGCAAATCATTAAGGTGAAATGCCTTTGTAACTTCATTAGTATTATTACTATTATATTATATTGCTAATTAAACTTCTAATGAATTACTAATTAATTGAAATCTGCCATAGTTGCCAAACTTGACAGGTGTATTGGTAACAACAGTTTTATTATTTTGATTTGTTATCAGGAAGATGCTATTGTCCATCTCTTTATAACTAAAGGGTAACAGGGTAAAAGGGTAACCCCTATGAGGCCTCCTATAAACCTATAATACCACGGTATGATATTGGGTGGTGGGTGGGTGTTTTAACACCGTCACTACACAATTCATAACTATGTTAATAATTGAAAATAATTTATGCGTGTTAGAGCAATGCTGCAGCTATGTTAGTAGTATAGTTGTAGCACGAATGAGTCGGCTTGATTGTAGAAGGACCACACTCTCACAGAATACCAGCGTTAAAATAGCAGCTTAACATTGCTGTGTTTCGTATGGTGAGTGTAGAGAACCGGAGACCCTTTTTACTGGAAAAGAGGCATTCCATCTTAGTCTTCACGGGTGACAACGCATCTGCATTTTTATTCTTTATTGAGGATAGATGTAGATGTCTATGGGTCGCAGCAACCACTTACCATCAGGTGGACTGTGTCCTCGTTTGTCACCCTTATCCTTTAAAAAAATATATTTTTCAGCCCAAGCAAGCGACCACTATTGGAGAAGAACAACGTGCAATCACAGTGCGAGTCTAGTATGTCGGTGTTGCAGACAAATTTCAACACCAAAGTCCAACCATCAACCTTAAGCGAAAATGTCAAAAGGTGATAATTTAATTTCAAATACTGTGTCCGATATTACAATGACAGCATAAAAATACTTGCAACAAATATTCGGCTACTATTCGGTATTCGGCCTATTTGCCTACTTCTATCCTATTCAGCCGAATACTGAATACTTAAGTAAGAGGTTTTGTTGCAGTCAAATAATTTGTAAAATATTGATTTATTTTATAATAATGTCTATTTCTTGTCATCATTAAAGTAGTCATGGGTACATAATCAACGTCCGTATTATAAAAATTAAAAAAAAAAAACTTTCAGATAAATTTCTATGCACACGAATTACCATAATTGTGTGGAAGATAATAGTGCAGAAAGACGAATTTTATTGTTATCAGGCAGTAGTTTACTCCTTTTATTCTCATAGACAATCCCAGCTTCTGAGAAAGA